>OY755248.1:80876787-81222138 GCA_963576725.1 Azorinus chamasolen
ATCTTGGTGAGGCATTACTCGGCGTCTTGTCTGTATCTAAGCTGTTAGATCTTGGTGAGGCATTATTCGGCGTCTTGTCTGTATCCAAGCTGTTAGATCTTGGTGAGGCATTACTAGGCGTCTTGTCAGTATCCAAGCTGTTAGATCTTGGTGAGGCATTACTAGGCGTCTTGTCTGTATCCAAGCTGTTAGATCTTGGTGAGGCATTACTCGGCGGTGAGGCATTACTCGGCGTCTCGTCTGGGTCCAAGCTGTTTATAAGTACGATTCAGATATCGGTTAGCGGAAATATGTATTAAAATGAGCGGAAAAAGAAGATATAAAACGAGTCATTCATTCTGTATAAACTTCAGAATAACTTCAAAAATGTTATCGACGGGTTTATTCTTTACTTCATGAATATTCATGTAATAAATACATCATGAATATTAAATGGATTTTTTAATTTTATATGATAACATGAAAGTTTAGCAAAGTTAGATAATATAGAATACACCAGCAAACAGAGCAGACCCTGATCAGATGACTCTTACATGAGCCGTCTGATCTGAGTCTGCTCTGTTTGCAAAGCGTTAAATGGCTTATGTATTGAGTAAAATATTTGTACGATTAGCCATTTGGATTGTTTTGAATAAAGAAATGTCTCCTTATGTGCCCAACAGCGACCCTGCTTGCATTAGGAAATACAGAAGAGTCTGTCTTAACCGGTCATCAAAAATATACATGAATCTGTAAGGCAGGTGATAGCTTAATGCTTAATGTTCAAAAGTAACGCGGAAATTTAGGATAGGAGCTTTCTACAGTATTTTGCCCTGCAGTAAGTAACCACCTGCCTATGTTCAATAAATGAATGGCCGCTTAAAACACGTTTTTACTGCAGCTTGGATCCAAAATAAATGCTAATAAATCACCAGGATAAAGATTGTTTGACACAGCCGGGTAGAAGGTAGTAAAAGGAAAGCTTATCATGTACTACATGTACTAACACAATAAACATGTTTCGCTCTATGCAGAGTGCTTATCCCATTTGATAAACACTGCAGACTATGACGAGCAGTAACATAGCCTCGGCTTGTGATTAAGGTCTATAATATTTTACAGATTTATGAATTATTACAAATATTGATGAGTGTATTGCAGAAAGAGTCGATCAACGGACCTCGTGTTACTCTGAATTATGTATATTTAAGTTGATACCATATACAGTAAAACTGCTCTCATTCGGAATTCTTGTAGTGAAGAATATAGATACTTTTAGGCAAGAGACTGCTTATTGCGTGGTAAAAGTCATGCAGAAAGCTCCTAGAGGAGCTTTCTGCATGACTTTCATCCTGCATTAAGCAACCACTTGTCTCCAAGACCGATATTTATATTGAATTGAATGTCGGTTTGGATGGGCTTTACTGTATAGCGTAACGATAACGGTGGGAAAAAGGCTCGGTTAGACGCTGTTTGTTCAAGGCGGCAGTTGGTCATGTGACACCTTTCCCCTCGTAGCGGCTCACAAATTGTTATATTGATCATATATCATTCATATTAAAATAATGGTATTGTGTGAGAGATCGTTCGTTTCAAACGTATTTCATTACTGTAATAAAATAATGGTACTGTGTGGTAGATCGTTTGTTTAAAATTAATATTATTGCTGCAAGTTCTAGTATGTACGTCATGTGTATTAATGTCGGAAATAATGACTATAGGACTAGATGACTAGATGACTATAGGACTAGATGACTATAGGACTAGATCACTACAGATGACTATAGGACTAGATGACTATAGGACTTGATGACTATAGGACTAGATGACTAGACGGCTATAGGACTAGATGACAATAGGACTAGATCACTACAGATGACTATAGGACTAGATGACTATAGGACTTGATGACTATAGGATTATAGGACTAGATGGCTATAGGACTAGATGACTATATGACTTGATGACTATAGGATTATAGGACTAGATGACTATAGGACTAGATGACAATAGTACTATTAACTCAGTGTATGTTTGCCACCATGGACAATGGAATTTATACCATGTTATCAACTATGACAATATACTTATGACATTGCATAAGCAAACAGAGTAGACACTGATCAGATGGATCATATATAGGAGCATTGTGTTATATTTAAGCATTGTGTTCGTGACACAAAATAATACGCGTTTCGGTTTGGTTTGTTTTACTAAATGAAATGGTATGCTGGTGTTAGTATCTGTAATAGGAGCATAAAGTAAGAGGTGTGTAATATACACACTTATTACCTTAAGTATTCGGACACCAAATCCTCTTCTCCGTGTGGTTAAAATTTTGCATCATTTTAGTTCCACTTTTTCAAAAAGTGGAGGTATTGTCACGACCCTCTCGTCGGCGTCAGTGTTGGTGTCGGCGTCGGCGTCGGAGTCGGGGTCGGGGTCGGGGTCGGGGTCGGGGTCGGGGGTCGGGGTCGGGGTCGGGGTCGGGGTCGGAGTCGGAGTCGGAGTCGGAGTCGGAGTCGGAGTCGGAGTCGGAGTCGGAGTCGGAGTCGGAGTCGGCGTCGGCGTCGGCGTCGGCGTCGACGTTTGTTAACATTTTTGTTAAGGTCCATTTCTCAGAAATCATCAAAGGTATTTGGTTAAAACTTGGTATGCGTGTTTACTATGAGAAGGGGAACCAATTTCACAAGAGCTGACAACCTTAAAATTATTTTTGTCATAGTTATGCCTCTTTTTCGACTTAGATTTTTCATTGTTGGTTAAGTTTTATGTTAAGGCCCATGTCTCAGAAATTGTCCAAGATATTTTGTTCAAATTTGGTATGGATGTTAACTATTTCACAAGGGCAGGTAACTCTAAAATTAATTTTGCTATAGTTATCACCCCTTTCCGACTTAGACTTTCACTACACTATCCAGCACTAAATGAAGTGGAGCGCACTATCCGCGGACAACCCTTGTTTAAACATTCAATTAGACTGAAATAGTAGAAGATAATGTAGACCCTGAGATGAGCCTGCTGTACTATTTGCCTAAGTTTGTCTATCCGAGTATGTAGAGTACAGCATGCCCTACAAGTCATATAACTGCTGGAACCACTGCTTACTGAACTGAAATGTATATGCATTGAACTTTACAGCCATCCCTAGCATAGTATGACAATTGAAATTCGAGTATGCCTGGCAATGTCATTTTTGATAATGAAATCTTCACATTACTTGACACATTTAGAAGTAAATTGAGTATTGCAATTAGAGCGGAACCCAATATATTCACACCAAGAAACTCATCCTTTGTGATTTAATCACGATGTGCTCTACAGTATGGTCGTATTCGTTATACTCTGTTAGAACATTTGCGATAGAGTACGTGACCTTTTCAAACCGCTGAATTTTGAACCAGCTTGTCTGAGACCATGTAGCGTAAATCCCCTCTTAAGCAGAAGTACAAATTAGCATCAAGTTTGAACTTTTCAATGGACGAGAGCTTTTCTGCAGATTGCAATAGGCAGTCGCTTGTCGAACACTTCTAAATGTTTCTTTATTAGATGTGCGTTTAAGAGGGTTTTATCGTATTGAGATTGCGTTTGCTCTCTATAAATGTCTTAGACCACGGCGTTCTACTGGATGACATCGCCCGTGATACATTTCTTAGCATACAGCCTCGTTCTACCGGGCGACATGGCTCGAGACACATTTCTTAGCAAAAAGCCTCGTTGTACTGAGTGTTATCGCTCGAAATACATTCCCTAGCTGTGGGCCTCGTTCTACTGAGTGACATCGGCCGAGACACATTTCTTAGCAAATAGCCTCGTTCTACTTGGTGACATCGGCCGAGATACATTTCTTAGCCTACAGTCTCGTTTTACCGGGTGACATGGCTCGAGGCACATTTCTTAGCAAATAGCCTCATTCTACTGAATGACATCGGCCGAGACACATTTCTTAGCAAATAGCCTCGTTCTACTGAGTGACATCGCTCGATGCACTTTTTCAGCAAAATCTCGAGATTTATAACAGGGTGTAAGAATGCGTGGACGGGTGTAAAAGCTACACCTAGTTCAATGTCTGCTTGTAGGAGTTGCTACATACATGAAAGCCTTTGTGAAGTGACCATTAGAATACACACGTTTTAAGTGTTTATATTATTAAGTAGCAAGAGCTGAAAACCCTTTCCTTCATAAAAACGTGTTTTCACGCACCTGTAAACAGAGTAGACCCAGAGCAGACGGCTCCTAAAGCAGTCATCTGATCAGGGTCTGCTCTGTTTGCTTATGGAATATAATAAATCTGTTTCTTTTGTTTCTTAAATGGCTACAATGTTCCACCTTCCATATTGCATTATAATTGTTTTTGTTCATGAATATTCAGTAGGTATTGACATTTGGAATAAACATAGAACAGGGAACACTCCCTATCGACTGTGTTACTATGAGGGGTGCGCCTGCGAGAAGACACGTTAAGGTATCGGTTCGATACTGTTACGGCGCCTGCCTATTTGTTTGCAAATATGCGAGAGAGAAGATTCATTTAACGTTCAGTAAGCTGTTTATTTTCCTAATTTTTGGTTCCTTTTTTCAATACTTAGACAATGTCGTATATCGTGTCGAATTATACATCATACGTGCGCAGGAAATCGAGTTAAAAGCAATTAGTGCGCGAAAAAAAGGGTTTTAAAAGTAATAACTTGTTCAAAACATGAAGATTTTGCTCTGTTTTACATTTCGTTTCACTAAAGGTGAAAGATCTTTAAACGATATGTACCGGTAATGCCTTAATTAGCATATAACACCTTTTTGTACACTTAATTTGCAGGTTTTAAATTGCTTTTCACGAGTTTATCCATACTATCACATCCGTGTAATGTTACGGTTTCTTCCCAATCAACTGACGCATGTTACGGTCTCTTATCTACAGCGTTACACTCTGCCAGAATACCTTACGGCATTACATTTTGACTTTATTCTAACATAAGCGACGTGTTTGGTATGCAGTAAAAAACCCTCTAAACTACACGTAAAATGTAGCATATCGGCCTTGGAGACGGGTGGCAGCTTAATGCAGGGTGAAAGTTATGCAGAAAGCTTTCTGCATGACTTTCACCCTGCATTAAGCAGTCACCTGCCTAAAAGTATCTAAATTCTTCTCTACTAAAAATCCGGTTTAGAGGGGGTTTACTGTACATCTACAGATAATACTCGAGAGATAGATTCTTAAATTCTTGTCATTACTCTGGGAGACAATGGGGTCTACCGTGCTCCCCCCCCCCCCCTCCGTCTATCGGGGGTGTGCACGGTAGACCCCACTGGCTCCCTGAGTATATATCTTTGGATCTATGTAAGACGTCGATTACATGGTAATTACAATTACTAACTGATGTTTTTACTGTCGGTGTTTTTTCTAAAACACATTGTAGGGGACATAACTATGAAAAACAATCGAACCAGATCACCCTGGCGACATGCACAACTACACTCATGCTGTGACACTCATGCTGTGAGAAGAAGCGCAGACAAACTTTGCGACAGGCAGACAGGGAAGACAATTATACCATAAGCAATTAGAGCAGACCCTGATCAGGCGTCTTCTACAGAAGTCTTCAGATCTGGGTCTGGCATTTATATACTTTATATCAGGAAAAAGATTAGCTGACGAAAATATCAATTTTGCAATGGAGAATTGGCCAGTCGTGCTTATTGTTAAGAAAATTATATTTTGTTATAGAACCATGTTGTAACTGTTAATAACCTTTTACCGGATGAATATTCATGTATGACGTATTTTAGTCATTGTATTAAAAGTACAAATATTTGCCATTGCAAACAAATACGATTCTATAACATTTCAGCAAACAGAACAGACTCTGATACATCCACGGCGATCCTCTGATCTGGATCCACTATGTATACAGAAGCACCAAATGTGTCACTATCAGGAAAAGGGCTAACATGTTCAACGCTGATGTTTTGGAATGGAATAGTCCATCATTGTTTAACCCTTTCCGTCATATAAACATCTTTTCACGCATTTGCAAACAGAGTAGACCCAGCTCAGGGTCTGCTCTGTTTGCTATTGGAATTTGATAAATATATTTCTTTAGTTTCTAAAATGGCTACAAGGTTACGCCTTCTATATTTCAATATAACTATTTTGTCCATAAATATTCAGCAGGTATTGAAAATTAGACTGAATATAAAACAGGGAAAGGGTTAATTAATAGAATCTATTCAGTTTGAAAGGTTTGCTAGGATATTTTAACTGACAAACAATGCAGATCCTGGCCAGAGAGCTCCCAGAGGAACCTTCTCATCTGCTTCTGCACTGCTAGGGGATTTTGAAGAACAAACAATACAGACCCTGTTCAGAGAGCCCCTAGAGGAGCCTTCTCATCTGAGTCCGCAGTGCTAGGGGATTTTGAATGACAAAAATACAGACCTTGGTCGGAGAACTCCTAATGGAACCTTCTCATCTGGGTCTGCATTGCTAGTGGATTTTGAATGACAAACATTGCAGACACTGATAAGAGGGCGCCTCTAGGACAACTCTGATTTGTCTATACACTGAGTTCATCAAAGGTTTAGTCAGATTTAAATTCTCAAATAGCTGTTAAAATCTGGCATATCAAGTGTTGGTATTAAGAATGGATACGTGTTCCATAATTACGTTTAATACAACTTTCAGTTTATTTTTTAACCTCACTCAATATCTACGACATAAACTAGTGTAGTTTGAGTCTTCTATCAGGCCTAAAACATCGATTCCATACTCTCAAAACACTTATTGTTTTCGATTAGAAACCGTAACTGTAAGTTTGGGTGTAGATCATGAACCGTAACACCCTCTGGTACACGCCTTAACAATGCAGTTTTGAAAAATGCATCCGATTTGCCTTATAATCAATCAAAAGAGAGAAATTTGTTTTGAAATTGGTCTATAATTAGTTTTGGATTATGCTTGTACATAACATTGGTGTTTGAAACTGATATTCAAAAGACTATGCCATTTATTTTGCAATAGTCCTAACGATTCACATTATCCTCTAGAAAAACGATGAAATCAGAAGAAAATCAAACGAAAAACTCCTCCGATAAATCAAATGCCAGTAATAAGACTAACACGTATTTAAAACTTGAAACAAATCTTACTTATTACCTGATAGTGTGTTGTTATTGCTCCATCTCGCCCCGCGCTGCTGAAAATATGGGCAGGCGCCTTAACACATTGGGCAGGCGTCTTAACATTCTCTTTACTAATCCGTAACATGTCTTCTCGCAGGCGCACCCCTCATTGTAACACAGTTGATAGGGAGTGGGGACAGGATTCAATAATACAAAATCCTCTATATAAATTCGATTAATTCTGTATTGACTCTTTATCCCGTTATCTGAGGCTTACCTTTGCAATCAGCAGCTTGGATCCAGATCCAGAACACACGCCGATTTGTTTGACGTCTCTCTCGGATCCAATCTGTTTAACACTTGGTCTGCAGTAAAACTCATCTAAACCGGACGTTCAACTTAGTGTAAATATCGGTCTTGGAGACAAATGGCAGCTAGTGTAAATATCGGTCTTGGAGACAGATGGCAGCTAGTGTAAATATCGGTCTTGGAGACAGATGGCAGCTAGTGTAAATATCGGTGTAAATATCGGTCTTGGAGACAGATGGCAGCTAGTGTAAATATCGGTCTTGGAGACAGATGGCAGCTAGTGTAAATATCGGTCTTGGAGACAGATGGCAGCTAGTGTAAATATCGGTCTTGGAGACAGATGAAAGCTTAATGCAGGGTGAAATTCATACAGAAAACTCATCTAGGAACTTTCTGCATGTGTATCATCATGCATTAAGCAGTCATCTGTCTAAA
The DNA here is from genome assembly GCA_963576725.1 of Azorinus chamasolen. NCBI lineage: Eukaryota > Metazoa > Mollusca > Bivalvia > Cardiida > Solecurtidae > Azorinus > Azorinus chamasolen. Next base: position 80,884,630 of record OY755248.1, read on the forward strand.
AGTATCTAAATTCTTCTCTGTTTAGAGGGGTTCTACTGTGTAGCTTTTTCAAAAGCTTTACATACATGTAGCAATAAGCTAAAGCCAAACTATTTTGCCAGCAGGAACAACCTTTAAGAAGCTTTCTGTGTGAATTTCATGCTGCATTAAGCAGTCACCTGCCTATAAAGGAATGGATTTTTGTGTAGTATCGAGTTTTTGCTGTAGTAATATCAGCCGTTGGTGTACTAATGCGTTGAACACACATTGCCTGACAACTTGGACAGACACGCAAGACATATTTATATGAAAAAATTAAATAACAGACATTGTGCAGCCTATAAATCTTCAAATATTAACACCTAATCTTCCAAAAATCATTGCATAAACTCTGATATACTGTACTTTTCACCTACCTTCGATTTCTTTATGCATTTAGGAACGGATTGTCTGAGTGAATATATAACAGCTTGGATCCTGATGAGGCACCGAGATACTTGGTGTCTCTTTTAGATCCAAGCTGTTTGCAAATGAGACCAAGTGGGAGTTTAGCAGGACGTGGGGTAAGGTGTAATCTTTCTTTGTTAATTTGCGTAACTTGCAGATGTTCTGGTTATTGTAACGTCTAGCTGCAATCCTTGTCGTTTACGACAAAACGCACCTCTCGTGAAAGTGTGTGACTGCATGTGTTCCAAAACCGTCCTCACAACATTTACACTATCCATTATCAAATCACAGTAACACTTCTCTAAACTGGAAATCTAGTTGAGAAGAAGTTAGATACTTATAGGTAGATGGCTGCTTAATGCAGTTTGTGTACTTTGTTGGAGTGGTGGTCAAGTGATAGGACGCTAGATTTGGGATCAGAGGCCCCGAGTTCGAATCCTGCCATCAGACCATCATGTTTTTTCTGAGCAAACAAAGCATCTCTCGTTTGCCCCACTCCTCTCCTCTCTATTGATCTATCAATGTTAAGCATTCAGAGGGTTAATGTTTATCAATAATCAACTTTCAAAGGGTTACTATCTATCGACAATCAGCATTCAGAGGTTTACCTATCATTCGTCATTCAAATTGTTACTGTTTATCAATATACGGCATTCAAATTGTTACTGTTTATCAATATACGGCATTCAACGGGTTACTATTTATCAAAATACGGCATTTAAAGGGTTACTGTTTATCAATAAACGGCATTCAAATTGTTACTGTTTATCAATATACGGCATTCAAAGGGTTACTGTTTATCAAAATACGGCATTTAAAGGGTTACTGTTTATCAATATACGGCATTCAAAGGGTTACTGTCTATCAATATTCAGCATTCAGAGGGTTACTGTTTATCATTGGCAGTTCAAAGGTTGATATATAATATGTATGTCAATATAAGACATTGTGCAGCAACCCGAATATTGAACCTTGGTCTCCGGTGCTCGAGAAATTAATCAAATTATTTTCCAGCTAACATTAAATATACAGCAAAACCTCGATAATTCGAATATTTGTAGAGAAAAATTGAGGCATTATTCGACAGGTGGCTGCTTAATGCAGGACGGAAGTCATGCGGAAAGCTCCTAGAGGAGCTTTCTGCATGACTTGCACCCTGCATTAAGCTGCCACCTGTCTTAAAGATCGATAATGATACGTATTTGAGTGTTCGAATAACCGAGGTATATTTCAGAAAGTCAGTACCTCCTAGATGACTCCAGGGTTTTACAATATGATGCTAACAACAGCAAAAGTGAAGACTTTCAATATCTATTGATCGTTATCTCAAATTTCCCACTCCTTGGAGCATCTATGGTTTCAGATAAAGACGGCCTGAAAGCATGGTGAAGACATCAATTTGATCCATGAATTTCACAGTATTATATAGGTTGAGAAATTCAGGAAACGATGCTGTATATTTGGCGGCGTGTGAAAGTGTTGTTGCGATATTGAATACATTTTACACGTGCATAGGTACGATTCTTGATACAGTGTTGTTCTCCTACAAAGTGGAGGCATATAGGGTTATCCTTGTCCGTACGCACGTACGTAAGTCCGTACATACGCACATCTAAAATAATTCGTCTGGGCTCTTTCTTACAAAGTATTTGTCCCATCCACACCAACTTTTATACACATGTTTGTGGTCATTATATCTAAGACAATTTTGATAGCCATGTAAATCATATCAGTCGCGTAGTATAGTTGCGGTCCTTTAATTGCAAAAATGACTTTAAAATTTCTTGTCCGGACTCTTTCTTGGAAAATATTTGTCCAATCCTCACTACATTTTACACACATATTTGTGGCTATTATATCTGGGGCAAGTTTGATAGCCTTGTAAATCGCTTCACTCGTTGCATACTTCAGAAGCTGTTACAGTCAAAATGTCTACAATGTTAGGAGCACTTGCCTGAAACATTCTCAGATGTTTCTCCTCTACAATGTATGTGCATCTTGAATGATGATTATAGTCCTTTCTTTCTGTGACAAAAAATCTGAAGTTGGGGCATCAGTGTACTATGGACACATTTCTACAGTTACTCTTATATTCGTCTCTAACACTGTGTAATAACTTCGAGGTAACGTGAGTTCCAGTCATCCTATATTTCTATATATATGTACAAATGTATATAACTTGAATACTTTCTCGATGTGACAGCTCAAGGCAGATCGTAAGTTCTTCCGACCTGCATCAAGCTGTCGCACGTCCGTATAGATACATGTACGTACAGTGCTGAATTTTAGAACAATTCTATATTATAACTTTGGAAGGGACCGACATTTTAAATTGTGTTATATCAAAGTTCGTGTTATTCGGATTCGATATAGGAAGGTTTAACTGCAGTAACAAACGCCCCTTATTGCTGACGAGAATTACATGGAAGCAAGCAACAAACGAGTAAGAATGGGCCTACTCCACTGATTACACATTTACGTCATCAATACGTCTTTGCAAACAGAGAAGACCCAGATCATTTGGATGATGTATGAGTCGTCTGGCCAGGGTCTGCTCTGTTTGTTCATGGAATAATATAGATCTGATTATTTAGTTATTGCAATGGTCGAAATATTTCCTGAGTTTATTTGTCCGTATAAAATAATCTAATTGATATGCATGATGTCATTGTTTTTCACATGAATATGCATGGTTTAAAATTTATTAACCCTTTCCCTGTTCAATATTCATGGACATTTATTAGTTATTTTTAGCTCGTCTGTTTCGAAGAAAAGTCGAGCTACTGTGATCACTGGGTCGTAGGCGTTGTCGTTGCCGTTGACGTTGTCGTCGTCGGCGTGTAAAAACTTCAATGTAGCTCATTACTCGAAAAGTGTCAGAGGTACATTTGTATTAACATAAAACTTCATAGACAGGTTAGTAGATCTCATTGAAGGGAAGCCCCCTACATAAGAACCATAACTCTATATTTCAAAAGTTTGGGAGTTATAGTCCTTTATTTTTTAAAATTGTTTTAATTTAGCTGGACAAACACCAAATCAGACGAGCGTTGGCACCGCACGCGGCTCTTGTTTACAATGGCCTTTATACTCACTGACAGTCTTTTGGTGTTGGTAGTGCTACATAAGCAAACAGAGCAGACCCTGGTCAGACAGCTCCTATAGGAGCAGTCTGGTATGGTCTACTCTGTTTGCAAATGCGTGAAAACGCGTTTATATAAAGGAAAATGGTTAACAGGATATAAGTCACGGGGATATAAATATCTATTAAAGGGATATTGCATTTGCATTTGAATATCGGCAACAAAATGTTTGATTGAGAAAAAGAGGATGTAGAATATTCAGTACACAACTGACCTACAGCTCTGTAATACGGGGTTTTGTTGTTGCTGTTGTTGTTATTATTATTGGTGCTGCTGTTGTAGTTGTTATACCCCCAAACAAAGTTTGGGGGTATATAGGAGTCACATTGTTGTTGTTGCTGTTGTTACTACTGCTGTTGATGATGATGATCTTTTTGTTGTTGCTGCAGATTTTGTTGTAGTTGATGCTGCTGTTGTTGTTTTATTGCTGTTGCTGTGGTTATTGTTGTTGTTGTTCCGGAGAAATGCTGTAGAGCTTGACCTCAATTCTATAAACGTTTTGCATGAGTGCGAATTCATTCTCAAACATCTGATTTGCAAATGTGTACATTTCACTCACAATCTGATCTATTAAATGCTCGAGAATGATATCAGATTTAAACGTATTATAACTTCTGATCAAGAAAACGGTGAAACATGGTTGGCTCCCACCAGATGTCGTATCACTATCGCTATTAGCAATCTGGTTCTAAATAAAAGTTACAGATAAAGATGCGTACTCAAATACTAAAATCGTCATTTCTCCACCAAACCCTATGCTGTGACCACTCGAAGAGACAATTCTAAAGAGAGGTCACAATATGCGGTTTGGTGGGGGTGGGGGGAGGGGAGGGGGAATAAAGATGTTATTCTTGAAAATATTTTAATTTACGCATCTTATCTGGATCTCTGGTTCCAAACTATTTGGAGATACATGTATGCGGAAACCTCTTTTCTGAAGATTTGCTCATTGTACATGTATTCTTGAAAAGCGCACGTTCATCTTGCAATTAAAAACAAAGACCAAAGACGTTCAAAATGCAGTGTGGCTTAATTTCAAATTCACTGAAATAAATGGAACTATATTGCAAATCATCTCTTAATTCCAATCAAATTGAACACGTTTTCTTGAATAATTGACAAAGAAAAAACAGAACTGGTCTAATTTCATAACCCCAGGCATCTTTCTTGGTAAAATAGAAAAATGATAAATGACAGAGAGGAACTCATGGGGCTATTGACAACCCCTCAAAGCAATAAATGCCTTATCATGCACACCCTAGGCGTTATTGCTTTTTGGGGTTGACAATAGTGGATAGAATTCTGATATAATTTTGTTTTTCATCACGTGTCTGCGTTTCTTTTGATGGCATTCATTTGATTAAATCAAACTGACAAAACGAATAATGTCGATGATAAATATGCGTTTACGTTTCAAGGAGCTTGCAGCACTTAACAGTTCCTAAGAAATTATCACCGTATTCCTTGCAGGTAAGCTAAAACACTTTCGAATCTAGATACAAAGAATATATTAACAGGATTTCTACCAATTTGTTTTTTATGTAATCTGCACAATTTAACCGGTTCAGTGCGGGGAATGAGTCACTAATATCACTTTTTTACACACAGATGAGGAGCCCTCTAGTCAGTATCTGGAGTATTAGTCAGGTTACACTTACTTAATTATTAGACTTTGCAAACAGTGTAGGCCTGCATCAACTACAGTAAAACCTTTCTATAATGACCACTAAAATACATCAAATAGTTCGTGTTAATGGCAGGTGGCTGCTTAAAGCAAGTTGAAAGTAAAACAGAACGCTCCTATAGGAGCGTTCTGTTTTACTTTCACCTTGCTTTAAGCAGCCACCTGTCCTCTATACCAACTAATTAACACAATTTACTGCCCGTTATGAGAGAGTTTTTACTGTACATCGTTTAAATTTTCCCCTGTTGAACATTCATGTAAGAAATAAAGACAATCATGATATTGGCCGTTGTTTTATAAGGGTATATATATACATACTGAATATTTTGTAATAGTAAAACCTGTATAGTCAAAACTATTTTTTTTATAATTTCACAAGCAAGCAGAGAGGATTCTAATCAGATAATTCCTACAGGAGCCGTCTGATCTGGTTCATCTCTGTTTGCAAAGGCGTTTTATGAAGGAATGGATTCAACTACAGCGTCTGTTGGTGTTCTACAGTGCGTGTCCGGTTTGAGTGACATTATTAATATTTTAAGACATAAAAATTAGTAAAATGTACATCAAAACAATATTTAGTACAAGCATGTTCAGAGGTCCAGATAAGATGCGTAAATATTATTTTTTTTCAAAAATAATCATCTTTATTTCTCCACCAAACCCTATGTTGTGACCACTCTTTAGAATCGTCTCGAAGTGACGATGTTGTAACCAACCTTTAGAATCGTCTCGATGAGACGATGTTGTGACCACTCTTTAGAATCGTATCTAAGAGACGATTTTCTAAAGAGTGGTCACAACATAGGGTTCAATGGAGAGACGATCTTGAAGAGTTGTCACAACATTGGGCTTGGTGGAGAAAAGACGATTTAATATTTGAGGACGCGCCTTTATCTGTTGCACTGATTTTACAACAATAGCTGACTTCTATCAATACTTATCAAACTATTTTCTGTTCTGTTTCCTTGTGTGACAAATAGTGATGAACAAGACCAGATGTGTACGTCCAGTGGTTTATCTGGTGTTACACTAGCTGCAAAGGTTAATAGCCCAATACAGTGGGACCTCGATAACTCGAACTCAAATAACTCGAACATCTGATAACTCGAACTAGAAGTTCGGTCCATCACAATATTTACAATACATAATTGTTTTAGCATGCATCAGCACGCATATCTAGAAACATGTGGCAACTTTATGCAGGTCGAAAGTAATGCTGAAAGCTCATACAGGAGTTTTCAGCATTACTTTTGACCCGTATTAACCCATTCCCTCATATTGACGACATTTGACGACTCTGGAAAAATCACTTTATGAAACCATTGTGATAAATAGAGCATTTGCTCCATAGGAGCAAATGCTCTATTTATCACAATGGTTTCAAAACTACACAATTCTAAATATTTTCCTTTTCTCTAGTTAAAGCTCCTTTTCGGTAGATTTATTCAAAGAGGTTGGGTCTAAAAATAACCTATGAGGTAATGGGTTAAGCTGTTAACTTGAGAAATTGTCCAATTTGTATGTTCGTTTGAAATAAGAGATATACAGTATATACAGCAGAGATTAAACATCTTCCGGATTATTTTCTCTTTCTGATAAATGAAATTACAGCAGTGCACATGATGCCAGATGACTTCTTGTATAACGCTCTTATCACAGCGATTGTCTATTACTATTGTAGCAATATTCTTAAGACGAAGTTGTGTATTTTGATGAAATTACTTAGGTTCCAGATGAGACTCCCGGGATGTGTCGTTGAAAACAGAGGACGGTTTATTATGATTTAACCCTTTCCCTGGTGAATATTCATATAGGAAATAATGACGTCATGAATATTAATAAGATTATATTTTATAATGGCTTATGAACACAAGACATTTTGGCTCAGGAAGAAGCTGTAGAATCAGATCTATATTACACCATAAGCAAACAGAGCAGACCCTGATCAGACGGCTCCTATAGGAGCCGTCTGATCTGGGTCTACTCTTTTTGCAGATGCGTCAAAATGCGCTTACATCAGGGAAAGGGTTAAACCCCTTCAGTGCCATGAAGAGGGATCTGTGATATTATATCCAAACAGTGTGGATCCAGATCAGACGTCGTGTAACTCGTTGTCTGATCAGGGTCCAAACTGTTTGACACTATATTGAACTTTTTATAATGAAATTTAACAAATGTTCTTTCTAAAACTTGAAGCTGGCGACTATGTATCAAGTAGAAAATGTGCCTGGCAGCGAAAGTGTTAATAATTTTGATTTGATTTTACAAGAGCTTATAAAATGTTCAGGATATGTTGCATCAGTTTCGTGTTCAGACCTCGAAATTTAATTTAACCATTTCCTCCATAAATACGCCTTTCTACACCTCTGTAAAAGTCACTTTATGAAACCATTGTGATAAATAGAGCATTTGCTCCTATAGGAGCAAATGCTCTATTTATCACAATGGTTTCAAAACTAGATAATTCTAAACTTTTCCTTTTTTTTAGTAAATGCTCCTTTCCGGTAGGTTGATTCAAACAGGATGTGTCTAAAAATAACCTATGGGGAGGGTTAAGCTTCATTTGACACGTCATCTCGTAGAAACACATTTGATTACATTGCGAACCACACAGACCCAGATCAGGCGGGTCTTGGTATGATTATGGAGTAATATAAATCTAACACTAGTTTCTGCCATAGTAAAAATCCCGTGTTCACACTTCACTAGTCTACATGTACCTATATCTGTACCTGTTCCTAAAGACACACATATACCTACACCTACACCTATACCTACACCTATATCTATACTTATACCTATACCTACACCTACATGTATACCTACACCTATACCTGTACCTATACCTACACCCATACCTATACCTACACCTACATGTATACCTACACCTATACCTGTACCTATACCTACACCCATACCTATACCTACACCGATACCTATACCTACACCTATACCTGCACATATACCTACACCTACACCTATACCTACACCTATATCTATACTTATACCTATACCTACACCTACATGTATACCTACACCTATACCTGCACCTATACCTACACCCATACCTATACCTACACCGATACCTATACCTACACCTATACCTGCACCTACACCTACACCTATATCTATACCTATATCTATACCTACACCTATACCTATACATTGTACCTATTCAGTGCAAACACTGACTCGGTATCGCATTGGTTTATGTAAACTGATTGATGCTGTGATTATATTTTTTTATGCAAACGGTAAAATGTGCGCCTTTGGGTATTGCTATTGGTGTTAGAATACTTTGTCATCTCATGTCATTAACCCTTTCCCTGTTGTATATTTATCTAAGAAATAATGACGTCATGGTTACTGTTACTTAGATTATTTGTATAAGGGACATTTTGGCTCAGACAAAAGCTGTAGAATCGGATCTATATTACACCATAAGCAAACAGAGCAGACCCTGATCAGTTGCAGATTCGTAAAATGCGCTTACATAAGGGAATGGGTTATACAGACCAGAGTTGGGTCGGACATCAATACCAAGCGTTATAAAGGAAACAAAGTTAGCACACATTTGACATGGTTTTTTCTTCATTTCTATAGCATCACTAACTAGTTTTTTGAATTCTGTTCAAAATAGTTATTAGCTCATAGAATTCCATTGAAAAAAGGTTTGTGATAACCTTAACATGAATGCGAAAGACCACGGTACAATCTTCTTTTGCTGTCTACTCCTTGGCCGTAAAGGCAGATGGTAGCTTAATGCAGGACGAATGTTATGCCGGAAGTTCCCACAGTAGCTTTCTGCATTGCGTCCATCCTGCATTAAGCAACCACATACTTTTATAAATTAATATTGTTTGTTTTCATTACTTTTAGTGAGCTGTGATTGGCTGTATTTTTGTTTTATACATGTACCCCCACCCATGAAAAAATATGAGGCCACGCTTGGTCGGGACTACCTTGTATTCGTCCGCAGTTATATGAATCGGTATTAAATGTTAAAAATACACAAGTTATTTGTGAAAAATTATTTCGTACATTCAGTAGTGATATATAATCATAAGTAATATATAGAATATTTTTTTGTTTTCATGGAGGTATAAAAAAACAATTTGGTCACACTTTAGTATGAAACCGCCTTGTGGTTTCATACAGTGTGGCCAAGTTTGTTTTTATTCTCTGGGTCTACTCTGTAGATGCGTCAAAATGCGCTTACATAAGGGAAAGGGTTAACCCTTCCCTCATATAAACGCTTTTAACACTGTCTTCTGGAGACCTGAATGTTCTCAAAAATGTGTGGGCGTCACTTCCGAGGAGTGACTTTAATTATTTCTTTATTACTTTTTAATACGTGTGGCATCCTTACAAGATGGCACTTTTCCTACAAATATCTCCCCGAGACATGGTTTCCTAAATCACAAAGCATTGGCTAGCTACAAACAATGACGGTAACAAATGGTGCACATGGACTGTATCAAATCTCAAAATTGACAATATATATTTTCCATATTTTTTCAACAAAAACACCCGGTTTTCAATAAGTGGATCCTGAGTGACTCGGCGTCTGACCACACTCCAAAGTGGATTTACATGTTGTCAGCGGTACATGTATGTTCTTGTTATGTGCTAAACATTCGTTTCATTTAAACCATTAACATACATGTAACATACTAATAATAGTTTCTACTCAGTCTCCAGTCTGTTACAAGATATATTTACCTCGGATTCGTCCAAGCTTTTGCAAACACATAGACCTAGTGTCAAACAGCTTGGATCCTGATGAGACACCGAGTTACTCGACGTCTCATCTGGATCCAAGTTGTTTGCAAATATAAACAAGGTCGCGCTTCCTACATGTACCAGGATCTTAATTAGCTTTTTTTCAGAGCACATGTGCCGTCACTTCCACATTTTGGGAAGTGTTGGAAAATATATTATTCATCTTTTTAAACTTAAAATGAAATTAAGACTTTCTCATAAAATATATAGGAGCCGTCTGATCTGGGTCTACTCTGTTTGTAATGGCGTAAAAAGGCGTATTTATGGAGTAAGGGGTTAGAAAAAACTATGAAATAAATTAAAATAACTAATTTCTGTCTGAAACTAAAATACATCCTCTTAAACGCTGATCTGGAGCATGTTTGACTTACATCTGGTTTGTGAAACTGTCATCCGAGTATCAAACAGCTTTGATATCAGCTACAGATAACGGTGTGTACCCAAACACTATCATCGTCATTTCTCCACCAAACCCTATAATGTGACCACTCTTTAAAACCGTCTCTCCCAGACTGTTCTAAAGAGTAGTCACAGTATAGTGTTTGGTGAAGAAATAAAGGAGCTATTCTTGAAAATGTTTAAATTTACGTATATTATACTGACCATCTGTATAATCAGATGCGGAAATGTCACCATTTCATGTTATAGAACATTCAGATCGAGATTATCCCGTAGTCCGCTGTTCACCACATGAATCGCATTTGCAAACAGCTCGGATTTAGATGAGGCACCGAGTAGCTCCGAGTAGCACCTAGTAGTTCCGAGTAGCTCCGAGTAGGTCGGCATCTCATCAGGATCCTAGCTGTTTGACATTCGACCAATAGCTTCTCAAAAAGCTTTTATCACAACAGAGGTAATTAAAAATGCAGCGGATCCAAATTTGAATTTTTTTCTCCATAGTGTTGTAGGTGTTAAGAAGAAACGGGTGTAAAGTCATATTCGCATCCCAAAGAATACCATCACTAATACATATTTAACAATCTACTTCATAAATACTCCTTTCTAAGCCTTTGCAAACAGAATAGACCCAGATCAGACGGCTCCTATAGGGTCTGCTCTGTTTGCTTATTACATGATATATACTGAGCCAAAAATGAAACCTGACTGTGTGCATAGTTGGCCTATTTTCGTGGAAATTTATTTATTTTTTATTTTGAAGTTATAAACTTAAATTGGATGTGTTTTGAGCATGTATGTGAATTCTGAAAGCCTAGGCATTATTATTATTATTATTTCGGTCTTGATTTTTTGTTGTGTTTGTGATGTCGGTGTAGCTTAGCTAACTTGTGAGACTTTTGTCGGTCTGCTATCTGACCGGATGGTGCTCCACAAGGTTCACGTGCGAAACGAGATTAATAGAATCAAGCATGGGTTTTGTTAAAGACGGGGGTTTCTATACCCGAGGTTGGCCTGTTCCAGTCGGAAACGAGCTTTAGCGAGTTTTCGATAGGAACAGACCAACCGAGGGTATAGAACCCCCGGGCTTAACAAAACCCATGCTTGATTATTTTTCTCGCTGAAATGCGCCCTAAAACCAAGAAAATTAACGAATTTTGTGAAGTACTACTTTACATAACGTAATACGACTTCCATATCTAATAGCAACAGACCGCAGTATAACTTTAGGCGTGACACCAAAATGACGTCATTTGTTATGACAACCACAAACTTTACGTGTTGGCGTAAATATAAATGACTGAGTGACTACAAAACAACGTCTTCGGTTAATTTAATAGGCGTTTAAAGTGTTTATATGATAAATAGAATTTCATATTCGTGCTAATTACTTATATTAATTTCAATTCATAAGGTTGTTGCCTATAGAAATGTTGGTATAATTCTGTAAGAATTCCTTCCCTTGTATTGATTTTACCCAATCGCGCGTATGAATACACTAGTCACGGGGTGTTCCAGATAAGGATTTCTAGTACGGCTATTTTTTAGTAACTCAGCTTATCTAGCACGTCTGAGAAGCGAGAAAATGTGGTTTTGACCGAGTTTAAAAGATAGCACACAGTACAAATTGTACACACACGTGTGTGATGATAACCCGATACACTCGTAACCAAATAAATGCATATAGTGTTTTAATTAAAAAGTTAATTAAAGTTATGTAGCGTCAGGTTTCTTTTTTGGTTCAGTATAGATATGATTTTACAGTCTCTACCATGGCCGAAATGTCTTGTGTCCATTTGTCATTATAAAAATTAATCTAATTAATCTCATTGTGTCACTATTAGTTAAACGGGATCTGTCCCTTTCCCCGCTGTAAAAAATACGTCTGCCTACATTTGGATACTGTACAAATTTGATCGATCAAGCTTTTGAGAAACTATTGACCAAGTGTTACGTCTCAAGCTTTTGAGAAACTATTGATCATGTGTTATATCACATGCTTTTGATAAACTATTTGCCATGTGTTACGTCACAAGCTTTTTTATAAACTATTGGCCATGTGTTATATAACACGCTTTTTTATAAACTATTGGCCATGTGTTACGTCACAAGCTTTTTATAAACTATTGGCCATGTGTTATATAACACGCTTTTTTATAAACTATTGGCCATGTGTTACGTCACAAGCTTTTTATAAACTATTGGCCATGTGTTATATATAGAGAATAATAGGTTAGTGCCGTAGATGGGACGCCTTTATCCGACGAGGGGAGAAAACGTTGAGGCGAGGCTTGCCGAGCCTCAACTGTTTTCTCTCCGAGTCGGATAAAGGCGTCCCATCTACGGCACTAACCTATTATTCGATTTATCCAGTCAATTTAGTTAAATATCTTTTTTCATAGACTCATATTTAATATAACACTCTTGAAATAATTTACATTGAAAATGCGGTTTTTCGATCAACGGATCCCTCCCTTTTCATTTCCATTTAGACGTAAATAGATCTAATGAGCTACCGCAGAGGAAAATAGTTTCGATACTTGCATTACAAGAAGGGAAACGTGGTTGAATTTGAAAAATAAGATGATTTGAATCGAGGAACGATAAGTTATTTCAAACAGACATGGTTATATTCCCTGGTCAAATTCGAGTTCCGTAATCTCGGTTTCTATTTTTAGATAGACATAACGTCACTCATAAATCGATGGAACTGAACGGGCTATATTTAGGTCTATGACTATCACCGCCCCTGTAAGAGTTTATCAATCAAATTATCATGAGAGTGAAAAGAAAACATTTACTATTTATCTGTCAATCTTTGCTTCCAGGGTTGATTTTATCAAAAACGCGTTTCGCTAGCGGTGGATTAAATTAATAAATCTAAATCAACGTCACTTTTTGTGTGGCCTCAGTGGCGTAATCGGTAAGGACGACGTCTTTAGAGTGATTAGAATTGGTTTTTGTATGATCAGGCGCGGGTTCGAATCCAGCTATAGCCAATAATTTTTATTTTTTCTCATTTGAATAATTTTTTTGGTGAATTTTCTGTTAGATCTATTTCGTCAACATGATTTTTATGCATGTTTACAGAAAATTAAAATAGTTCCATGGTTGTAGAATCATTACGCCTATCTACTAACCTAATAAACCTTCTACTACCGGAAGTAACCTAATAAACCTAAGTTTATCTGCACCCCCTTTATTATGTCACTAGAGAAGCCTGGTGACTGGATAAAACACGCTTTTTTATAAACTATTGGCCATGTGTTACATGTATATCACACGCTTTTTATAAACTATTAGTCATGCGTTATATCACACGCTTTTGATTAACTATTGACCATGTGTACATGTAATACAACAAGCATTGAGAAGCGTCTCGAATTACTCGGCGTCTCATCTGGATCCACGTTGTTTTGCAAACAATGCAGCTCCAGTTGTGGTTAGCCGTGTTCAGAGGTCCAGATAAGACGCATAAATTGAAGCATTTAACCAGAGGGACATATAAAACGCGTAAATTAAATCATTTTCAAGAATAACATCTTTATTTCTCCCTAAACTCTATGTTGTGACCACTTTTTAGAATCGTCTCGAAGAGACGAATTCTAAAGAATGGTCACAACATAGGATTTGGTGGAAAAAATGACGATTTTAGAGTAATTTGAGTACGCATATTTATCTGTAGCTTTGCTCTGTGGACATATTGAATCAATTGGACATCAGTGATGTGTTGTTTACTTCAGACATTGGCACAATAAAGTTTCGATAATACAACTACTAAATGGAATCTAATTCTGGATTTTCAAAACATGTGGTAGCTTAAGCCTTTCCCTTATGTAACCGCATTTTGACGCATCTGCAAACGGAGTAGACCCAGATCATACTGCTCTTATAGGAACCGTCTGATCAGGGTCTGCTCTGTTTGCTTACGGTGTAATATAGATCTGATTATACCGCTTCTGCCTGAGCCAAAATGGCATACATGCATATGCCATTATAAAAATAATCTTATTAATATTCATGACGTCATTATTTCCTACATGAATATTCATCAGGGAAAGTGATACAGAAAGCCATATTGAGCAATCGTCTGCTTTTGGTTTAAACATATTTAATTTGTAAGTATTTGCATGTACATGTATAATGTATTGATAACACAAAGAAAAAGGAACAGAAATGAATGCAAGACTGCTTATTGCTTTTCTCTCTCATCTGCTTTTACAATTCTAATATATTAATAAATCATGTGGTAACTTTAGCGAGATTCTGTTTAATTCAAAAATGTACTTTTTATCCTGCCGATCGCAACTCGGGTGTCCTTTCGCAACTTTGGTGTCATTTTGTAACTCGGCTGTCCTTTCTCAACTCGACTGTCCTTTTTCAACTTGACTGTCCTTTCTCAACTTGACTGTCCTTTTGTAACTTGACTGTCCTTTCACAACTAGACTGTCCTTTCGCAAGTCGACTGTCCTTTCGTAAACTACTTGAAACTTAATGAGACGACAAATTACAATAGTTAACAATTCTCATGTTCAGATGATAAAGTCTCCGAACAGTTACAAGTTGTACTTTCATCCGATTCGTTCAAGTTTTAAACATTTCCCTGTTCAGTAGTCTTATAATTATGAAATAATGACAATATGAATATCTATTAGCTCAATCTTTATTATGAAAACTTTTCAAAGGGATTTTCTGCTTTGACAAAACTGTAGAATCAGATATATATCACCTCAAAAGCAGACCCTGATCAGACGACTCCTATATAGGGGCCGTCTGATCTGGGTCTATCCTGTTTGTAAATGGGTGAAAATGAGTTTATATGAATGAAAGGGATAAAGAATCTATAGACTGAGTTTTAAACAGTTTTGATCCTGATGAGACGCAGAGTTACTCGCTCGCAGTAGCGTGTGGATCCAAGCCGTTTGCAAATACCGGTTGCGCTAAACATGGGAAAGTCTAATTTCTGAAAAACTTGAAGTTTCAATTTCTATCCTGAATGTATGTTCGTGTCTTTATAATTATTATAAAACAAACATCTCGATGCAAGGCTATTTCATCTTTTTCTTTCAAAGTATGAAATAATTGAATCAGGAAATGTGGTGATATGAGATGGATACCTCCAGTTAATTGTTATAATAATTTACAAATGTTCAGTTTTTCGACACATGACTATCCATGCACGTAACTGTTTCCCATTATATTTATTCCAAATTTCAATATACTAAATTGATATTTGAATACTCATGGACAAAAACAGTTCTTATGATGAACTATGGATGGTGGAAGAGTGTACCCATTTGAGAAACTAAATACATGTAAACATATTTATCAAATTCCATTAGCAAACAGAGTAGATCCTGGTTAGACGGTTCCTACTCTGCGAATGCGTGAAAATACGATTACATGAAGGAATTTATGTCTACAAAACCCGATGATGACATTTCTATAAAAAGTGACCGAGTTTGTCATAAAATATGTTTCCTTAAGTTAATAAATAGAAGTTCATTTTCTACATGTAGTATTTTTAGTAACGTAGACATAAACTAGACATGCCATGCGGTGTAATTAACGTGTCTTTCCCGAGTTCTAATTCTAGTACATGTAACAGTATATTTGATTTAGTCAAGATGGTTTCAAGATGCAATACCCAGCTTTGTCACTATGTAATGTATATGCATACCAAGTAAAATATGCCAAACCTAGCTAACGTTATTGAAAAACAAAAACAGTTTTCCTGACCCTCTTACGGATACGTGTACGAACACAGACACGAGCACGTGTGCACTGTAACACTATATTTCCCGGCATTCTTTGAATGGCTGGGGCATTTATCCCTTACTCAATGAATATTCATGTACGATATTATGACATCGTAATTAAATATAAGATTATGTTTATAACATCACATGGACACAGATATGTTAGCTATATAGTTGAAACTTATAATCAATGTATATTCTTTCTGGGTCTACTTTGTTTGCAGAGGCTTAGAAAGGCGTATTTATGGAGTAAAAAGTTTTTCAGATATTTTTCTGTAACACATTACTATTAGTATTAATATTTACTAAATTTTATTACTTCCATGTCCCCTGTGCATAATTAGTGAGCTTTCAAAGATTTTACTTTAAGGATTATCATTCGTTTATTACACGCACTATATAACAGTTATATCGTTGTGAGAACAAAATGTCTAAATTTGGATCTGGTGAGATTTTTTGTCTACTTCTGGTTCGATTGAGCTTATGAGAATCTGTTGACGAAGTGCCAAATGATGAGGCGATGACCCTAACCCTATCTGGCGTCTCATCTAAATCCAAGTTGTTTACTAATGCCAGTTAGGTGGAGACAATCGTAATATGGGTTAAAGATATAACCCTTTGAATGGGGGAAATGGTTGACTGTCATTTACAAACTGTGAAACCCCAGATCAGAGGGCTCCTAGAGGAGCCCTCTGATCTGGGTCTACAATGTTTGTCACTAAAATTCTTCTCAGAATGTATACCCGTTCATGCTGAATGAACTGCACCTTTAAACCTTGGTTGTTTATTCTACTTTGTTAATTCAGTGTTGGAAGCATTAATGTACATTACATGTAACACCTTAATCTTCGTGTTTTTTGTTCTTATGCCTGTTGTCGGTGGTGTTATTATTAATGTTATAAGAATACTTTAAATCCTGAGCAATAAGTGTTGCCACTGCTTCAGACACGCTTTAAACATTTTACTTTATATACTTGAAGTAAATTACACCTTCCTGGCAATTCAGCACGTATTGTAAGACGTTAAGACTCCGTGAATGTTCTACATGAAGTGCCATACGAAAACGGGAAGTTGGCCTTCACCACAGAACAGATCCTGGTCAGACAACTGGGCTGGCAGGGGGTGAAGACCTTTTTCAAAGTACATGTACATGCTTGCTACGTCATGTCTGCTCAAGTTGGATGTGGGGCTATTGTAGGAGCAGTCTGATAAGGGTCTATTCTGTTAGCTATGGAATAATACAGATTTGTTTTTACATGCTCTAAATATTAATCCAGTAATCTTATACTGTAAAACCCCTCTAAACCGGAACTCTAGTAGAGAAGAATTTT
This sequence comes from Azorinus chamasolen, assembly GCA_963576725.1. Classification (NCBI taxonomy): domain Eukaryota; kingdom Metazoa; phylum Mollusca; class Bivalvia; order Cardiida; family Solecurtidae; genus Azorinus; species Azorinus chamasolen. The sequence continues at coordinate 80,902,151 of OY755248.1, forward strand.
GATATTTTTAGGCAAGTGGCTTCTTAATGCAGGGTGAACGTCATGCAGAAAGCTCCTCTAGATTAAGCTGCCACCTGTCTCAAAGAACGATATATACACGAACTTTTGAAGGATTTTACAGTATTTGACTACAGTAAAACCATGTAAATCGGAATTTAGGTATAGAATAATTTATCTGGCTGCTTAATGCAGGATGAAGGTAGCTTTCTATGTGACTTTCAACCTGCATTGAGCTGTTATCTGTCCGACAGACCTGCAGCTTACACTGATTTGAACGTCTGTGTTTAGAGAGGTGGTGTTGTAATCAGGCTCGTAAAAATCTACAATTTCTAACATCGGTTTTGTCGTGATGTGCAAACTTCATTCATACGTTATAGCATCAGAAATGAGATACACTTTGAACAAATAAAAGTAAAATATGAAAATTCTGTTCTTGATGCTTTGAAGTTATGATCAATTTTCTGCAGTACGTTTATCAGTTCTGCTAACAGTATTTAAATCTGGCATCATAATGTCATGTTTTCGTTAAATTTAATCCAAACTTTAATAAGTTGGTATTTAAGGTCCCCTGATTACAATATCTGAAGCTAACTTTCTTTTAATACACATTGAATTATACAATAGGTGTTTTTCTATGCACACTTTCAAAGAATAGTTTGGAAATACCGTTCACATGGGAAACATCAATTTCTGTAAGCACTCCGAAATATCTGTGTCATTCAGTAGACTTGTCAGCGCATTGCCTTGTAATAATGCCTTTGGGTGCCTTTGCAAACAGATACGATCCAGATCAGATGGTTCATCCAGGAGCCATTTGATTAGACTTAGGCTCTGTTGGCTTATGGATTAATAAATACAATAGAACCCCTCTAATGCGACCACTTAATGAATAAACATGGCTGTCTCTATAAGCAGGTGGTTGCTTAATGCAGGGCAAAAGTAATGCAGACAACTCCCCTAGGAGCTTTTCTGCATTACCTTTGTCCTGAATTAAGCTACCACCTGCATCTTGCATCAAGAATTATACCTCATTTAGGTGGTCGCATTAGCGGGTTTACTGTATCTCATTTTACAGTGTCTGTCATAGTCAAAAGAAAGTCCACATAGTGATATACTTAACCATGTCATCCGGAAAATGCACGAGCAATATTGCATGCGATAAATAATCTATTTTTCTAGCAAAGGTTGTTTTTAGTGTCTGTGTGATAACACAGACACTAATTCTACCGAATCTGCGACAGTAAATCAGCCGGGCCTCACAAAACGATTTACTCAAACTTTCAATGTAGTTCGGTATTTAGCTCAATTTATTACAAAAAGTACGAATGTGGACCGCGTTTTAAGACAAGCATTTACTGTATTGGATTATTTCTTCAACAAAAATGACGAATATTGTTCAAATGAGGCGATATTTATTATATCGGTTTTTTTATGCACACTTATACACGAATTTATTTTTGATTAATTGGTCGCCGCCATTTTGAATATCACGTGACATGTCAGCCATCAACAAAGCGAGTGTAGAATTGACTTTACACAGAATTTCTTTTACCAGACCCGCATTTTGGACGAGCTCGAATATCGTAAGTACATGAAGATACAATAGTATCTATTAATAGTTCTGCTATGACTTTCAAGAAGAAAATAATTATCTAACAGAATCACTCGTGACACGATTATCGGTGAATCCCCGAGTTAAAACAATGTCTGTCATGTAGATAAGAAGATTTGCAGCGCCTGAGCTATTTTATATTTTAGTTTTAACTCATTAACCTCCCCTAGAGACTTTAAATTAAACCCCTTCGGCTACATTCCTCCATAAATATGCCTTTCTACGTTTCGGACCCAATCCGTTTCGGCATTGGTCGTTTCGGCCTTGTTGCTTGATAATGAGAAACGTTATTTTAGTCTATTTCGTGGATTCAACAAAATATTTCAATAAGAGTTTACAAAAACATTATATAATTACAAACTTAAGCAATTTGCAGTATTTGCAGCATTTTTTTAGCAAATATTAAACACTTTATTCTCATGGGTTTATTTGCTTCCTATAAGGATGAAACAGATGGGGCTTGTTGAGGAACAACTAAGTGCAATAGTACTACACAAACATTTCTGACATAATTATAGGAACTATTCAATCTGACTGGATATTGCAATCTTCGCTTTCTTTATTTCTTGTCAATTGTCAATTTTCTGAAACAAAGAACAGATTTTGCTTAAATAAAATTTGATGTCCATTGCTGATATATTCCACGTAATCCTTGGTCGTTTCGGCCCCAATTGTGGCCGAAACGACCAAGGCCAATACAACCAAGGCCGAAACAGATTGGGTCCGAAACGACCTGGGATCTCATCTGATCAGGGTCTGGTTTGATTGCTCATGAATGAAATAATATAAATAAGTATATGGCAAACAGTACAGATTCTGATGAGAGTAGTTAGTACATCTCTGTCTCATCTGTTGTAGTGCCCCACTGACAGTTCAGCATAGCCCCTACCCTCATATAAACGCATTTTCACGCATTTGTAAACAAGGTAAACCCTTATCAGATGGCGCGGAGCCCTCCTATTTGAGCTGTCTGATCAGGGTCTGCTCCGTTTGTTTATGGTGTTATACAGATCAGATTCTATGTTCCTACAGTTAGTGTTTAATCGATGATCAGTTATTTCCGATGATTGATCGAAAGTGCTCATTTAATAGATAATCGATTACAAAATCAAATAATCGATTAATAGAAATAAAAAAATTATTATATTTTATCTAAAATAGCTATATTGTTTCTGATATAAAATGTATGAAAACACATTACTACATTAGTAATGTATGTATTTATCTTCAGATGTGCAATTAAAATCAAAAACATAAAATCTGTTGGTTTTTTATTGTCAATTTTAAGATTTTCGTTACTAAATTTGTACTCAAAATTGAAATTTCTCATTTCGATTGTATAATCGATGATTAATTGAAGTGGTCTGTCTGATTATATCCGATGATCGATTAAGACAATCAGTCGATTATGAAACACTACCTACAGTTTCTGTCTATACCAAAATGTCATTTGTTAAAATGCAATTTTAAAAATTGATCTAATAATATCAATATGCCATTATTAATCCATAACCCTTTCTCTGTTGTGTACAATGTATTCATGTAAGAAATAATGATGTCATGAATATTAATAAGATTAGTTTTTATAATGGTATATGAACACATGAGATTCTGGCCGAGACAGAAGCTGTTGAATCAGATCTATATTGGTTGGGAGTTTTATTACACCATAAGTAAACGGAGCCGACCCTGATCAGACAGCTCCTATACTCTGTTTGCAGATGCGTGAAAATGTGTCTATATGAGGAAAAAGGTTAAATTTAATTTTAAACAGAGAAAGGCTTAAATTATCGACATAGTGAAATCTGAAGAAGGATTGTACAAAGCCTTTCTATATTGTTGTTATCCTGGTAATATGCACTTGTGAAAAAAGGTGAATGATCTGTACAATTTTAAATGTAAAATGTTTTATAGTCATTTACTGATACATACTCCATTAATAGACCTCTTAACCCTTTCCCAGTTCTATGTTTATATCAAATTCCAATACCTACTGAATATTCATGAACAAAATAGTAATGAAATATGGAAGGTGGAACATTGTAGACATTTTGGAAAGTAAAGGAAAATGTCTATTGAATTCGGTTAGCAATGAGAGAAGAACCTGATCTGGGTCTACTCTGTTTGCAAATGAATTTTATTTGAGAGAAAGGGTTAATGCCTTTGCAAACAGCATCTATCCATATCAGACAGTGTCTATAAGAGCTCTCTGATCAGGGTCTGCTTTGTTTGCTTATGAAATAATAAAGATTAGACGATTCTACAGTTTCTAGTATGATTAAAACAGAATTGTTCATAGTGCCATTATAAACATTCAGTTAATATCCAGTATAAATGTAATTATTACATTTGTTACTACATGTATAAATAGTATCATTTTAACACTCAAAATGGTCCAATATCAGTCGAAAGTGGAATTCTCCGAGCGGGCATGTACGGACCTAGCGACGGGCCAATAACTGATTTTTATTCTGCTCCAATGCTGCAAATGTTGTCGAAGTGCTCGTACATGTACCGATAAGCCCCAATTTCCAAACCACGATCCTCGCCGGATTTGATTCAGATTTATTCAAATGCACCGTGCACATACCAGTAAAGTGACATCTAGTCGCTAGTTCCATCGCCCATTGTTCGGATAGTGTAAAACCGTCAATTTGACGTCATCCAAATGATGTCAGGATAGCGCCATTCCCTCAGTTGAGTTTTTAACACCGTTTTCATGCTGAGAAATACTGTCTGCTCTATATCTGATCTGCTAAAATGTTCATCAATGTTTTACAAATGTAATAAACAGGTTATTACACGGCTGGCTTGTACCGCGGCGTGATATTGGCCCTTAACTTGATATAGACCCTCAGGCTTAGGCCCTTAGGCCAATATCAAGGTGGCGGGACAATATCACGTTGAGGCCCTAGTCATCCCGTGTAATAACCTCTATTTATTATATTTGTTACTATAAATAGTAACATTTTTACGTTAAAAATGGTCCAATATAATTTGAAAAATGGAGTGGTGTTGTCTGAGCAGGCCAATACAGACCTAGCGATGGGGCCAATAACTGATTTTGTGCCAGCTGCCAAGATAACATTCTAAATCTATTGTCTACAGCAACAGAACCCCAATAAGCGATAAAAGGTCTAATTTTGCTATAATCATTATAAATGATGCAAATGTTGTCCAAGTGCTCATACACATACCGATTAGTCCCCAAATCCTGGCTTTTACAAAGACACTCCTGAATCCTCGCCCGATTCAATTCAGATTATTTACATGTCCGGTACACATACAGGTAAATAAAAAGTGCACACTTGCCGCTCTTTGCAATGCCCATTTTTAATAATAAAAAAACCCTGTCATTTTGACGTTATCCAACTGACGTCAGAATAGTCATTACCGTCTGATTCTTTCAATCCTTTGAGAAACTATTGCACCTGGTAGATCCCTTTTTATCCACAAATGTAATAAACAGGTTGTTACACAGGTGACTAGGACCGCAGAGTGATATAGTCCCTTACCTTGATATACCTGTAGTCCCTCGTGTTTAAGCCCTAGAGCCAATCTCAAGGTGACATGCCAATATCGCTGAGGCCCTAGTCACCTATGAAATAACCTCTACATGTATTTATTTGTTATATGAATATTTATGGTATAGGGGGTTAAGAAATATATTTTAATCATAAAAAATAATTTTATTTGCAGGGGACAGTAATTTCAACAAGATTCCAAACAATCATGAACCTGACATACCAGTTTTCTAACAGAGCCCACGTTGCTTTAATTGCCACAAAAACGGAGAATAATATTGCTTTATTGACAAAGAGCGAATCGATGAAACATTTTTATCAACATCCAGACAAGACTTCCCAATACTCATCTAAGTACATGTATGAAAAGCTTGATCAACTGGTGCTGACTTTGTGATATATGAATTATTAAAATCTACTGAACTACAAGCAGCCAGTGTTTGCTGATCTTCAGATGGAACATTAAATGGTTAAAGATTGTGGCGGAACATTGAAAAGCTTTAGACTGTGTGACCTTGACAGCACAGTAGGTAGAGTGTTGGCATGGTAAGTCAAAGGCCCTGGGTTCAAGTCCCTTTCGAGTCACCACTTTTTCACATGTACCAGTTAATTGCAAAACAATTTGGTCAAAGACGGTATGATGGTGATTCTAAACGGAAAGTAGAATATATGTTAGACATGCTGAGAGAGATGGGCAGTACTCTGAAGCTTGATGCTTTTCAACAACTTGGACATATCAAAAAGCAGAAAGGACTATCAGAAGCTATGCTGAAGTTTTGTAAAATGAGCAACAAAAATGAATGAACCTTCTGAACTACTTTGGACACAAGCAGCCAGTATTTGTTGGTCATCCCCCATTAAGATGATGCTCAGTTTGTTAAAAACCACAGTTGACATGTCATAGTGATCAAATTTTGATCATAGCAGTTAAGTCTTTACTCCATAAATATTCATGTTAGAAATAATGACATCATGAATATTAATGAGTTCGAGTTTTTGCAATGGCATTATTAAGACAGGCATTTTTGGCCATAACAGAAACTGTAGAGCCAGATGTATATTATGTCATAAGCAAACAGAACATACCCTGATCAGACAACTCCTATAGGCATATAGCTACAGATAAGGGTGTGTTTCCAAATACTAATTTAATTGTCATTTCTCCACCAAACCCTACACTGTGACCACTTTATAGAATTGTCTCTTCGAGAAGATTTCTGAAGATAGGTCATAGTATAAGGTTTGGTGGAGAAATAAAGGAGTTATTCCTGAACATGTAATTGGTGCATCTTATCTGGAGCTCTGTATAGGAGCTATCTGGTGTGGGTCTACCCTGTTTGCAATGGTGTAGAATGGCCGGTATTTACCGCTCAACCCTGCGTATTTATGGAGTATTTAACACAGTATTCATGAGTGGTATACATGTACAAGGAAGAGGACTGACAACCAGATGGCAATATACATATATATAAGAGCTGAATATCTCTTTTAATCATTTTTGAATGTCCCTTTAACTAGTGTATCCCCTAGGGTCCAATGAAGGCACAGTAATTTTTGTTGAAAAGGGCATTGGTTTATAGACCCTGGTGCTTCACCAATCCTTGAATCTTGTTTTTAATGTATGATGCTATGTAATGTCAGTAAAATTTGGTAACCTTATCCTTTTAACATTTACACCCCTTTTAAGTCTTTACAAAAAGGGTACATCAGTATCATACAGCCCCTATGATAACTTATTATACCCCCACCACCTGTGGTGGGGGCTATATTGGAAACACCTTGTCCGTCCGTCGGTCCGTCGGTCCGTCCGTCCGTCCGTCCGTCCGTCTGTCGCGCGAGATCGGGACATTGACTATAACTTTTGAACCACTACAGATAAACACTTGATATTTGGCATGCATGTGTGTCTAATGAATCTGCACATTTTGACATGTTGCATGCCAAGGTCAAGGTCACTGTTCAAGGTCAAAGGTCGAATATATAGGTCAAATTACCAACTTTAACATTGGCTATAACTTTTGAACCACTACAGATAAACACTTGATATTTGGCATGCATGTGTGTCTAATGAAGCTGCACATTTTGACATGTTGCATGCCAAGGTCAAGGTCACTGTTCAAGGTCAAAGGTCAAATACATAGGTAAAATTACCAACTTTAACATTGGCTATAACTTTTGAACACTCCAGGTAAACACTTGATATTTGGCATGCATGTGTGTCTAATGAAGCTGCACATTTTGACATGTCACATGCCAAGGTCAAGGTCACTGTTCAAGGTCAAAGGTCAAATATATAGGTATCGACACTTGATATTTGGCATGTATGTGTGTCTCATGAAGCTGCACATTTTGACATGTCGCATGCCAAGGTCAAGGTCACTGTTCAAGGTCAAAGGTCAAATATATAGGTCAAATTACCAACTTTAACATTGGCTATAACTTTTGAACCACTACAGATAAACACACCTAAAACAATAATATATTTTTAAAAAAAATCTCATTCAAAACCACAAAGCCTAGAGCTTTGTTATTTGGTATGCATCATCACCTAACGGGCATCTACCATGACTGTTCCTGGCAAGGTCCTGGACTCCTTTAAACAGTGTTAATAACGGTATATTGCCAAGGTCAAGGTCACTGTTCAAGGTCAAAGGTCAAATATATAGGTATCGACACTTGATATTTGGCATGCATGTGTGTCTCATGAAGCTGCACATTTTGACATGTCGCATGCCAAGGTCAAGGTCACTGTTCAAGGTCAAAGGTCAAATATATAGGTCAAATTACCAACTTTAACATTGGCTATAACTTTTGAACCACTACAGATAAACACACCTAAAACAATAATATATTTTTAAAAAAAGTCTCATTCAAAACCACAAAGCCTAGAGCTTTGTTATTTGGTATGCATCATCACCTAACGGGCATCTACCATGACTGTTCCTGGCAAGGTCCTGGACTCCTTTAAACAGTGTTAATAACGGTATATTTGGAGGATTGCAGTGGGACATTACAACATTCGGACATTACAACATTCGCATTATATTTTGGAGGATTGCAGTGGGACATTGCAACATTCGGACATTACAACATTTGCAATATATACTTAAACACTGCAGACTCTGTCCAGAGGGTTTTTATATGATTCCTCTGATTTGGATCTCCACTGTTTGTATAGTGCTCATGCATCAGCTCCTCAATACAGTTGGTTGAGTCTGTACAAAAATGTACAGTTATTGCCCATTTTCAGATTTTAATTCCCTTTTGTTACTTCCCATAAGCATTTTTAGCACTGCTGTCTTTTGAAGAAAAAAATCAAGATATTGCCATCACCCTGGCGTAGTCATTGGCGTCGTTGTCTGCGTCGTCATTGTGAGAAACTTTAACCTTGGTCATAACTTCTTTAGCATTGAAGATAATCTAATGAAACTTCACACACCTGTTCACCTCACAAGGGCTATAATCTGACCAAGGGCCGATATTATGCCTTTTCCAACAAGGATGCCAGGTGGGGGTATGAATCACGTTCAGTGATAGGTCTAGTTGACTAAGGTCTACTCTGTCTGCTAATTAAAGTACTGTAGATCAGAATATACAATTCAGGCTGTGGCAGTGAAGTGCTTGATAATGTGGACCAGAATGAATTTTTCTTAACCCATTCCCTCATAGGCTATTTTTAGATCCAACCTCCTTGAATAAATCTACCGAAAAGGAGCATCAACTAGAGAAAAGAATTTTTTTAGAATTTTGTAATTCTGAAACCATTGTGATAAATTGTAAAATAGAGCATTAATTTTGTTCCCAAGGAGCAATTAATGCTCTATTTATCACAATACATGTAGTTTCCAAAAGTTACTTTAACAGAGGCGTAGAAAGGCGTATTTATGTAGGAAAGGGTTAAGTAAAACTTCAAATTGATCATAGTTTCTGATAAACATTGTATGTTTATGAACAAGGGATAACATGGATCATCATTGTATAACATAGTATGTCAATGTATATAGTGTATTTATATAAATATGTAACATGTTTAATGCAATAGTATATATAATTAGATTGAAAAGGAAGATATTTTAATTACTTAATGTCAAGACTAGTTTTGCTTCATCCTTAACCCATTCTCTCATATTGATGCATTTTGATGCATGCATGTATGTTAAAGTCACTTTTTTAAACCATTGTGATAAATAGAGCAAAGGAGCAAATGCTCTATTTATCACAATGGTTTAAAATCTACTGTTTTTCTTGTAAGTGCTTCTTTTCAGTAGATTTGTTCATAGAGGTTGAATCGAAAATAACATATCAGGGAATGGGATAAAAGATTGTAACTAGATTGTAACTTAATTCTATTGAGTTGCTGCAACATCATTTTTCTGAAAAACTTGTTTGCTCTTTCTTCAGCACATGGTTTTGTTTCAATAATTTGCCTAACATACACTTAACCCTTTCCCGCATATTGACGACTTTTGACAACTCAGTAAAAGTCACTTTGTGAAACCATTATGATAAATAGAGCATTTGCTCCTTTAGGAGCAAATGCTCTATTTATCACAATGGTTTTTTTCATAGGAAAATCTTTAAAAATCTTCTGATGAAACCTTAAGGCCTTGATATTTGGTATGTAGCATCATCTAATAGTCCTCTACAAAGATTGTTCAAATTATGATTCCTGGACTAAAACTGGCCCTGCCCCGAGCTTATCAGTTTTTCATAGGAAAATCTTTAAAAATCTTCTACTCTAAAACTGTAAGGCCTATACCTTTGATATTTGGTATGTAGCATAGTCTATTGATTTTCTACCAAGATTGTTCAAATTGTGACCCCAGGGCCAAAAATGGCCCCACCCCATGGCTCATCAGTTTTAAGCTCACCAAAGCACAAAGTGCTCAGGGTACCTTTTGTGATTGCCTGATGTCGGTCGACGTGCGTTGTCCGTCGTCAGTCGTCAACAATTTGAACCTTTGAAAATCTTCTCCTCTGAAACCAGAAGGTTCTTAGCTTTCATATTTGGCACATAGTATCATGTTCAGGTCCTCTACAAGTTATATAAATTATGGCCCTGGGGTCAAAATTGGCCCCGCCCCAGGGGTGGGCTGTTTTCAGTAGAAACAAATAGTGAAATCTTTGAAAATCTTCATCTCTGAAACTGGAAGGCTCTCAGCTTTCATATTTGTCACATAGCATCATGTTCAGATCCTCTACAAAAGTTATATAAATTATTGCCCGCTGACAAAATTGGCCCCGCCCCAGGGGTGGGCAGATTCAATAGAAACAAATAGTGAAATCTTTGAAAATCTTCTTTTCTGAAACTGGAAGGCTCCCAGCTTTCATATTTGGCACATATCGTCATATTCAGGTCCTCTACAAAAAGGGATATAAATTATGGCCCTGGGGTCAAAATTGGCCCCGCCCCAGGGGTGGGCAGTTTTCAGTAGAAACAAATAGTGAAATCTTTGAAAATCTTAATCTCTGAAACTGGAAAGCTCTCAGCTTTCATATTTGGCACACAGCATCATGCTCAGGTCCTCTAAAAAGTTATATAAATTATGGCACTGGGGTCAAGATTGCCCCCCCCCAGCGGTGGGCAGTTTTCAATAGAAACAAAGAGTGAAAACTTTGAAAATCTTCTCCTCTGAAACTGGAAAGCTCTCAGCTTTCATATTTGTTACAGAGCATCTTGTTCAGGTCCTCTACAAATGTTATATAAATATTGGCCCTTGGGTGAAATTTGGCCCGCCCTAGGGGTGTCTTGTTTTCAATAGAAACATATAGTAAAACTTTGAAAATCTTCTCCTCTGAAACCAGAAGGTTTTCAGCTTTCATATTTTGCACATAGTATCATGTTCAGGTCCTCTACAAAAGTTATATAAATTATGGCCCTGGGGTCAAAATTGGCACCGCCCCAGGGGTGGGCAGTTTTCAGTAGAAACAAATAGTGAAATCTTTGAAAATCTTCATCTCTGAAACTGGAAAGCTCTCAGCTTTCATATTTGGCACAAAGCATCATGCTCAGGTACTCTGCAAAAGTTATATAAATTATGGCCCTGGGGTCAAAATTGGCCCCGCCCCAGGGGTGGGCAGTTTTCAATAGAAACAAATAGTGAAATCTTTGGAAATCTTCATCTCTGAAACTTGAAGGCTCTCAGCTTTCATATTTTGCGATATTATCATCTTCAGGTCCTCTACAAAAGTTATATAAATTATGGCCCTGGGGTCAAAATTGGCCCCGCCCCAGCGGTGGGCAGTTTTCAATAGAAACAAAGAGTGAAAAATTTGAAAATATTCTCCTCTGAAACTGGAAAGCTCTCAGCTTTCATATTTGTCACAGAGCATCATGTTCAGGTCCTCTACAAAATTTGTATAAATTATGGACCTGGGGTCAAATTTGGCACCGCCCCAGGGGTGGGCAGTTTTCAGCAGAAACAAATAGTGAAATCTTTGAAAATCTTCTTCTCTGAAACTGGAAAGCTCTCAGCTTTCATATTTGGCACATAGCATCATGTTCAGGTCCTATACAAAAGTTATATAAATTATGGTCCCGGGTATCAAAATTGGCCCCGCACCAGAGTTGGGCAGTTTTCAATAGAAACAAATAGTGAAATCTTTGAAAATCTTCTTCTCTGAAACTGGAAAGCTCTCAGCTTTCATATTTGGCACATAGTATCATGTTCAGGTCCTCTACAAAAGTTATATAAATTATGGCCCTGGGGTCAAAATTGGCACCGCCCCAGGGGTGGGCAGTTTTCAGTAGAAACAAATAGTGAACTCTTTGAAAATCTTCTCCTCTGATTGTCTGGTGAGCGCTTCAGGGCCATTCTGGCCCTCTTGTTTATTGGTAAGTCTTTAAAAATCTTCTACTCCGAAACTGTAAGGCCTAGAAAATTGGTATGTAGTATCAACTAATGGTTTCTACTAAGATTGTTCAAATTATGAGACCTGGACCAAAATGGCCCCGCTAGGGCTTCTGTGAAATCTCCTTCTGTGAAATTGTAAGGCCCAGACTTGAAATTTATATGAAGCATCACCTAATGTTCCTTTATTGTTCAAATTGTAACATCCAGGCCTAAAATTTTGGCCCTTGGTTTCATTTTGGCCCGAATCTGAAGCCGACTAATTTTTACATAGAAATACAGTGTATGCATAAGTGTATAGAAACCAGGTGAGCGATTTAGGACCATCATGGTTCTCTTGTTCCAAATTGTGAAACCCTGCAATGTCTTAAACGGGATGTCCCTACATTTGATGCGTTTCATAAACACTTAAAATATACAAAACTCATTTGTTTACATGCTGAAAAGTAGTATATTGTATATTCCGAGAAAGCTATTACGTAAACAATGGAGGGATCGGGTGATCATCGGCAAAACACGGAAAACCTTAACGGAAAAGGCCGATAATATTGTGTTGTAGAACAAAAATGATCAGTATTGATGAAATCGGTTTTCGAAATAAGTTCAAATTGGGAACCTTCATAATAATGATAGAGCATAACAAATACCAAGTGTTATGCTATTCTTGAAAATATGCGATCATTGTAGGGACTTCCACTTTAAAGTTGAAAACTATAGCATATCTGAACATTATTATTGAAATATGGTTTGCCTGTCAATGTTTCTGTATCATATGTAGTGTAGCTATTTAGTTTAGATGTAAGAGTTACTATTCATGATTCCATTTAATGTTTCAATAACCTTTATTGAACAGCCACTTGTTTTTAACCATGATGACCTATGATTACAGTGACAGCCTAATGCAACGAAAAGGGTTGTCAATTTGCATTCAAGTTCTACCTATCATAAGGAATTGTCAATTAACATCTGAATGGCTGTTCAACAGAGGTTTTACAAAAATCGGGTAAAAGTGGAAATACAACCATGTTTCGATTTAACATTTGATTACATTTTTTATTACATTCAAACAGATGCTTTACTTGCAATATATGTTTATTTGCTGTTTTGTACTTTTTCTTGCCATTGTCTACAATAAAATTTCCATCAGGAATATATTTACATGTACTCTTTGTTTTCCTCCCATTTCAAAATCTATGAACAATTTCAGATGATCTGAAGTTGTTCAAAAGATCTGAGTATACCATTATAGCATGTAAAACAATACAAACATTCTTGATTATCTACTTGTAATGTTTGTTAGATTCCAATATTTAACTAATTCCAAACTTATTTTTGTATATATTTACATCAATATATTTATATAATGTTTTTCGGAAAATCAATATTTCTTGACACTGATCGACTTATGCCTTGAATGTGTTGTACTTCAGATTTGGAAATTGCGTTTGAAATATTTACATAAATCATGCAAAACACCAACTACCTTCAGATAAGATTTCAACATCTGGGAACATAAAAAATAACTCGCAAACAAACCACCGAAATACAGTAGTACCTCTCTAGATCGAACAGAAAATAAACATAACAGGTGGCTGCTTGATGCAGGCTGACAACGATACGGAAATTTTCAGCATACAGCAGTCGTTAACGCCCATCCTTAATGTTTATTTTTGTCCGGTTTAGAGAGGTTCTACTGTATTCAACACTTTTTCTTTCCAAAAACACAGACACTTTCAGTACTATCAGTACTTTGATTAATAAGAGTTCTGGGTTTAGTTCTGATCAGATCATGTGGTAGAGGAGTATATAAAGTAGAACAATCACCTAGAAATTGTATCTACTGTAAACAACTGTTTTGTGTTAAAACTTACAATAATTCTTAAATACATCTATTTTTGGTCAAATAAAAACGCGAATGAAATTGGTACTTTTTGTTTTGTAATTTAAATTAAATTTCATCAAAAATAAATGTATTTCAGAATTATTGTAAATTTTAGCACAAAACAGTTTTAAATTTGTTTAAGCAAATATTCATTTAATTAAGCAAAATATTAAAATTCCTGAAAGGTTTGTTCATGAACTAGAATTGCCAATGGAACGCGTTTGTATGGGGTTTTATGTAGCGCCTAACTTTACACACCTAGTACAGTTAAACCCCATTAAACCGGACGTTAAATTTAGTATAAATATCGGTCTTGGGGACAATTGGCAGCTAAACCCAATCCATCCTAGACGTTTTTAGACCTAGTCTCTTTGAATGAATCTACCGAAAAGGAGCATTTACTAGAGGAGAGGATTTTTTTTATAATTGTGTAGTTTTGAAACCCTAGTGATAAAAAGAGCATTTGTTCCTATGGAGAAAATGCTCTATTTATCACAATGGTTTCAAAACATTAAGTCGCCGCCTGCCTATAAGTAACTTCAGCAAAACCTCTCTATAACGGCCACTAAATTACATAAATTATTTTGAGTTTATGGCAGGTGGTTGCTTAAAGCAATGTGAAAGTAAAACAAGTAAAAGTTTTACTTTCACCGTGCTTTAAGCAACCACCTGCCTTAAACACAAAATAATTTATGTAATTTAGTGGCCGTTAAAGAAATGTTTTACTGTAACATATTTGCTAGTAGATTCCGGTTTAGAGGGTTCTATTGTACATTGTTGGAAGCTTTTGTAGCGTACATGTACAATCTACATCAGCTCTCAACTCTTTGCACGTATAAACATGCTCCAGAAATCTGTCGCGTTCTGATGACGAGACTGAAATACAGTAAAAGGTGTATTTACCTTTTAAGTTCTATGTTTATTTCAGATTCCAATTCCTTGTGAATATTCGTGAACAGAAATGTTATAATGCTACATTTGTATATGTATATGTAAGGCGATACGTTGTAGCCATTTTAGAAAGTAAAGAAACAGAACTTATCAGATTCAATTAGTAAACAGAGCAGACCCTGATCAGACGGCTCCTATGCTATGGGTATACTCTGGATGTAGATGTGTGAAAAGGTATTTACATGAAGGAAAGGGTTAAAAGTGGCCTTTCATTTATTATTGAAAAGTAGGTGGTTGCTTTATGCAGGGCAAGGATAATGCAGAAAGCTCCTCTATGAGCTTTCTGTTTTACGTTTGACCTCCATTAAGCTACCACCTGCCTTGTAGATTCTATAGATAGACCTCTTTTTGATGACCTCTTAAGACAGGTTCTACTGTGTATGATTTACTCGTAGTATTAACTAGCTCTTGGTTCAAGAATTAACTAGCTCTTGGTTCAAGAATTAACTACATGTAGCTCTTGGTTGAAGAATTAACTAGCTCTTGGTTGAAGAATTAACTAGCTCTTGGTTCAAGAATTAACTAGCTCTTGGTTCAAGAATTAACTACATGTAGCTCTTGGTTGAAGAATTAACTAGCTCTTGGTTGAAGAAGTAACTAGCTCTTGGTTGAAGAAGTAACTAGCTCTTGGTTCAAGAAGTAACTAGCTCTTGGTTCAAGAATTAACTAGCTCTTGGTTGAAGAATTAACTAGCTCTTGGTTGAAGAATTAACTACATGTAGCTCTTGGTTGAAGAATTAACTACATGTAGCTCTCGGTTCAAGAATTAACTACATGTAGCTCTTGGTTCAAGAATTAACTACATGTAGCTCTTGGTTCAAGAATTAACTACATGTAGCTCTTGGTTCAAGAATTAACTACATGTAGCTCTTGGTTCAAGAATTAACTACATGTAGCTCTTGGTTCAAGAATTAACTACATGTAGCTCTTGGTCCAAGAATTAACTACATGTAGCTCTTGGTTGAAGAATTAACTACATGTAGCTCTTGGTTCAAGAATTAACTACATGTAGCTCTCGGTTCAAGAATTAACTACATGTAGCTCTTGGTTCAAGAATTAACTACATGTAGCTCTTGGTTCAAGAATTAACTACATGTAGCTCTTGGTTCAAGAATTAACTACATGTAGCTCTTGGTTCAAGAATTAACTACATGTAGCTCTTGGTTGAAGAATTAACTACATGTAGCTCTTGGTTCAAGAATTAACTAGCTCTCGGTTCAAGAATTAACTACATGTAGCTCTTGGTTGAAGAATTAACTACATGTAGCTCTTGGTTCAAGAATTAACTACATGTAGCTCTTGGTTCAAGAATTAACTAGCTCTCGGTTCAAGAATTAACTAGCTCTTGGTTCAAGAATTACCTAGCTCTTGGTTCAAGAATTAACTAGCTCTTGGTTCAAGAATTAACTAGCTCTTGGTTCAAGAATTAACTACATGTAGCTCTTGGTTGAAGAATTAACTAGCTCTTGGTTGAAGAAGTAACTAGCTCTTTGAAGAAGTAACTAGCTCTTGGTTCAAGAATTAACTAGCTCTTGGTTCAAGAATTAACTAGCTCTTGGTTGAAGAATTAACTAGCTCTTGGTTCAAGAATTAACTACATGTAGCTCTCGGTTCAAGAATTAACTAGCTCTCGGTTCAAGAATTAACTAGCTCTTGGTTGAGTTCAGCATAATGCAGTCATCATTTGTAGAACGCTATCGGATATTAAACTTACATAGAAAACTGTTCTTTCCCATCACAAAGAGTGTTTAAGTCAGCATGTTCTTTGTGGCAAAACTTTGTAGCGAAGTTTTGCAATGTTTCAGCAATCTGGTCACGGCACGTGTCGATATCAATAAAAAGGGTAACATGTACTTCGAGCGTCCAAGTACGGTTTATCCCGTTTCTCTATGAATATCTATGGAAGAAATGATGACATCGTGAATACATGTATCAATTAGATTGACTGTTATAGTAGCCTATGAACACATGGATGTTTGGCCATGGCAGAATCTGTAGAATCGTGTTTATATTATAACATAAGCAAACAGAACAGACTCTGAGCAGATGGCTCCAACAGGAGTCGTCTAATCTGGGTCTACTGTTTTCAAAGGCACAGAAATGTGTATTTTGTAGAGTAAAGGGTTAAAAATCCGTTTGCAAAGTCGTAGAAATGTGTATTTATGGCGCAAAGGTTTAAAATGTTAAAGTTACCTGTTATAACATGATTAAAGTGAACAGTAACTGCAGTTAGAAGAAACACAATCTCAAATTTCGGGTGGATTTTTATCAATTCTAAAGTCTTAGACAATTTTACTGTAATTGAAAATAAAATTCATTACTGATTTATTATGTTTGTGTAACAGCGAGCTAGCTCTGTGACGATGCGGTTTAAGTGCTTGGAAATGTTGCAAAGTTAAGCAACATTCTGTGCGGCTACTGGCTGGATGGGTGACCGGCAGGGATTGCCGATGGTGCACGCTACATTTTTATACCCCCCTTTTGAAAAAATGGGGGTATATTGCTTTGCACATGTCGGTCGGTCGGTCGGTCGGTCGGTCGGTAGATCGATGGTTTCCGAACGATAACTAATAAACGACTTGGCCTAGAATCTTCAAACTTGCTGTGGTGGTTAGTCATGACAAGTAGATGACCCCTATTGTTTTTGAGGTCACTAGGTCAAAGGTCAAGGTCACCATGACCTAAAATGGTAAAATAGTTTCCGATCAATAACTGCTCAAGAGTTTGGCTTGGGATCTTCAAACTTGCTGTGGTGGTTGGTCATGACCACTAGATGACCCCTATTGATTTTGAGGTCACTTGGTCAAAGGTCAAGGTCACCATGACCTTAACTGGTGAAATGGTTTCCGATCAATAACTGCTCAAGAGTTTAGCTTAGAATCTTCAAACTTGCTGTGGTAGTTGGTCATGACAACTGAATAACCCCTATTGTTTTTGAGGTCACTAGGTCAAAGGTCAAGGTCACCATGACCTTAACTCGTAAAATGGTTTCTGATCAATAACTGCTCAAGGGTTTGACTTAGGATCTTCAAATTTGCTTAGGTGGTTGGTCATGACAATTAGATGAGTCCTATTGTTTTTTAGGTCACTAGGTCAAAGGTCAAGGTCACCATGACCTTAACTTGTGAAATGGTTTGCGATCAATAACTGCTCAAGGGTTTGGCTTAGAATCTTCAAACTTGCTGTGGTAGTTGGTCATGACAACTGGATGACCCCTGTTGTTTTTGAGGTCACTAGGTCAAAGGTCAAGGTCACCATGACCTTAACTTGTAAAATGGTTTCTGATAAATAACTGCTCAAGGGTTTGGCTTAGGATCTTCAAATTTGCTTAGGTGGTTGGTCATGTCAACTAGATGAGTCCTATTGTTTTGTAGGTCACTAGGTCAAAGGTCAAGGTCACCATGACCTTAACTTGTGAAATGGTTTGCGATCAATAACTGCTCAAGGGTTTGGCTTAGGATCTTCAAATTTGCTGTGGTGGTTGGTAATGACCACTAGATGACCGCTATTGTTTTTTAGGTCACTAAGTCAAAGGTCAAGGTCACCATGACCTTAACTGGTAAAATGGTTTCCAATCAATAACTGCTCAAGGGTTTGACTTAGGATCTTCAAATTTGCTTAGGTGGTTGGTCATGACAACTAGATGAGTCCTATTGTTTTTTAGGTCACTAGGTCAAAGGTCAAGGTCACCATGACCTTAACTTGTGAAATGGTTTGCGATCAATAACTGCTCAAGGGTTTGGCTTAGAATCTTCAAACTTGCTGTGGGAGTTGGTCATGACAACTGAATGATTCCTGTTGTTTTTTAGGTCACTAGGTCAAAGGTCAAGGTCACCATGACCTTAACTTGTAAAATGGTTTCTGATAAATAACTGCTCAAGGGTTTGGCTTAGGATCTTCAAATTTGCTTAGGTGGTTGGTCATGACAACTAGATGAGCCCGGTTGTTTTGTAGGTCACTAGGTCAAAGGTCAAGGTCACCATGACCTTAACTGGTGAAATAGTTTCTGATCAATAACTGCACAAGGGTTTGGCTTAGGATCTTCGAACTTGCTGTGGTGGTTGGTCATAACCAATAAATAACCCCTATTGTTTTTTAGGTAACTAGGTCAACGGTCAAGGTCACCATGACCTTAACTGGTGAAATGGTTTCCAATCAATAACTGCTCAAGGGTTTGGCTTAGGATCTTCAAACTTAGTGTGGTGATTGGTCATGACAACTAGATGACCTCTATTGATTTTGAGGTCACTAGGTCAAAGGTCAAGGTCATCATGACCTTAACTGATGAAATGGTTTCCAATTAATAACTGCTCAAAAATGGTTTGGTTCGGGATCTTGAAACTTGCTGTGGTAGTTGGTCGTGACCACTAGATGACCCCTATAGTTGTTGAGGTCAAAGGTCAAGGTCACCATGATCTTAACTTGTGAAATGTTTTCAGATCAATAAATGATCAGTGGTTTGGCTTAGGATTTTTATAGTTGCTGTGGTGATTAGTCATGACCGCTAGATGACCTCTATAGTTGAGGTCACTAGATCAAAGGTCAGGGGGTCTGGGGGGTATACATGTTTTACAAACATCTCTTGTTAACAAATTAAAAGAGACTCCAAAACTTAAAAGAACCCAATAATTGAATTATGACAGTTTGTTTCAAAAGATATACTTTGCATATCAATAAGATAAATGCTATTATTTATGAAAGGATTTTATTTTGTGTTTTTTTTATGATTCAATTCAGTACCAATAGGAATCTAACGCTTCATATTATAAACTACATTGTATATAAAAAATTATTTATATCTTGACATAAATGTCCATGGGGCAATAGGTAAACATCATTATATATCATATGACTTTCCTGTACAAATTTCCCATATACCCGGCATGAAACAATTTGTAATGTTCCAAGCAACATTGTCTCGTGAAGACATCATTACGTCCAGATTAGTGAGCGTCATCCCACGCTTGCAATTTGATCACCAAATGAAGGTCGGCAGTCTGTTTGTTTGTTTTTTTGTCTAGTAATGAGAGAAATATCGCGTTAAGCAACTATTTCGGGGGAGGGTCTGTCAAGATTGGACAGTGACCCCGCCAGTAGCAAACGTGTTATGAAAAGAAGTGTGAAGCTGTTCCGTGAATTTAAGCGCGCAGAATAACCTCTGTTTCTAACACCTCGGCAGACCTTGCCAACCTCGGGTTAACAATACGTGCTGTCGCCCTTCATGGGATGTGATATTTATATATTATACATAGTTTATCTCTGTATATCTAAAATACTGTAAAAGTATGGAGTTTTTATCTCTAACCCGTTAATGCAGAACTTGTAAGTGATCATTAAAATATAGGTCTTTGCCTGCTATGAAAACTTAATTTCCGGCCTCCACCACTTTTCGCACACTTACATTCGCTCAAGCTTTGGAGGAACGATTGACCGAATATCAAACATATTGGATCCTGATACGACGCCGAGTTACTCGGCATCTCATATGGGTCGAGTCTGTTTGTAAATGTCTTCATGTCGTGCGTATCAGGCAAAGGGTTAGAATGGTGGTAACGTAATGTAGGTCGAAAGTAATGCAGAGAGCTCCTGTTGGAGATTTCTGCATTACTTTTGCCCTGCATTAAGCAACCGCCTGTTGCAAGATTCCTATACTCCATAAATGAATTGTCACTTAAGACAGATTCTGACAGATATCCTGTCGATCGCGACTTGACTGTTATTTGCAAGCGGGTTGGATCGAGATTGGATTCCGCGAGTCCGATTTGGATCCAAACTGTTTGACACACGGCTTGAGGCCTACGGCGAAATAAGGGTTAAGAGTAGTTTCAGGTTTATATAATTATATCTTATCCTTTTCCCTATTTCGCATATTTCGTTGGAAACTGATAGGTAATTATGTGATTCCTCTGAATGGGAGATTTTGTGCCATCCTGTTTAAGTTGTTTAACGGTTGACTATAGCCTGATTAAGGCGAGCGTAAGACGGGTTTGACTCTGTTCAGACGCCATGCTACGTAGCGCATGACATGGATCAAAACTGCTTGCTTATATAAGTTATTAGTGCGTGTTCAATTGCCAACCGTCTTGTTATTGCACCTGAATTACTTTTCCAAATTTCGTTTCGTTGGAGAGTATACATGGGTGTATTTTGTTTCAATGTAGAAGGTTAATGGGTGTGTGGGAGACAAGTTGTGGCTTGGAACTGGGTGAGTGTAAGGCGGAAAACCTATAAGAGAGCTCTCTGTTTTGCTGTCGCGTTGCTTTGGACAGCCACCTGTCTTGTTTTTGCTTATTTGAATATTATTCACCTGTGTCCTTGTTACATGCATGTTTATATGTATTGATACCTGTATATATGTTATGGATCTCCATACATGGAGGAAACTAATAATAATAATAATAATAATAAAAATTCAATATTGTTTTGTTTTCCTTTGTTTCGTTTCGTTTAGCCCCTACCACATTAAATGTTTATTTAGGATGACAAGCGTGTGACGCCACGTGAAATATAACACACAAGTCAATGATTTCCCAATAGACGGCTCAAGTCTTCATATTTAAGATCCTTGCCTTGACAGATATGACATCAAACACATTTTGAACTCTAGCGTGCTCAACAAATTTGTCGATTTACAATAGTCTGTAATTTTTGTAGAAAAACTTATCCCACTCTCGGCGGCTTGAAGCGCAGTAGCAAACAGCTTGGAACACACACGCAGGCACCCCAACACGCAGTACCAAACAGTTTGGAACACGCACGCACGCACCTCAACACGCAGTAGCAAACAGCTTGGAACACGCACGCACGCACCCCAACACGCAGTACCAAACAGCATGGAACACGCACGCACGCACCCCAACACGCAGTAGCAAACAGCTTGGAACACGCAAGCACCCCAACACGCAGTACCAAACAGCTTGGAACACGCACGCACGCACCCCAACACGCAGTACCAAACAGCTTGGAACACACACGAACGCACCCAAACACGCAGTAGCAAACAGCTTGGAACACGCACGCATGCACCTCAACACGCAGTAGAAAATAGCTTGGAACACGCACGTACCCCAACACGCACCCACCCCACCCACCATGAAGCGCAGTAGGAAACAGTTTGGAACACGCACACGCGCACCCCACACGCACGCACCCACCACCTCCACCACCATCACTATCACCACACCACAAAGCAAAAAATAAAAAATATTTAAACTGTTTTCGTATTGCAGCTTGTAAAGTATGTCCGTTTACCATTGAGGGAAGGTAGATAACCCAATGTTTCTCTTTTCGATTAGTTTCATACTCATTGATTTCCCTTTACAGTAGTCCGCGCTCTGACTGCTGAGGCAATGTTTTGCCACTCTCTTGCACACGGTTATACATTACATATACCTCTGTCGTTGACTCAGAAAGTAGTCCGAAATCACACGATGTCATTGTGTTCGAAATATATATAGCGAAACAAAACAGAAAGTAAATTGATAAATGTGTGTTTCGTTGACAGTCGGAAGAAAATCAAAAGGCGGAGGATTTGCCAATAAATTGTGTGCCCTTTTTGGTTATTATAGCAGAAATTAGTGCCCTTATAAGCAGCTCGGAATCTACAGTTTGTGGAAACAGTTTTCGAAAAACTGAGCAGACATCATTCCATTTTGTTTGTTTACATTTGTGCAATAATCGAAGCGTCAAGCGGCATGACAATAGACAATCAAATATTCTCTGACATTAAACCGTATCACTAGTTTTATGATAAAATAAAAACTATTTGTTCTTGATTCAGGCTATTTTAATTTAAACTATCAACTCAGACTACCATAAAACACAAACCATTGGTTTTGCCAAGATTCATCGCAGAGATGTATGTGAGAGGAACGAACGACAACTCTGCATAGAGATTGATGTTTTACATGACTACGTGGTCAATAACATCGCATTTGAACTTGTATGTTCGATATACATAAGAGAAATAAAACTGATTTTCACCGAACTTATTAATGTGCAAATATATCACGAAAATTGTGTCAAAATTAAAACCTTGAAAATAGATGAAACACACACAAATATATGCATGCACGCACCCACTCGGTCTGTCTGTCTATCTGGCTGTCATCTATCTGTGTGTATGTCTGTCTGTCTGTCTTTCTCTGCCTCTCACTCTTTCTCTAACGGTGACTCTCTGTCTCTGTTTCTGTCTCTCTGTCCGTATGTCTCTCTCTTCCCCCCTCTCTCTCTCTCTCTCTCTCTCTCTCTCTCTCTCTCTCTCTCTCTCTCTCTCTCTCTCTCTCTCCCTCCCTCTCTCCCCCTCTCTCTCTGTGTCTCTGTCTGTCTGTCTCTGTCTGTCTGTCTGTCTTTCTCTGTCTGTCTGTCTGTCTGTCTGTCTGTCTGTCTGTCTGTCTGTCTGTCTGTCTGTCTGTCTGTCTGTCTGTCTGTCTGTCTGTCTGTCTGTCTGTCTGTCTGTCTGTCTGTCTGTCTGTCTGTCTGTCTGTCTGTCTGTCTGTCTGTCTGTCTGTCTGTCTGTCTGTCTGTCTGTCTGTCTGTCTGTCTCTGTCTGTCTGTCTGTCTATCTGTCTGTCTCTCTCTATGTCTGTCTGTCTGTCTCTCTCTGTCTCTCTCTCTCTCTCTCTCTCTCTGTGTCTCTCTCTCTCTCTCTCTCCCCCTCTCTCTCTCTTCCCTCTCCCTGTCTGTCTGTCTGTCTCTCTCTCTTTTTTTCTCTATCTCTCTATCTATCTCTCTCTTTCCTCTCCCTCCCTCCCTCTCTCTCTCTCTCTCTCTCTCTCTCTCTCTCTCTCTCTCTCTTTCTGTCTGTCTGTCTGCATATGTCCCTCTTTCTGTGTATCTCTGTCTGTCTGTCTATCTATCTATCTATTTATATATTTTCCCCCCCTCTCTCTCTCTCTCTCTCTCTCTCTTTCACAGATAAATGTACTAATATTTCTGCCTGTTAAAACACGTCTGCTCCATTTTAAGCAAACGTCTCACAGACCTTGCTGCTATAAGCGTCTCACAGACCCTGCTGCAATAAGCGTATCACAGACCCTGCTGCTATAAGCGTCTCACAGACCTTGCTGCCATAAGCGTCTCACATATATTGCTGCAGACCTTGTTCCTATAAGCGTCTCACAGACCTTGCTGCTATAAGCGTCTCACAGACCTTGCTGCTATAAGCGTCTCACAAACCTTTCTGCTATAAGCGTCTCACAGACCTTGCTGCCATAAGCGTCTCACGGATATTGCTGCAGACCTTGTTCCTATAAGCGTCTCACAGACCTTGCTGCTATAAGCGTCTCACAGAGCGTCTCACAGACCTTGCTGCTATAAGCGTCTCACAGACCTTGCTGCAGACCTTGTTCCTATAAGCGTCTCACAGACCTTGCTGCTATAAGCGTCTCACAGACCTTGCTGCTATAAGCGTCTCACAGACATTGCTGCTATAAGCGTCTCAGACCTTGTTCCTATAAACGTCTCATAGACATTGCTGCTATAAGCGTCTCACATACCTTGCTGCTATAAGTGTCTCACAGACCTTGCAGCTATAAACGTGTCACAGACCTTGCTGCTGTAAGCGTCTCACAGACCTTGCTGCTATAAGCGTCTCACAGACCTTGCTGCCATAAGCGTCTCACATACCTTGCTGCTGTAAGCGTCTTATAGAAATTGCTGCTATAAACGTCTCACAGACCTTGCTGCAGACCTTGTTCCTATAAGCGTCTCACAGACCTTGCTGCTATAAGCGTCTCACAGACCTTGCTGCTATAAGCGTCTCACAGACATTGCTGCTATAAGCGTCTCACATATCTTGCTGCAGACCTTGTTCCTATAAACGTCTCATAGACATTGCTGCTATAAGCGTCTCACAGACCTTGCTGCTATAAGTGTCTCACAGACCTTGCAGCTATAAGCGTCTCACAGACCTTGCTACTGTAAGCGTCTCACAGACCTTGCTGCTATAAGCGTCTCACAGACCTTGCTGCCATAAGCGTCTCACATACCTTGCTGCTGTAAGCGTCTTATAGACATTGCTGCTATAAGCGTCTCGCAGACCTTGCTGCTATAAGCGTCTCAGATAACTTGCTGCTGTAAGCGTCTCACAGACCTTGCTGCTATCAGCGTTTCATAGACCTTGCTGCTATAAGCGTCTCACAGACCTTGCTGATGTAAACGTCTCACAGGCATTGCTGCTATAAGATGTTACGTTTGCAAACAGTCATGCATCTCATCAGGTTCCAAACTGTTTGACACACCACTTACGTTTCAGAGAGGAAATTGAAATAAATCCCTTAAACTTTGAGCTTACGACATTGTTTGCAGGTGAAAATTATTTGGCTCCAACAGAGTTGAAAGGTTAATAAATATTGCACAGTTTATCAAACTATAAACATCTATATTCGAGGCACAGCGAGACCAACAGATAAAGCGTTGCTATTGGATACGAACTGTTTTGAATAATCGCCTGGAGTGTAACAGAGATAACATTTTTATGACGATCAGCGGTGCACCCAATTCTCACGTCATATTTTGCCCACAAATTCACATTGACAGGTCAGTCACCGTGATTTAACGCTTTCCTTCTTATATATAATTAACGCCCTTTCATGCCTCTGCAGAGTAGACCCAGATCTACTCTGTTTGCTGATGGAAATTTACAGATATGGTTGTGCAGTTTCCAAAGTATGGAAAAAAATGCCTTTTCCATATTCCATTTTATTGATTCTGTCCATGAATAGTCATGATTGAAGAAATCTTGAATAAATAGTAAACGGGGAAAGGGTTAACGCTTTCACAGCTGATGACGTATCAGTAATGAGTTCTGCCAATAGTTTGGATCCAGATGGGGCCCCGGGTAGCCGGGTATCTAATCAGGATCCATACAATTTTATAATTTGGTTATACTTCTTGAATCAGAAGAAAAGGAAAAATAAAATAGATGACACATCTTGCAGACGACTAACCATTGCAGCGAAAGAGTTAAGGAATACCTGAGGTGCGGTAATAAAAATAATTTGAATATCAAATTGTCGTCTGCTTCTGTACTTTAACCCATTCCCTCATTTTGTCGAATTGTGAAACTATTGTGATAAAAAGAGCATTTGTTCCTATAGGAGGCCGATCAAATGCTCTATTTATCACAATGTAAGGTTTCAAACTAAAAATTCTAAAATTTTCCTTTTCTCTAGTTAATGCTCCTTTTCGGTAGATTTATTCAAAGAGGTTGTATCTAAAAATAGCCTATGAGGTAATGGGTTGACCCACTTTCTCCTAGACTACTTCTAGACCCGAACTCTTTGAATGAATAAAACTACTGAAAAGGAGCATTTACAACAAATAAAGTATGTTTTTAGAATTGTATAGTTTAGAAACAAATATGATAAATAGAGCATTTATCGCTGCTATGGAGCAAATGCTCTATATACGAAATGGCTTCAAAACAACGGACATTTACAGAGTCGCTAATAGGAGGGACAGTGTTAAGGAATAAATTTGTCAGCCGTTTTTATCCAAATGAGTCGACGAATTATTCATCGTTTGATCCAGAACCGACCGGTTTGAATTTTCATTAAAAAATGCCAAGCGCGATCGTAATGGAATTTTCAAACAGTTTGGATCCAGATGAGATACTGAGTAAGGCAGAGTCTGATTAATCCAAGCTGTCCGACATTCGATCAATAGTTTCCTGGAAGCTTGAACGGATACAAGTCAAAATTGTAACCGCCCATGGTTAAACGGGCAATTTTTTCAGCATGAATATTCATGTAAGAAATAATGACACCATGATAATTAATTAGAAATACCTTATTTATAATTGCACATGGAAGTTTTGGCCATGGTAGAAACTGTAGAATCATATCTTTATTTTTATGACCAGCAAACAGATCAGACCCTGACGTGTCATGTCGTGGCGCTGTCCGTCCTATAAGAGGGGCAGTCTGATCTGGATCTACTCTGTTTGCAAAGGCTAATAAATGGGTATTTATGCAGTAAAGGGTCAATCCCAAGTGATTTATTTCGTAGATAAGGTGGGGGTCGATAAGGTGGGTCGATAAGGTGGGTCGATCTGTTTGTTTTACTAATCGCTTTGTAGTAGGCTGGGCAACTTTAAGGATAACACATAAACCTGCCTTTTCAGTCCAAACATCGGGGCAAGTTAGTAAAGACCTGTAGGATCTCAGTTTCTTCTCATTTGAGAAATGTTTCACACATATGCACGCACGCATCCACGCACGCATCCACGCACATTTAACCATTTTCCTCGTTAATAAATCACTTTATAATTATTCATTGACTGTTAATTTTATATGCCCATCGTATTATGTCGTATTATGTCGTGGCGCTGTCCGTCCGTCCGTCCGTCCTTTCGTCCATGAATTTTGCTTGTCCGCTCTCTAACTCAAACAAATGTAATACAATCCTCTTCAAAGTTGATCAGCATGAATATTACCATAATATCTCAGTTAATTGCCATAACCAGCAAGATTGCCCCAGACACTCAAAACTTATCTCCCCTTACTTTATGAATTTCCCTGAACTTTGCTTGTGTGCTCTCTAACACAAACACAATTTTATGGAATCCAATCCTTTTAAAAAATGGTCAGCATATATATTACTACGTCTTGGTCAAGTTCGATAATCAGCAAGATTTCCCAGACACTTCAGAATTATCTCCCCTTTATGAATTTCCGTGAACGTTTGCTTGTCCGCTCAAACAAACGTAATCCAATCCTTTTCAAATTTGGTCAGCATGTCTATTACCATAATGACTCAGTCAAGTTCGATAACCAGCAAGATGACGGTATGGAGTAATGGCCTTTCCACTTCCAGACATCTGGCGGGCGTATTGTGTGACAGTTTGTCACTCTTGTTACAATTACAGAGACTTTGATTAGTTCCATATAGGTTTCAGAGCAGACCTTGATCTAGCAGCTCCTATAGGCGTTGTCTGATCTGGGTCTACTCTGTTTACAAAACTGTTAAACATGTCTATGTTAGATAAAGAGTCCAGCAAAAGGGGCGAATTATACTCGTATATTTAAAGCAGGTGACAATGGTTGGCGATGAAAGCGTCTTAGAAGCGTCTTAGCATATGTTGTATGAGGGAATGGGTTTTGACGCCTCTGTAAAAGTCGCTTTTTGAAACTATTGCGATAAATAAGCATTTGCTTCATAGAAGCAAGTGCCCTATTTATCACAATGGTATAAAAACTGTACAATTGTAAAGATTTGCTTTTCTCTTGTAAATGCTCCTTTTCTGTGAGTTTATTTAGTTAGATTGAGTTTTAAAGTAACGTATCAGGTAATAGGTCTGAAAATAGCCTATGAGGGAATGGGTTAAATGCGTGAGTATATCGAGGAAACACATTCGCTAGACAGTTCAACCTTTGAGTATTTCTAATATATCAGTGTGTATCAGTATTTGTCCTTTCATCACAAAGTCAAACTTATCTGCACACATTCTCAAAGAACATGGTCGCCCCTTTATTTTCGAAAACTTTGTTTTAAATTAACCCTTTACCTGATGAATATTCATGTAAGAATTAATGTCACCATGGATATTAATCAGAATATTCTTTACAGTGGTACGTGTACACTGGATTTTTTACCCAGGCCGAAACTGCAGACTCACGTCTTTATTTCATCAGGACTCATCAGGCTCTAAGCTGTTTGCCCCGTGGTCAACATTTACTCAAGAACCTTGTACTGTAAATACCACCCACCGTCTTCTCCGACTATTAATTAGAATAATTGTTATAATATCACATGGACACGGGGACGTTTAGTCAGGCCAGAAACTGTAGAATTAAATCCATATCATATCATATCATACATGTATAAGCAACAGAGTTGACCCTGGTCAGATGGCTCTTACAAGGGTTCCGGGTTTGGATACCCCGCCTAAGCGGACCCAGCACTACGAGTGAGGTTTTATAAACCGAGGTCCGATGTATCAGTGCTTTACACCGGATATCTAAAAGAACCAGAGAAACTCTATCAATAATAAGAATAGGGCATCCCACCCGGATCTTTTAACCCCTCATCTCTCTCTCTCTATCTCTCTCTCTCTTCCTCTCTCTCTCTGTCTCTCTCTCTGTCTGTCTCTGTCTCTGTCTCTCTCTGTCTCTCTCTGTCTGCCTCTCTCTCTGTCTCTCTCTGTCTCTCTCTGTCTCTGTCTCTCTCTGTGTCTCTGTGTCTCTGTCTCTCTCTGTCTCTCTCTGTCTCTCTCTGTCTCTCTCTCTCTCTCTCTCTCTCTCTCTCTGCCTGTCTCTGTCTATGGCTGTCTCTGGGTCTGTTTCTATCTCTGTCCCTGACTCACTCTGTCTCTCTATATATCTCTGTCTCTAGCTCTGGATGTATGCCTGTTTGTCTGTCTCTTTGTCTGTCTGTCTCTGTGCTTCTGTGTGTGTGTTGTGTGTGTGTCTCTCTCTCTCTCCTCTCCCCCTCTCTCTCTCTGTCTCTCTCTCTCTCTCTCTGCCTGTCTCTGGCTGTCTCTGGGTCTGTTTCTATCTCTGTCCCTGACTCACTCTGTCTCTCTATATATATATCTGTCTCTAGCTCTGGCTGTATGTCTGTTTGTCTGTCTCTCTGTCTGTCTGTCTCTGTGTTTCTGTGTGTGTTGTGTGTGTGTGTCTCTCTCTCTCTCTCTCTCTCCTCTCTCTCTCTCTCTCTGTATCAGGCTACTGTCTGTCTGACTCTCTTTCTCTCTCTCTCTCTCTCCAACAGAAGCCGTCTAAGTGAGTCTACTCTGTTTGCAAAGGCATAGAAAGGCGTATTTATGGAGTAAATGGTTACTCAACACAGCCAACAAATATAATCTAATGATATATGCCTATAGATGCAAAAGTGCACGTATTTCAAGACGAAACATTACATTGTACTTAAGATTACCTCTTAGGCTCTTACCTGATGTATATTCATATACGAAATAATAACAACATGAATATTTATCAGTCGAATTTGTTAAATTGTATATGAACACAGGATGTTTTAGCCATGGAAGAAATTGTGGAATCAGATCTTTATTATTTCAAAAGCAAACATAGCAGACATTGATCAGACGATCTGTCTTATCTGTGATAGGAGTGCCATTGTCAGCATAACTGGTTTGTTTGTGTAAGCCAATGCTAAGTCAATTAGCACTTCCCCTGTTCAATGTTCATGTAAGAAATAATAGCACCATGAATATGTATTAGCTGAATTGTTAAACATGGCAGTTCCAAACTGTAGAATCATATCTATATCATGTCATAACCAAACAGATCAGACCCTGGTCAGACGGCTCCTACAGGAGCCATCTGGTCTGGGTCTACTTTGTTTGCAAAAGCGGTACAAAGCGTATTTAGGGAATAAATGGTTAGCTGTATTATAACCCTTTATGCCATAATTACGCATGTTATGCTTTTGCAAACAGAGAAGATCCAGATCAGACATATCCTGTGTGAAACGTGTTTATATCAGGTCAAAGGTTACGCAGATTAACATTGGCGTATGCAAACAAACCAGTCGGGCTCACAATGAAATTCCTATCACACTAACGTACCGATTTCATAGTCCAGAATTTAGTGCCAAATTGCTGTATTATGGTGCATTGTACTAATGAGCATGTGACTTAAGAAAATGTTTGTATCTAGATAAGAAAAGAGTAGCTCAGTACCAGAAACCAAACTTGTTTTTATATTCTCACGGCAGTTTTGTTTCGGTGGGGATTTTTCGTGGTGGTGTTTGTTTTTATTTATTTATTTTTATTTTTTTTGGGTATTTTGTTGTTGTTTTCTTCGTTTGTTTTTGTTTCGTTTTATTTTATTCCGGCGTTTTAAAGAAGTGAAAGTCTATTTTATTTTGTGGAGAAATTTCATATTAGATTTTGTTTATCTATGATAATGCCTCGTGTTCAATACATGTAGTCTTGCCCTAAGCCCCCGGAATGCCGGTGACTCTTAGCCATGCACTGGGTAAAAAAAATAATGTCTGCTCAAATTTGAATCTTTGGCAATATTGACTACTTCCGATGCAGTCAGCTTTCGATAAATTATCGACCCGGTATCAAACAACTTGGATCCTGGCGAGATGCCGAGTTACTCGGCGTTGAGATGCCGAGTTACTCGGCGTCTCATCATGATCCACGCTGTTTGCAACTGTTAGTCAGGGTGAGTATTTGAGATAAGGGCCGAAGATCAAACAATATCTCAGGGTTAGGTCAACAAACATCAACGCAGATCGATATTTATACACAGGTTTATTAAGAATATAAACATGTCATCTTCAAAGGCAAGATAAAAAGCTGCCATAAGAAAAGTGCCACCAGTGTAAATCCAGACCAGTCACCGTCTCAGGGATCACGCTACGGACATATTTGGTAATTATTGTTGAATATTGTTTGAATCAGGAAGAGATGGCGAGTATTTTGGCATCTCAACTGAAACCAAACCGATTGACAATCATATAAGTTTCTAGAAGAAGATTGTTTATTTAACCCTTTCCCTGTTGTATATCCATGTAAGAAATAATGGCATCATAGATATTTATTAGCTTAACTTTCATAATGGCATTGTACACAGGATTCTGTTGCTATTGGTATAAAGTGTGGAGTCATATAATATGTTATAATTTCAAAGCAAACAGAACAGGCTCAGAAAAGACAATAGCCGTCTGATCTGGGTCCACTGTATTTGCGAAGATCATGTATTCTATATGGAAGAAATATTCCGTATTTTCCATTTTTATACAATTATTATATTAATAATTATTCATAATGGGCGAGGCATTGCCTGAATGTCCATGAAGTAAAGGGTTTAAAAACGAAGAATGGTAAGTTTGCTTTACAGTAAAATATGTCTTAACAATATCCCTTATGTATGTGCATTTTGACGCATCTAAAAACAGAGTAGACCCAGATCAGGATCTGCTCTGTTTGCTTATGGTAAAATATAGATCTGATTATACAGCTTCTGCCTGAGATGAAATGTCCTGTGTTCATATACCATTATAAAAAATAATCTTATTAATATTCATGACGTCATTATTTCCTTCATGAATATTCATCAGGGAAAGGGTTAAGCAACTAGACTGTGTCTAATTCTGGATCTTCAAAGCAGGCGGTAGCTTGATGCAAGGCAAAACTAATACAGAAAGCTCCTATAGGAGCTTTCCGCATTACTTTTGTCCTGGATGAAACAACCACCTGCTTTTCAAGATTTATGAATGATAGCTGAAGACATGTTATATTGTATTCAGTCAGCTATAAAGAGTTTGGTACATGTAGCACATGTCCATCGATACGTTAAGTAACCAAAGTATTCTTTGAAAGCAGATGGTTGCTTAATGAAACGCGGAAGTAACGCAAAAATAGGAGTTTGCATTAAGCTACCATCTGCATTGAACCTCCAGATTATGACCTCTTTTGCGTGGTAGTATTATCGAGATATTATTGCAATAAATCTACAGTAGAACCTGTCTTAAGCGGTCATTCATTTATTGAACATGGGATTCTTAAAGGCAGATGGTTGCTTAATGTAGGACAAAAGTAATGCAGAAAGTTCATGTAGGAGCTTTCTTCCTTACTTTTGACCCGCATTAAGCTACCACCTGCCTTATATGACCATAACTACAGGATTTTTTTTATGTCCGCTTCAGACAGGTTATATTGTACATTGACAATACATTATCCCCACCACTGACCCAAAATAACTATACTTGTCTATACTTGTGTCTATACTAGTCTAGAAATTTGGCGCCGAAATGGTTAAGACAGGTAGAATCTCACTGTAGGACAGCAGCTATCTTGAAAATCGCCTGCTTTAATGACAGGTGAGTTTAATCAATTGAGACGTACTGAATACTGGTGTCAGATTCGAATTCAAACAGTCTTTTAACCATTTCCCCGTTGGATATTCATGCAAGACGTTATGCCATCTTGAAAATTCATTAACGTATTTTTTTATAAGTTTTTGTCAAGGTTAGTTTGGCTTATACACAAACTGTAGGATCAGCTCTGTATATTTTCATAAATCAACGGAGTAGACACTGATCTTATAGGAGCCGTCTGATCTGGGTCTAGTCTGTTTGCAAAAACGTAAAAAGTGTTTAACCCTTTCCCGTATATAAACGTGTTTTCACGCATTTGCAGAGTAGATCCAGATCAGACGGCCCCTATAGGAGCCGTCTGATCAGGGTCTGCTCTGTTTGCTAGTGAAATTTAAGAGATCTAGTTCTTTACATTCTAAAATGGCAATAATGTTCCACTTTCCATACTTCATTATAACTATTTTGTCTATGAATATTCAGTAGGAATTGAAATTTGGAATACACATAGAACAGGGAAAAGGTTCAATGAGGGATATGGTTAACCCTTTACACGGTGAATATGCAGGCATTATGACTGCGTGAATATCAATGTGTTGCCGTTTTATAATGACATAATGATCCAGGTAAATTATATCTTAAAATAAAACGAAGAATCAGATCTAGATTAACCTACTTTAGCCTGCTGTGGGCGGATAAACAGATACACGTGCAAACAGTTTAGATCCAGACGAGATGCCAAATAACTCAGTGTATCATCAGGATCCAAACTGGTTGACACCCAGACCGTGTTGTTGCAAGATCAATCGTCTGTGGCATGTGACAATGTTAAATGGCAAACAGGGCAGACCTGAAGGATCTGTTTAGTTTTCAAATGCGTGTTTATGTGGCAACGTTACGTAAAGGGATGAAAAACGTCAATAAACATGCGACATGAGTAAACAGCATGTAGAAGTGGAACATTAATTAAAATTGGACCTTTGAATATGAAAAACGAATAAACTTGTACAGTGAACCTTATTACAACGGAGGTGTTTGTTTCCAGACATTTTGCTGGTATAACGAAGTTGCCGTTATAACGAGTTTAAATATGAAAGGAACCATATGGCAAGATTTAAACTAGTGCCAACAGATGGACGCTTAATGCAGAACGCAAGAAGTGCAACCCATAGGGAGCTTTTTGCACTTCTTGTGTTCTGCATTAAGCGATCACCTGTCTTATTGGCATTGCACCTATTTATTCAATGGTTGTTTCAAAGACTTAACGGTGATTTTGTTTCAAGGCATACTGCCGGTATAACGAGGGTGTCATTAATACGAATGCCGGTATAACGAGGGTGCCATTGTAATGAATGCCGGTATAATGAGGGTTCACTGTACATGCAAACAATGTAAACATAGATTAGAGGTTCCCCTGAAATGCTCTAAAATAAGGGTTCATATTGACTGTAATTAATATTCCTCATGCAAATATTTGTCTTTCAACCAGACTTAATTATACTACTAAACAATAATGGAGTGTTCCATTTTACAAATTCATCATTCCATGAGTGAATATTTGTTTATTGGGGTGAGCGTTTCCGACTGTTGAAGTCAAATTCATAGGTCAACAAATGGAATATATTGATCTGCAGTGATCCATTGACAGATGGCAGCTTAATAAAGGATGAAAGACATGCAGAACGCTCTTTTTGCACGAATTTTACCCTGTATTATGCTGCCACCTGTCTTTAAAACTAGCATTGTTAAACATTTAAAAACTAAAAATCAGGTTTAGAAAGGTTTATTATCTCGTTGCATCGGTCTCTCTGTCTCTCTATCTGTACCTCTGTCTCTCTCTCTGCCTCTCTGTTTCTGTCTCTTTCTTTCTATGTTTCTGTCTCTCTTTATCTGTCTCTGTCTGTATGTCTATGTCTGTCATTGTCTATGTGCCTGTGTCCATATGTGTCTCTGTGTCGGCCTCTGTGTCTGTCTCTCTGTTTTGTCTCTCTTTTTCTCTGTTTCTGTCAATGTGTCTGTGTCTGTCTTTGCGTTTGTGTCTGTCTGTGTCGACCTCTATCTCTCTTTTTCACTGTCTCTGTCTATGTGTCCATGTTTGTCTCTGTACGATATATATCTGTATTTTGTCTCTGGTTCTCTCTCTCTCTCTCTCTCTCTCTATCTATCTATCTATCTAGCTCTCTATCTATCTAGCTCTCTCTCTCTATCTATCTCTATCTCTCATGTATCTCTTTTCGGGTTTCCCTTCCTAAATCTTCCTTATATAATCTTTTAATATCTATTTTCTCTGAAGAAGTTATACACTCCAATCAATATTGTCAGAAATATTAGATATAAGTCCTTAAGCTTTCGTATCGTACCTCAGCTGGACTCGGTCATCCATACTACTCGTATTCTGAACACAGTGACGGAAAACTGCGAGTCCATAACGAAACTGATGTACAGTAAAACCTCTCTATAACGATCACTAAATTACATCAAGTATTTCGTGTTAAATGCATGTGGTTGCTTAAAGCAAGGTGAAAGTAAAACACAACGCTCCTATAGGCTCTGTTTTACTTTCACATTGCTTTAAGTAGCCACCTGCCCTAATATACCAACTAATTAACACAATTTAGTGGCCGTTATAGAGAGGTTTTACTGTATTCCAACTTAATAATGGACCGAATGCCATTATAAGACACATGTCTTTTTACATGCCATAATATTACATAAACTTTTATATGCCTTTAACAGAGTTCATATAATCATTTGAATATTTGGTTATGAATAGTATAGATAGTATATACATACATGTAAATGCCTATACGTGTTATTCTACAGTAAGAATATGAAATAGTGTCAAATAAGAGGAGCATTTGTGAAAATATAATATACTGACTACAGTAAAACCTCTTTAAACGGACATTCAATTTAGTATAAATATCGGTCTTGGAGACAGATGGCAGCTTAATGCAGGATGAAAGTCGTGTAGAAAGCTCCTGCACGACTTTTCACCCTGCATTAAGCAGCCACCTGCCTAACAGTATCTAAATTCTTCGGTTTAGACAGGTTTTCGTGTACTCTCGATTGGATCCAAGTTTGAGACACCATTGACCGAGTGCCACACAGTTTGGCTCCTGACGGGATGCCGAGTTACTCGGTTGGCAAATGCGAGTCGGGTCGCGGAAAGAGATATGAGGATTTAGATCTTTAATAGACGTGTGCAAATGTCTCCACCAAACTAGCATGTCTCAGCGGTACATGTAATCTCTCTGAGCGGCGAGTCCAATGAGTACCGAGGAGACAGATTTAAACCTTTACCCATGAATATTCATATAAGTTATATTGAGGTCATGGATATTAATCATATTAATTTGCTATAAAAGCACATGGGCACAGAACAGTTTGGCCATGAGAGATAGTGTAAAGTCAGGTCTACATGTATATCATTTCAAAGCAAACAGAGTAGACCTTGATCAGATGGCGTTTACAGGAACTCTCTAATATTGATCAACTCTTTTCACGAAGGCGTTACATGGATTAACAATACTCCCCTATATACACATCTCTTACAACGCAAGATTATGACAAGTTTAACTCTTAGCCTGCTGTAAAAATTATATCAACTCAATCTCTAATAATTCAAGCTACATTTCTTACACATTTCCTATTCGTTAAAACATTTGAGAAACTACTGACCGATTGTCAATAAGGTTGGAACCTTGAGAAACGCCGAGTTACTCGGCTTCTCATCTGGATCCAAACTGTTTGCAGACGCCAGTCATGTCGCGGTTAGCAGGCAAAGGGTTAATTGTGGCAATGAAGCTAACAAATAATAAATTCACAGGGTTGGTAACAACAATTATCTCTGTAAACCTGACGTGGCTTGAGAGTATATACATGTATACTGAATTTGAAACAAACGTGTTACCCTTTACTCCAAGGATATTTATGTAAGAAGTATTGACATCATAAATATTAATATAACGATGTTTGGCCATAGAAGAAAACTGAAGAGTCATGCCTATATTATTTTATAAGAAAACAGAGCAGACACTGACCAGACGGGTCCTACAGGAGACGTCTAATCTGAGTCTACTATGTTTACAATGGGCGTATTTATGGAGTAAAGGATAATACTTCGAAATTCTTATCAGCCCCCGGTTGACCGAGTCAATAGTTCGCTGTTGGTTTTTCCTCCAATTGAGAGCAGTCAAAATGAAAACCAACCACTTCAATCTACCTGAAAAGAAAAAGAGTATGAATCTTTGAAATGTTTAAAACAGGATACAAAAAACCTCTATAACACAACAAACTAATAACAAATTGGATACCTATCCCTCTATAAAGCAACAAATCAATAACAAATTGGATAATCTACCCCTCTATAAAGCAACACATTAATAACAAATTGGATACCTATCCCTCTATAAAGCAACAAATTAATAACAAATTGGATAATTTAACCCTGTACTCCATGAATACTCGTGTAAGAAATATATCGACATTATCAATATTAACTGGTTGAGATTTTATAATGGTATATAAGCAACGGAGTTCTTAACCATAATACACATGTATAATCTGTAGAATTAAATCTGTATTATTCCATAAGCAAACATGGTAGACCCTGAACAGATGGCTCCTACAGGACCCGTCGGATCTGGGTCTACTGTGTTTGCAAAGGCGTATTTATGGAGCAAATCGTTAATACAGGACGAGAGTAATACATGTATATGGAAATAAAAACTGTGAGTGATGTACAAGTATGCAGATATGTCGCCCTTTATTAGGCTATTTTTAGACCCAACCTCTGAATAATATTACCGAAAACGAGCATTTACTAGAGAAAAGGAAACGTTTAGAATTGTGTAGTTTTCAAACCATTGTGATAAATAGAGCATTTGCTCAATAGGAGCAAATGCTCTTTTTATCACAATGGTTTCAAAAGATGAATTTTACAGAGGCGTCAAAATGCGTCAGTGGGGGGGGGGGGGGGTATTTATACAAAAATTCATTACTTCATGCATATTCATTAACTGAGTTTGTATAATAGCATGTGAACACGACACATGTGGCAGTTTCAGAAACTCCCGTATCAGATGCTTATCATTCAATAAATAAATGGAACAGATCCTGGCCAGAATGCTCCTACAGGGGCCGTCTAATCGGAGTCTACTCTATTTGCAAAAGTATTAACAGTCGTCTCTGTGGCATAACGCGTTAAATTACTGCCTGTCTCAAGACCAAGTGGTAATAATCCATTCAGCGACCATGGTAGACAGGTTAATAATTGACTCAGACACGGCACCGATGGACAGAGTATACGTAAAGGCCTGCCAAAGTTCTGGCAAAGGTCTGTCAAAAGTATGTCAAAGGTCTGAAAAACGTAAGACAAAGGTCTGACAAGGTCTAAACTGTTTAACCATCTTACGGATATTTAACCGTTTACTCAATGAATATTCATGTAAAACTCGCGACATGTTGATAATTATACAGTAGAGCCTGCATTAAGCAGTCCTCAAAAATAGTCAGATCTACTTATGGGTCTGTAAGGCAGGTGGTAGCTTAATGCAGGTAAAAGGTAATGTAGAAAGCTCATATAGGTTCAATTATGGGTATGTAATGCAGATGGAAGCTTAATGTAGGTCAAAAATAATGCAGAAAGCTCCTACAGAAGCTTTCTGTATTACTTTACCCCTGCATTAAGCAACCACCTGTTTTTAAGACTTCTATGTTCTATAAATGCGTGGCCGCTTAAGACCGGTTCTACTGGATTAGGTCTTATAATGGTGTGTTAACACGAGACACGTGTTCATGAAAGAAGAAACTGTAAAATTAGATTTATTTAGATTTAGACTTCATAAGCAAACAGAGCAGTCCCAGATCAGACTGTAAAATCAGATTAATATAATTTCATAAGCAAACAGTTCTGACGGCTTTTATTGGAGCTATGTTAGCTCATAAAACATAAAGTTTTAAGTCGTTTTCAAGTTTTGTTTAGAAAGTCCTGCATATTGCATGCAACATCAGCTACATCACACGTTACTTCTCAAAGGGCGCAGTGGATGCAAGTAAGTGTTGTACATGTAGCAACCCTCGGTTTGAGAGTTAGATATATTCATTATACATATATGGACTAGTTCATTACGAAATGCACATGTAGCATGGGTTAATAATCTTAAGTATGAACATAAAAATATATAAATACTTGAATAGCTCTGATCTAATATTTCGCCCAATAGGGGTCTTTTTCAAAGATTATAATGTCCATCTTTGAAAAAGCAGTGGTCGAAATATTAGATCAGAGCTATTCAAGTATTTGTGTATTATATCAAATCCCTTTTTATGCCCCCAACGGCGGACATATAGTAATCGCATTGTCCGTCCGTCCGTCCATCCGTCCGTCTGCCCCAAATTTCGTGTCCCTTCTATAACTTTTTTTTATCTGTGAATGGATTTCAAAATAACCTGGCACAAATATTCACCACACAAAGGCGATGTGTCGCGTTTAACACTTGTTTGGAATTTTATCTTCATCATAAACATATATACATATGTGTAAGTATACATGTACATTGTTCTCAAAACTAGGCCATGCCACCTATCCAAAAGTCATTTCTACAAGTTAGACAGAACTATTGCGTTCTGTACGTTACGATAAGTCACATGACCATGGCTTAGTTTATATCCCATATATTGCGCTATGTATGTGGACATATGTAGTACTAATAAATATTAACGTTTTCAATAATATGCACCAATTTCTGCGGAACCAGGTCAAATGCCAAAACATTTGGCGTCTAATTAGGAATCAAACTGGCATACATTATGCCTATCCATGGAAAGCACCGTATGTTATAACTGAAGCCGATGACAGGCGTTGCAGACGAACGTTACATAGTGGTGAACACCCATTGCTAATTAAAGGTTATTTTGATGTATAGGACTTATTTGAACTTTTTGCTTTGCATTATATAGTGTATTGGTTAATTAAACCTATTTCAGACAACAAGCTGCTACAAGTAACAACCACATATGCTATCTGAAAATAACTAATCAGAATAAATAACCTTACATGGTCGTAATAAGATTATTACATTACCTTTTACAATTTATTTTGGATTTCTAAATCATCATTATTACATTATTGTTCATTGACATAAACCTACTGCCATCTAGCCGGCTTTGGCCCGGTATTGAATGCATTTATATTTAACACTGAACACTATTGCCTGAAAATGAATTAATACTTTTTCGAAGCATAATGAAACACACCATAATGAAACTAAGCCTTTGCAGAAGTTCCTACATCTAGACGATAACGGACCAATGTGCTCGTTTGCTGGGATGGTGACTGCATGTTTGTTTTGTTGTCTTAGCAGATTAAACAAGGGCATGTTGTATTGCTATGCAAGACATAAGTCCCCCACCGGACTGAAAAAAACCTCCACTCTCCCCACCCCACCCATGGTGTGGTTGACCATGGTATATACATGACCACCTGAATGGTATTAGTACCTACTTTCATACATTGAATCAGTAAATAAAAAGTTATTGTCCCGACAAGAAAATATGAAAAAGGGGAGTAACTCCAAAAATATTGATGCTAGAGTTATTGCCCTTGTGCATGACACTACCCCTCATCATGCGTGTTCCATATGTGAAGTTTCAAATCAATTGAACCAGTAGAGAAAGAGTTATTGTCCGGACAAAAAAATATGAAAAAGGGGAATAACTCCAAAAATATTGATGCTATAATTATGGCCCTTGTGCATGACACTACTCCTGATCATGCTTCTTCAATGTGTGAAGTTATAATGAATTTGGCCTAACTTTGTAGGAGATATTGCCCGGACACGAAGTGTGACAGACGGACTGACAAGAAAATGTGAAAAAGGGGAATAACTCCAAAAATATTGATGCTAGAGTTATGGCCCTTGTGTATGACACTACCTCTTATCATGATTGTTCCATATGTGAAGTTTCAAATCAATTGAACCAGTAGATAAAGAGTTATTGTCCGGACAAAAAAATATGTAAAAGGGGAATAACTCCAAAAATATTGATGCTAGAGTTATGACCCTTGTGCATGACACTAGCACTCATCATGCTTCTTCAATGTGTGAAGTTATAATGAATTTGGCCTAACTTTGTAGGAGATATTGCCCGGACACGAAGTGTGACAGACGGACTGACAAGAAAATATGAAAAAGGGGAATAACTCCAAAAATATTGATGCTAGAGTTATGGCCCTTGTGTATGACACTACCCCTTATCATGATTGTTCCATATGTGAAGTTTCAAATCAATTGAACCAGTAGATAAAGAGTTATTGTCCGGACAAAAAAATATGTAAAAGGGGAATAACTCCAAATATATTGATGCTAGAGTTATGACCCTTGTGCATGACACTAGCCCTCATCATGCTTCTTCAATGTGTGAAGTTATAATGAATTTGGCCTAACTTTGTAGGAGATATGGCCCGGACAAGAAGCGTGACAGACGGACAGACGGACGGACGGACAGACGGACAGACGGACAGACAGACAGACAGACAGACGGAATCGAGCAAACCTATAGTCCCCCAACCGGTAACCGGTGGGGGACTAATAATTTCGTATTTCTTATAAATAATGAATCCGGTTTCTGAGCTGTCAGAATCTTTGGGATATGGTCATCATATCTTTGTTTCAAAACATTAGTTTGTATTAAAGAGATCTGGTAAATAATTATCATAAATCCACTATATTAGACACGACGAATTAGTACCAAAACACTGCTAGTCAATTCACGTTTCAATTTTAGAACCATCCGAATGTTTTTCTGTAGCAACTGCAAAAAGCATCTGCTTAGGCGGCAATATTTGTTATGGTCACATGATCATTCATGAACATACAATTAGTTAAAATTGACTTAAAGCACTATTCCAGTGAATAATTTGGTCATAGAGCATTGCACCGCTCATACAGGAACTGATCAGGGCCTTACACCTGTCATACAGGAACTGATCAGAGCATTACACCTGTCATACAGGAACTGATCAGAGCATTACACCTGTCATACAGGAACTGATCAGAGCCTTACACCTGTCATACAGGAACTGATCAGAGCATTACACCTGTCATACAGGAACTGATCAGAGCATTACACCTGTCATACAGGAACTCATCAGAGCATTACACCTCTCATACAGGAACTCATCAGAGCCTTACACCTCTCATACAGGAACTAATCAGAGCAATACACCTCTCATACAGGAACTGACCAGAGCATTGCACCTCTCATACAGGAACTGATCAGAGCATTACACCTGTCATACAGGAACTGATCAGAGCCTTACACCTCTCATACAGGAACTAATCAGAGCCTTACACCTCTCATACAGGAACTGATCAGAGCATTACACCTCTCATACAGGAACTGATCACATGTCATCAAATAAGGTTTTGTCATTGGTTACAAATATTGTAACTGCTTAGGTGCGGTAAGTCAAGGACGGCATAATCCACCTATTCCTTTGATATTATTGTAGAGCGTGTCAATACGAATCCAGTGACACAACAATCTCAGTTTTGAAAATTTGGTGATAGAGCAATATAAGATCAAGCGACAACATGTTTGGAAAACCGTGCCAACTTCGTTGTAAGCTGAAATATCTTGCAATTCATGTCTGCATTCGTATTGGCAAAAATATCCTTATAAGGAGGTTTGAAATTTTCGGACAGTAAACAATTTCAAAGGGAGTACAGTGAGCAAATGGCAGGAAAATGTAAAGGAAATGAACAGCTACTGTAGATCTATTGGTTAGAGATCTATATTGAATTCGTTCCATGCAAGGTCATTTTCAAATGTTGCAAATTTTTGTTCAAATAATTTGACATTCGCAGAAATTTTGATTTTAAAAGTCTTAAAACTTTTAGATCTAGAGGCATTAATTTTAATGTGCTTTTGGTTCTTTTTTTTTATTTTCTAACATATGCCCAGTCACGCGTCTGGTAGATCATGTATGATGGAGCTGACATTTTTAAAGTTAAAGATGCACTTGTAGAATCGCAGCTGGACTTTTTCTAGTACATCAATTTCACCGTGATCCCAGATTTCACTGTCATAAAGTTGTAACATGGTGAAAAATTTGTGACTCTACTTGGACTTGAATCCAGGGTATTTGGCTTACCATGCCAACACTATACCGACTGAGCTATAAAGTCACACAGCCTAAACCCTACCAACTGTTTCACGTTTACGTTTGGCCCAAAATGCAACATGGTGTGTTGATACAACCATGACGTTTGTTTGTCTAGTGCTGTTTGAAAGGCTACTTCGTTGTCACCGAAAATTACGGAATCATCTGCATACAGAAGGATGCATTGCTTAAGCTACATTCTTTTTTGGTCAAATATAACTTCTTCCATTTACCTCCTTATGAACAAGAAATGTTTTCAGATCGTGTAGAATACAGAGAATAAGAAAAGAATCAAGATTGTCTCCCTGTCGGACACCCACCAAACATT
The DNA here is from genome assembly GCA_963576725.1 of Azorinus chamasolen. Classification (NCBI taxonomy): domain Eukaryota; kingdom Metazoa; phylum Mollusca; class Bivalvia; order Cardiida; family Solecurtidae; genus Azorinus; species Azorinus chamasolen. The sequence goes on from OY755248.1 coordinate 80,945,257, forward strand.
CGATCGAGCTAGAAATATCCTCAGGCGTTCAGACCTTTGATGTTATATTATTAAACATGCCATGAATAACTCTTAAACAGTTGTCATCAATATTTTCATTTGTTTTTAATTTACGCAATAAGCCTGCTCGCCACACCGAGTCAGAACCGGGACTGGAGTATGAAGACCATTTTGTAAAGTACATGTACATGCATATCAGGCAGGTTTGCTGGTGAATTATAATAGATCTGACCCTTCAGTTTTTTCCAATATAAAATACAATCATGTGTCATACAATCATGTGTCATACAATCATGTGTCATACAATCATGTGTCATTTGTACAAATTCATCTAATAAATATTCATGGCGTCATGATTTCTTACAGGACTTTTTTTGTAGATGTTAAAGATTAAAGACACGGGTATACAGTAGAACCTGTCTTAAGTTGTCATTCATTTATTGAACAAATGGTCTTAAAACACCGGTGGTTGTTTAATGCATTAAGCAACCCCCTCTGCCTTACAGATCCATAATTAAACCTATTTTGGATATCCGCTGAAGACATGTTCTACTGTATGAAATTGCTTTGACAAATGGTCATAGGGGGTAACACTAAGATGTGGATATGCCATGTTGATTTAAGTAATGTTTCTCATACATGCAACAAAAAAACAAAATATACTTACTAACGATCACTAGAGAGCATTTCGCCACGACCTATTGAGACTCAGCATTTCCGGTGAACGTTATAAATAACATGATTCCTCCAGCCGCCCAGGCTGCAAGCCACCCGAGTATGTCAAACGCAAAACCTGCGCCATAGTCAGTGCCCGAGCCTTTCAGTTTATCGGCATAGATACCCATACCGACCATAAGGAAGAAACCTATGGAAGAAAAACGATTCATCATCATGAAAACTATGATATAATAATAATTATTATCATTATTAACATTATAGTTATCATTATTATTATCATAATCACCATCATCGTCATCATCATCATGAAATAAATGACTACAATAACTACTTAACGCTTGGCTATGACAATTATAACTGTATAAACATTTACTCCATGAATATTCGTGTAAGAAATAATGACCTCATGAATATGAATTAGATTATTTTTATAATAGCACATGGACACAAGACGATTTGGCCATGGCAGAAACTGTAAGAATCATATCTATAGTATATATCATGCAAATAGAGCAGACCCTGATACGGCGGCTCCTGTAGGAGCCATCTGATATTGGCCTACTCTGTTTGTAAAGGCAGGAAAGGTGTATCTGTGGAGTGCATGCTTAAACAAATCACTAACACATTCCCTCATATTGACGCCTTTTGATGCCTCTGTATAACTCAATTTCTGAAACCATTGTGATAAATAGATTTGTCATATTCTCTAATAACTGCTCCTTTTTGGTATATTTATTATGCCCCCGTGACAACAGTCAGGGGGATTATGTTTTGCACCTATCCGTCTGTCCGTCTATCCGTCCGGCACGCTAGGTGCACGTGCAGTTGGTTGTAACAGTTTTTTAATTGTCTTATATTTCCCTTACCACTGTAGCTATTGCCATGAAATTCCATATACACACTAAACACCATCCACACTTTCATTGCGCACCCAGCCCAGGATGTCCGCAAACCCAAGGTCAATGTCAAATGACTTGGAAAATATACGTGCAGTTGGTTTTCAGTTTTTTCATCGACTTATATCTCCTTCACCACTGTAGCTATTCGCATGAAATTGCATATACACATTAAATACCATCTATACTTTCATTGCACACCCAACCAATGCTGCCCGCAAGCCCAATATCAAGGTCAAATGACTTAGTAATATTAGGTGCAGTTGGTTGTCACAGTTTTTTCATCATCTTATACCTCACTAACCGCTATAGATATTGGCATGGAACTGCATTTACTATTGAACACCAACCATACTTTCATTGCGCATCCAGAATATGCTGCCCACAAGCACAAGGTCAATGTCAAGGTCAAATGACTTGGGAATTTTACGTGCAGCTAGGCAAGCACCACCACGAGGGCATCACTGAGGTTGGGTCTAAAAATCGCATAATTATGTCTCCCCCCATATTTATATGGGGAGACATATTGTTTCCGTGAGAGTTGTCTGTCTGTCTGTCTGTCCGTCTGTCCGTCCGTCCGTCTGTCCGTCTGTCCGTCACACTTTTTGTCCGGACGATAACTTCAATATGCCTGATGCCAGTTGATTGAACCTTCATATATGGAAAGAGCATAATGAGAGGAAGTGTCATGCACAAGGTCCATAACTCTGGCTTCACTAATATTGGAGTTATTGCCCTTTGTAAAAAAAATCACACTTTTTTGTCCGGACGATAACTCCTATATGGCTCATGCCATTGGATTGAAACTTCATATATGGAAAGATCATACCGAGAGGAAGTGTCATGCACAAGGTCTATAACTCTGGCTTCACTAATATTGGAGTTATTGCCCTTTGTAAAAATATAATTTTTTGTCCGGACAATAACTTCAATATGCCTGATGCCAGTTGACTGAAACTTCATATATGGAAAGAGCATAATGCGAGAAAGTGTCATGCAGAAGGTACATAACTCTGGCTTCACTAATATAGGAGTTATTGCCCTTTGTAAAAAATTCACACTTTTTTGTCCGGACGATAACTTCTATATGGCTCATGCCATTGGATTGAAACTTCATATATGGAAAGATCATAACGAGAGAAAGTGTCATGCACAAGGTCCATAACTCTGGCTTCACTAATATTGGAGTTATTGCCCTTTGTAAAAAAAAATCACAATTTTTTGTCCGGATGATTACTCCTATGTGACACATGCCATTGGAGTGAAACTCCTCTCTCGTTGTATTATTATTTATGAGTTTAACTCCACTCTCTTTGTATTATTATTTATGAGTTTAACTCCACTCTCTTTGTATTATTATTTATGAGTTTAACTCCACTCTCTTTGTATTATTATTTATGAGGTTAACTCCACTCTCTTTGTATTATTATTTATGAGGTTAACTCCACTCTCTTTGTATTATTTATTATCTCTGATAGTATTTTGGTATGCATATATTGGCAATTATTTGAATGAAAGGCAGATTAAACACAGATATAATATCCAGAGTGAAAACAGTGTAAACCCTTGTCAGAAAGCTCTTAAAGAACCTGTTTGATATGGGTCTACACTGTTTGCATAAAGGCGTAGAAAAATGTATGTGAAACATTAACATAACAAAACAATGCAGAACGCCCATTGTGGACTGGTCTGCATTGCTTTCGTCGTGCGTTAGGGTACCATGACGACTATCTGTCTTTCAGAAGACAACATATATCTTCTGTTTACCCTTTCCTTGTTCTATTATTCCAAATTTCAATACGTGTTGAATACTCATGGACACGATACATGTAGTTATAATGAACTATGGAAGGTGGAACATAATATTGGAGCAATTTCCACAAGCAAACAGAACATACCCTGATCAGACGCCTGCTATATGAGCCGTCTGGCCCGGGTCTACTCTGTTTGCAAAGGCGTGAAAAAGCTTTTATATGATGGAAAGGGTTAAATGTTGCTATAGAGACGTTTTAATGTTCATGGTGATATTTACCTCCAGCCAGAGCTAGCCCACCAGCAATGTAACCCAACATCTTCCGGCCCTTCATAACGAAAAGCAGTAGGACAAATACAACCAGAGATCCCACAAGGGCGAAGAAGCCCATCAGTACCATGGCCTGAGTTCCCTGCATCGAAGATTTATAGCTGCCACGCGCTGAAAACAGGTACATTATACTTTAAACACAATACTAATATCGACTACACTCGTAAAACGATTTTCTTCTGCTTCTGGTATTAGATAACATCTATTTATTAAAAAGGTGTTTCAATATACAAGCGGGTAAAACATGATACCAGCCGTAGTTAGAGTGCCGACCAATATGGATCCTGATAAAACAAAGGACATGGATGGACGGATGGATGATCAATGGATGGATGGATGGATGGATGGATGGATGGATGGATGGATGGATGGATGGATGGATGGATGGATGGATGGATGGATGGATGGGTGGATGGATGGATTGGGATGGAATGGGATGGAACGATGGATGGAACGATGGATGAAACGATGGATGGATGGATGGATGGATGGATGGAACGATGGATGGATGGTGAGGGATTAGACTCGTTTCCCCGCCAATATGTGTTGTCTGTCACTTTTTCGTTCAAGCTCGTCTCCCACTGAGCTGTAACACGGCAGAACATACCTTTAGCGGTCATTCATTTATTGAGCTCAGGAATCTTAAATAACATGTGTTTGCTTAATGCAGGGCAAATATAATGCAGAATGCTCCCATTGCATTACTTTTGACCTGTATTAAGCTCCCATGTGCCTTACAGACCCATAATTAGATTTCTTTTTGATGAGCGCTTAAGACAGGTTCTGCTGTATTCCAGTTCTCCATTTACCCGAGTATGGAATTCTATAGATCTGACTCTACACTGTCTATAGTATTATATTAATGTAGGGACCTCCCCTTTAAGACAGGTTCTGCTGTATTCCAGTTCTCCATTTACCCGAGTATGGAATTCTATAGATCTGACTCTTCATATGTCATTATATAACATAATCTAAAAATAGCCTTGATCTAATTATTTCCCCTATGAATATTCACCAGGTGAAGGTTGTATTGGACAAAGAATAATGTGTTGTCAATAGTAAAGTACACGTGTGCATGTTAGTTTGTATAGTATAGTACTGTCTCTTCACGGTGGTCACTCGGAAACTATCTATCATTAGCTTATTTCAAGATGCAGGACGAAAGTAATATAGACAGAATTAACCATGTTATTAAGAGATACGCCTTTCTACGCCTTGGCAAACAGAGTAGACCCAGGTCAGGCGGCTGGTCAGGATCTGCACTGTTTGCTTATAAGAAATAAAACAAATCTGACTCAACGTATTCTATCATTACCAAACATTACTGTTTGCATATGGCATTATAAACATTCAGCTAATTAATATTCATGGTGTCATTATTTCTAACATGAATATTCAAAGGGGATAGGGTTAAAATGCCTTATTATTTTTACGTATTCGGGCTCCAAATAATCCCCTCTCCATCTTTTTGTAAAACGGAATAATTAAAGTGCCCCATTTTAATAACTTTAAATAAGACTGACAAGAAGCAAATACTGACCAAACTGCTCCTCATTGCTTTACTCAATGAATATTCATGTTAGAAATACTGACACCAGTCACATTAATTACGCTGATTTCTATAATGACACATGAATACAAAAATGTTTGACCTTGACAGAAACTGCAGAATCATATCTATATTATATCGTAAGCAAACACAGCAGACCTTGATCAGACGACTCCTACAAAAGCCGTCTGATCTTGGTGTACACTGTAGAGGGGTAGACGTGCGTATTTATGGAGTAAAAGGTTGTGGTTTTAAGGGGCAGTTTGATCAGAGTCTGTACACTTTTCCTACGTTTGTAAGGTAATTAGTGTACTTTTTGTTTCAAAACATTGTTACGGCGACAAACGGTTTGGACCCTGATGTCACACCGAGTACTCGGCATGTCAACTGTATCTAAAGTGTTGTCAAAGCTAATCACGGATTCGCCATTACCAGTGAAAGCGTTAACATCAAACATATGCGATCTAAAGTGCTAAGTCGTAATTTAAACAGTTAAAACGTTTTATTCCACTTTACAGACATCTCGCCTTTAACCCTTTACTCCATGGTCATTCATGTCAGACGTAATTACTCTATGAATATTTACCAACTAGGTTTTTATAATGGCATCAAACACAATGACATTCTACCATGGCAGAAACTGTATAAAAAGCAAGAAGGAAACAGAGTAGACCCTGATCAGACAGTTCATGTAGGAGTCGTGTAACCTTTATGGACTAAAAGGTTAAAGAAACTTATATGTGTGTATATTTGGAGTAAAGGGTTAAAGAACTTTATAAGTCTTCAATAAGTGGTCGTCCGCTGTGAAATACAATCTGGTGCATTTTGACTACTTTCGATCCGATTAATTAAAGAGGAAGCCCCTACAATGATCGCATATTTTCAATAATATCATAAAACTTGGTATTTGTTATGCTCTATCATTATTATGAAGGTTCCCAATTTGAACTTATATCGAAAAATGCCCCTGTGATACAAATAAACCGATTTCATCAATACTGATAAGTTTTGTTCTACAACACAATATTATCGGCATTTTCCGTTAAATTCCTCCGCTGCCGATGATCACCCGATCCCTCCATTGTTTACGTAATAGCTTTCTCGGAAGTGGTCGGAGAATCGCGAAAAGGGCGAACAGTTACGAAACTAAAACCCAACCCGAATAAAACTGAAACATCGGGGTGTGAAACCGGGATCGGCGATATCAAACACATGGATGTTTTGTCATTATAAACGGTAATTGGATGGTGCTTTTTGCGATATACTACTTTTCAGCATATAAACAAATGAGTTTTGTATAGTTTAAGTGTTTATGAAACGCGTCAAATGTAGGGACATCCCATTTAAGCTTCTGTTAAACTATTTCATATATAGACCGATTGTCAAACAGCTAGGATCCTAATGAGACGCTGAGTTACTCGGCGTCTCATCTGGATCCAAGTTTATTTGCAAATGTGAGTCAGATCGCAGCTAGCCGGGAAAGAGTTTGTATAATCGACTCTGAACTTAGCGAGTATCAACCAGATAAGAGATTGGCGGGAAACTTTACAAGCTAGTTTAACGCGACTTCTCACATGCGTTTACCATACCACTCTTGATATACTGAACCAAAAACGAAAGTACCCACTCTATATTTCTATTAATTTAACCCTTTCCCTGTTTTGTATTTAGACCAAATTTCAATACCTACTGAATATTCATTACCAAAATAATTATAAAGAAATATGGAAGGTGGAACATTGTAGATGCATTTTAGAAAGTAAAGAAACAGATTTATCAATTAAGAAATGAATGACGTGCTTCCGGTGTTCATGAGGTTATGCAACGCATAGCTTTACGAGCAAAGTTAGTGAAGCCCGAAGGGCTTCACGTGAATCTTTGCTCGTAAAGCTATGCGTTTCATAACCCATGAACACCGGGAGCACGTCATTTATTTCTTATATTTATATTCCATTGTATTTCTTATATTTAAAAAATGAATGACGTGCTTCCGGTGTTCATGAGGTTATGCAACTTTCTTTTCAGAATAAGGTTATATAAGGACGTTGCAGGGCGAATGTAAATATTTTGTATTAGCAAACAGAGTAGACCCTGATCAGACGGTTCCTCTAGGAGCCGTCTGATCTGGGTCTACTCTGTTTGCAAATGCGTGAAAACACGTTTATATTAGGGAAAGGGTTAAAGAGAGTGTGAAGGCATACGAAATAATTTTTCAGAACGAAGTAAAGAACAATTTATTCTTGACATTCTGTGAAAATTTGAAGCTGTTGTGGTGTGCCTTTTATCGAAAATGATTGAGCGGGATGGCATTAAAGATTATGGGATTCTCGTAACACAAAAGGGCTGTAAAATTTTAGAATTTTCAGGGAAATATTCTTTCCCTGAAAAGTCTAAAATTTTAGATTCAGTATCTCGTGTGTCCACCATGTTGCTATATACATGTCACGGTCCGCCGTCGCATGCAGTTGACGTAATACTGTACATGAGATATTTCCGGTCAATAAGTGCAGTCACCAGATACCGACCATCGCTGCAGCATGGCACGGGGTACACGGAAAAGGGTCTTTAGCCTAAGCGCATACCGGTAGATGATTATTAATTATTGGGTCAATATGTACCCCAACGAATACATGTACATGGTTTATTAGTTATACTGATTAGATAATAGTTTTAGAGAGTTACTAAAAATAAAAAGTTGTATTGTTTTTGGCTTAAGTGTAGAAGTTGAAAATCAGTTATATTATAAACCAGAAGATATATTAATGTTCAATAACAAATAAAATGATTGGTTACTATGGTTACCTACTTCCGCTGATAGGGATAACCTTTTAAACTTATTTTAACATGTCATTCTCTGTGAACTGGTACAGCTAGTTATTTTGAATGATGTTTTATTCTTAACATTTACTCCATAAATACACCTTTCTATCCCTTGCAAACAGAGAAGACCCAGATCAGACGGCTTCTGTAGGAGCCGTCTGATCGGGGTCTATTCCGTTTGCTTATGCTATGATATAGATCTGACTCTACAGTTTGTGACACAGCAAATAAATTCATTTTTATCTGCCATTATTTAAGAAATGAATGACGTGCTTCCGGTGTTCATGAGGTTTATGCAACGCATAGCTTTACGAGCAAAGTTAGTGAAGCCCGAAGGGCTTCACGTGAATCTTTGCTCGTAAAGCTATGCGTTGCATAACCCATGAACACCAGGAGCACGTCATTTATTTCTTATATTTATATTCCATTGTATTTCTTATATTTAAGAAATGAATGACGTGCTTCCGGTGTTCATGAGGTTATGCAACTTTCTTTTTAGAATAAGGTTATATAAGGACGTTGCAGGGCGAATGTAAATATAAAAAAGTATTTTATCCAGTCACCAGGCTTCTCTAGTGACATAATAAAGGGGGTGCAAATAAACTTAGGTTTATTAGGTTACTTCCGGTAGTGGAAGGTTTATTAGGTTAGTAGATAGGCGTAATGATTCTATAACCATGGAACTATTTTAGTTTTCTGTAAATATTCATAAACATGTTGATGGAATAGATCAAACAGATCTATTTGGTCACCAGAAGAATTATTCAAATGAGAAAAAAATAAAAAATAATTGGCTACAGCTGGATTCGAACCCGCGCCTGATCCTACAAAAACTAATTCCAGTCTCTCTAGAGACGTCGCCCTTACCGATTACGCCACTGAGGCCACATACAAAATGACGTTGATTTATCACTTTTATTAATTTAATCCACCGCTGGCAAACCCCGTTTTTGATAAAATCAAACCTGGAAGCAAAGATTGACAGATAAATAGTAAATGTTTTCTTTTTACTCTCATGATTATTTGATTGATAAACTCTTACAGTGGCGGTGATAGTCATAAACCTAAATATAGCCTGTTCAGTTCCATCGATTTCTGAGTGACGTTAGGTAGAATCTAAAAATAGAAACCGAGACTACGTAACTCGAATTTGACAGAAGAATATAGACCATGTCTGTTTGAAATAACTTATCGACCCTCGATTCAAATCATCTTATTTTTCAAATTCAACCACGTTTCCCTTCTAGTAATACAAGTATCGAAACTATATTCCTCTGCGGTAGCTCATTAGATCTATTTACGTCTAAATGGAAGTAAAAAGGGAGGGATCCGTTGATCGAAAAACTGCATTTTCAATGTAAATTATTTCAAGAGTGTTATGAGTCTATAAAAAGACATTTAACTATATTGACTGGATAAATCGAATAATAGGTTAGTGCCGTAGATGGGACGCCTTTATCCGACTCGGAGAGAAAACAGTTGAGGCTCGGCAAGCCTCGCCTCAACGTTTTCTCCCCTCGTCGGATAAAGCGTCCCATCTACGGCACTAACCTATTATTCTCTATCTATTCATGCATGGTGTCATTGTTTCTTACATGGTTCTTACTTTATTATGGTCAAAATGTAATAAAAATCGAAGCCTAAGATGGTAGATTTCTCTGATAAATGTTCTGTCCTGGCATGTACATTTTAACCCATTCCCCCATATTTACGCTTTTTGACGCCTCTGTAAAGGTCACCTTTTGAAACCATTGTAATAAATAGAGCATTTGCCCCAATAGGAGCAAATGCTCTATTTATCACAATGGTTTCAAAACGACACAATTTTCCCGGGATAGCACGCTCTCTGTAACGCTTTACTCCGTGAAATATCGATGTGAAATTTGGAAAATAGTTTATGAAATTATAAACAATGCAGACCCTGTCAGGAGCGAAGCTGAATCCAAATGCAATGTACGCACTGTGGCTATAGGGGTCCGAGAGCATGCTATCCCGGGGAAAATTAGAAAATTAGAATTGTGTCGTTTTACATGACAACCCTTAAGTTTCGGTTTTTGTTCCATTTTGACCATAATAATGTTTTCAGCTCTCAGATTGATGTTACGCACGTGCGTAAGAGCGTATCAGAAGCTTCGCGCCTGCACATGTCCGATCAGTTTTCTGTGTATTCTATGTATTCCACGGATGTACATGATGACGTCTTTACAGAGTAGATCCTGTAGGAGTCGTCTGATCAGAATCTGCTCTGTTTGATTATAAAATAATTCAGATATGCTTCTACATGTCCTGCCCTGGTTAAACATTTCTCTGTTCATATACATGTACAGTAAACCCTTCTAAACTGGAATTCTACTAGAGAAGAATTTAGATACTTTTAGACAGGTGGCTGCTTAATGCAGGGTGAATGTCAAGCAGAAAGCCCTTAGAAGAGATTTCTGCCTGACTTTCACCCTGCATTAAGCTGCCACTTGTCTCCAAGGTCGATATTTGTACTAAACTGGACAGCTGGTTTATAGGGGGTTACTGTACTATTTTAAAATACAGCTAATTAATATCCATGATGTCATCATTTCAGGGCTAAGTAAGGTTATGAATCCTCGGTGAATTACAGTTGGGTGATGTTTATGGGGAATGTTTATAGGACCCGTCGTCATCTGGCGTAAAATACAATAGAATAGTTTAAAAACGAGCACTAGTAATTGTAATAAGAAAGTTGTCTTTAAAACAAGTGTTTGCTTAATACAGAATTACATTTATATAGACGAGTAACCCATGTAAAGAATATATGAACTAAAATCTATTTAATATTTTACCCCGTGAATATTTGCACAATTGGGCATTTAAATGGTCAATGATCATACATGTATAATGTTTTGGCTTAGGCAGAAACCATAGAATGAGATATACATGTATTGAATAATTAAAACGCACAGACTCTGATCAAACGGCTAACAGTAGTTGTCTGATTTGGGTCTACACGGTTTGCAAAGGTGACGAGATACATATGCATGTATAATCAGATATACAATGTATATAGCATTCCATAAGCAAATAAAGTAGATCCGTCTGATCTGGATCTACTCTGTTGGCAAATGTGCCAAAAAGGCGTCTCTATGATGTAAAGGACTAAGCCCGAACGACTGACAATTAGAGATGTTTGAAGCGGTCGTAGTAGAGCGGGGTTTACTTTTTGTGCAAATCGACTTTTCGGGCCAAAGGGTGAGAATGATAAACCAAGAGCCAAGTGCAAATAATCTGTACGGTTTGTATTCCTTAAACACACGGCTGTCCAGTATTGATTAAATGCCTTAAATCCCGATATGTCTGAGATTCACAACGGAGGAATGTTTGTTCTTTTAACCCTTTCGTCGCAAATTAAATATCGTCGGCTAAGAGTATCATCGGCTTCCTGAACATGTCAAATTGTAGCTGACTTTCATTTTTTTTAAAAAAAAAAAACACAACAAAAACATGATTAGAGTGTGTAACAGTTTGGATCCTGATGAGACGACGAGTTACTCGGCGTCTCATCAGGATCCAAACTGTTTGCAAAGGTCATCACGAGTTCGCCTATGGCGGAAACAGAGTTACCCAAATTGTCTGGATGTTTATACGGCGTTGCACAACTCGGCGGGGTTACCCAAATTGTCGGGATGTTTATACGGCGTTGCACAACTCGGCGGCTTTTGAGGTCCACTGTTGGGTACTAGTCATGGTGTTTCACCCTTTTCTCCATGAAATAATTTATTATCCCAAAGGACTGATTGACAAGCAGACTGTGAGACCGGTTGACTGACTGACCGAGTGACTGAATGATTAAGAGACTTACATGCAGGCAGACATACATAGGCCATATATACAGACAGATAGAAATACATGTACAAACAAAGACAAGAGAGACAGACATACAGACAGACAGATAAACAGACAAATATACATATACACACATACAGACAGACGGGCAGACAGACATACATGTAGACATATATACGGACAGACAGACAAACGAACATGCATACATACAGACGGGAAAACAGACGGACGGATATACAGATAGTTAACAAACAGACTGACGGACAAGCATGTTGGCATACATAGAGACAAGGAAAGAAATTGGGTGTTGCTGATTTAATTGTATTTACGTCAATGGAATAAAAACAAATACTGTTTATATAAACAATATAAGACAGACTAAACATATATAGGAAGCATGGTATTTAAGTTTGCACTAAAACTAAGTGGCGTTTGTAAAACGGACAAAACTCTTATATAGCCGTCTGTATAACCTTATACAGTAAAACCCCTCCAAACCGGAATTCTAGTAGAGAAGGATTTAGATACTTTTAGGCAGGTGGATGCTTAATACAGAGTGAAAGTTATGCAGAAAGCTCCTAGGAGTTTTCTGTATGACTTTCACCCTGCATTAAGCTGCCATCTGTCTCCACGACAGATATTTATACCAAATTAAACGACCGGTTTAGAGGGAATTAACTGTATCAAATTTCACTGTTATTGAATTTTATTTCATTTTGCTTCAAACCCTTTATCAACCCTTATCGTGTTATTCGCGACTTGGCTCACATTTGCAAACAGTGTAGATCCAGATGAGATCAAAGCTGCCTTGCACTCGCGCAGTATATTATCAAAAATTTAATCGAGTCTTATGTAGTCAAATTTGAATAGATACTGAAATTTGAATAGATAATACTGGAGACACATTATTTTTGTTATAGAAAAAGTTTGGCTCGTGATCATATGCCGAGTTAATCTGTGTCCTATCTTGATTTCCCTGTGGCATATTCAAGTATGAAATAATGGCATCACGAATATCAATTACACTATATTTTTGTGATGACATATGAACACATGATAGTTTGGCTGTGGCAGAAACTGTAAAAACAGAATTATTATTGTGCCATAAGCAAACAGATCAGACCCTGATCAGACGACTCCTACAGGAGTCGTCTGATCTCGGTCTTATCAGTTTTCAAATGCGTGAAAAGGGCGTTTATATAATGGAAAGGGTTATATTGTTAACAAACATTATCCCATATTTGCCCGCTGATTCTCATATTTGTGCTCTTTTGCTTTATTTTATGACTCTCATGAAGTACGCGTGACACGTGTCTCGTTCTGATAGTTGTTTGTTTGTATGTATCGCGTTTTACGTCGCTTCAACAGCGGTTCGGTCATATCACGACGTCCAGTTAATTAAAGGTGGGGGAAGACCCTAGAGTTGCATTGTTGAAGACCCTAGAGTTGCATTGTTGAAGACCCTAGAGTTACATTGTTGAAGATCTTAGAGTTACATTGTTGAAGACCATAGAGTTGCATTGTTGAGTTACATTGTTGAATACCCTAGAGTTACATTGTTGAATACCCTAGAGTTGCATTGTTGAAGACCCTAGAGTTACATTGTTGAGTTACATTGTTGAATACCCTAGAGTTGCATTGTTGAAGACCCTGGAGTTGCATTGTTGAAGACCCTAGAGTTGCATTGTTGAAGACCCTAGAGTTACATTGTTGAGTTACATTGTTGAATACCCTAGAGTTACATTTTTGAAGACCCTAGAGTTGCATTGTTGAATACCCTAGAGTTACATTGTTGAGTTACATTGTTGAAGACCATAGAGTTGCATGGTTGAAGACCCTGGAGTTGCATTGTTGAAGACCCTAGAGTTGCATTGTTGAAGACCCTAGAGTTACATTGTTGAAGACCCTAGAGTTGCTTTGTTGAAGACCCTAGAGTTGCATTGTTTTGTATGCAGAATAACACTCGGGTAGCACCACCGGTCAACCGCAAGCCAGCTGGAAGGCTTCCTCACATGAATAAATCCAAATGCCCAGGCCGGGGTTCGAACTACAGTGCTGACGGATGAGGTGATAATTAGTGTGACGGACGAGGTGACGAGATGATCATTAGTGTGACGGACGAGGTGATCATTAGTGTGACGGACGAGGTGATCATTAGTGTGACGGACGAGGTGACGAGATGATCATTAGTGTGACGGACGAGGTGATCATTAGTGAGACGGACGAGGTGATCATTAGTGTGACGGACGAGGTGATCATTAGTGTGACGGACGAGGTGATCATTAGTGAGACGGACGAGGTGATCATTAGTGTGACGGACGAGGTGATCATTAGTGTGACGGACGAGGTGACGAGATGATCATTAGTGTGACGGACGAGGTGATCATTAGTGTGACGGACGAGGTGATCATTAGTGTGACGGACGAGGTGATCATTAGTGTGACGGACGAGGTGATCATTAGTGTGACGGACGAGGTGATCATTAGTGTGACAGACGAGGTGATCATTAGTGTGACGGACGAGGTGATCATTAGTCGAAGATTATAACCATTTGCCCACGGAGGTGACGGACGAAGTGATCATTAGTCGAAGATTATAACCATTGGCCCACGGAGGCCAACATTCTTGTATGATGTTTATAGAATGTATATGGTGACATCGGTGAATGGGTGTATGTCATTTTTAACCCTTTACTCCATTAGTCATAAAAGAAATAAACGATATCATAAGTACTGTTTAGATTATTTTATAATGACACATGACCACAGTGAATTTACGCAATATCAAAAACTATATTTTATTTCACAAACAAACAGAGCAGGTATTGATCAGGTGCTTCTACTCTGTTTGTTAAGGCATAGAAAAGCGCGTATTTATAGAGTAAAGCCTTGATAACCGTCGCCTATGGCGTTTGTCATGAACCATTATTCCAAAGTAGATTTGTTTTTCAAACTTTTATTTTCAGTAGACTGGCAACAGTATCAGTTTCAATTCTGTCTTGATATACAGAGTTAAACAATCCAAACTCCTTACAAAAATATCAAATACATGTGGTACAGGTAGAAAGAACTTACTTCCATCAAGAACATCTGCACAGGTATTACCACAGACTCGGAAAATTCCTGCATGGACAGTCGTATTTAGAATTTCATAGCTCTGCCAATATGGTAACGCCAGAGCTAATAAAGCGAAAAGAACCGAAGCAGCGCACACTCCTAATGCCACAAAAGACAAAATATTAGCCATGTTGTTATCACAATATATGTCCCTGTCTTCTGTAAACACAAATTCACGTCTCCTCTCCCCAAACTGTATTCACGCTATTTAACTTGATGGTTATATTTGGCCTACTTAACCCAGGCAATCGGGACCCCTCGGCAATTATCGGATAAGCCACACCTGCACAGCCGTATATATGCTTCCGCCATTCAAAAGAGTGTACATGTCGCCACCCTCGATAGTGGCCTTCATTCAGGTATCATTTATGTCAACATGTTGAGAGGTGTATTAGATACTTATGCTGCAACTGGCCAAACTTATAAACATTGACACGTTTATATTAGAGTATGATACTTCTAATACATTGTTATTTTATGTTTGATATATTGATTGGCGGTGTGTTCTTTTTCCGGCGAAAAAAATGTCAAATCCGAGGTTTGATCGGCATGCCGGAATTAGACGAGACTTTCCGATTCGTTATTAAAGGGCTGCTGCGGCAGAGCGATATATGGAACGCCATTCTGCCATGCTATTTGCTAAATGCGAAATGCTAAATGCAAAATCCGAAATGCTTTTTGCTAATTGTGTAAATTGCTAGGGAAAGAAACGGAATGTTCCAAATGATGGATGTAAATGACAAATGCGAAATGCTTATTGCTAAATGCATGTTTGCACTTCTAGCTAAATAGCACCATTTATAATTTAGTAGTGCAATACACAATAAGCTTTAATATAAATAAACATGCATTTAGCAAATGAACAGTCACTTTTAAAATGGCGATGTTCAATGCTAGTAGTGCAAACATGCATTTAGCAGTCAGCATTTGTCATTTGGAACATTCCCTGCATGACAATTTACACAATTGGCAAAAAGCATTTCGCATTTTGTATTTAGCAGTTAGCGTGGCAGAATGCATTCCACAGCGATATGCCTAATGCGATGAACGCACTACTTGGGTACATAGTCTTACACCTTTCCCTGTACTATATTTATTCCGAATTTCAAAATCCTTCTGAACATTCATGGACAAACTATAGTTATAATAAAATATGGAAGGTGGAACAGCTATTTTAGAAACGAAAGAAACATATATCAGATTCCATTAGCAAACAGAGCATATCCTGATTAGACGGCTCCTATAGGAACCGTCTGATCTGGGTCTACACTGTTTGCAAGTGCGTGAAAACTCGATTATATGAAGGACAGAGTTAACACGCTGTATGTCAGACTGAAATGAGAATGAGAATACAATGATCCTCTAGTTAGCCGTTTGAATGCGAGAAATTGGTGGGCGGGCATTTTCAAATACTGTAGACCCAGATCAGAGACCCATCTGATCAGATGGTGTACCATTCAAAATATTCTCAACTTACGCCCTTTCACACTGCATGGATTGTGTGTTGATCAATGATGAATCATGTCTGAAAATGCAAACAGTTGACAAAGGGTTTGGGACAGAAGGGAACTGGTTAACATTTTACCCCATGATATTGATAAAACGTGACACCATCATGGATATCGATATAAGAAAACGTTACATCATGGATACTGATATAAGATTTAACGTGACATCATGGATATTGAATAGAGTACCTTTTATAATGATACATGACCACATGAATATTTGAAAATGGTAAAATCTGTACAATCATATCTATATTCTTTCATTGATAAGCAAGCAAAGCAGATTCAGTTCCGACGTCTCCAATAGGAGCCGTCTGATCAGGTTCTAAGCTACGTGCAGAAGCGTGAATACTATTTGTATGAAGGACAGTGGTGTTAAATGCAATGGCTAATATATTAGGGTTAGGGCAAATTTTACGGTCAAGACCGATGCACTACGATTCAATGCCCGGCAACCAGCTGCCGGGATTTTACGGAAATATTTTACAGTGTACTTTCTCTACAATGGTTTCTGGATAGTTCACGTCCCCGCATCTGAGGGGCAATTGTCCTAATAGAGGACAATTGTCCGTACCCCAATTTACCCTACGTAAATTCTGGAAGTAGGAAATAACCCTCGAAAAAGACAATTAGCCTTAAACAACCACCAAAACCCCTTGAATTCGATTCACTTCTCGATATCAAAAGTTCCTGAAACAGTTTTGATATTGGCGTGAATGACAATTTTGAAATTGGATAAACCGCTACATGCGTACGAAATTATTTCATCTTTCTGATTTTATTAAATTTGAAATTGATAAAGGCAGCCTTGTCGGTAAGATCGGAAAAGTTGGCTACTAGTAGCTGGCTACTAGTAACTGGCTACTTGTAGTAGGAAAACTTGGCTACTAGTAACTGGCTACTAGTAGTAGGAAAAGTTGGTTACTAGTAGCCAGCTACTAGTAACTGGTTACTTATAATAGAAAAAATTTGGCTACTAGTAACTGGCTACTAGTAGTAGGAAAGGTTGGTTACTAGTAGCCAGCTACAAGTAAATGGCTACTTATAATAGAAAAAACTTGTCTACTAGTAACTGGCTACTAGTAGTAGGAAAGGTTGGTTACTAGTAACTGGCTACTACTAGTAGGAAACAAGAAGTTGGGCAGACCTAGTCATATTCAAGCCAACTCAAACGTATTTGGAATTTCTACAAGAGAAGAGTATCTGCTTTCTAAAGATAACGTAGTTATTTTGCTAAATTCATGTAGCTAGTCAGCTACTCATACCTTTAAACTGCCGATGTGATATTTTGAGCACAATCTGCTGAAACGAAACAAGTAGCTAGGTAGTTTTATTAAAGCAAACGCAAAAGTATGTAGAATTTCGACAAGAGGAAAGTGTCTTCTATCCAAAAATACCGTAGTTACCTTAATTACTTCATGTAGCTAGTCAGCTACTCATACCTTTTGAATGTCGGTATGATTTTCTCAGCACTATATTCTGAACGAAACAATGAGCTGGGTACTTATATTCAAGCAACCTCAAATATATATAGAATATCTACAAGAGGAGAGTGTCTGTTGTCTAAAGATACCGTAGTTATCATAATTACTTCATGTAGCTAGTCAGCTATTCATACCTTTTGAATGTTGGTATAATATTTTCAACATTATATTCTCAAACGAAACAAGTAGCTGGGTAGTTATATTCAAGCAAACTCAAATGTATATAGAATTTCGACAAGAGGAGAGTGTCAGCTGTCTAAAGATACCGTAGTTATCCTAATTACTTCATGTAGCTAGTCAGCTACTCATACCTGTTGAATGTTGGTATAATATTTTCAACACTATATTCCGAAACGAAATAAGTAGTTGGGTAGTTATATTCAAGCAAACTCAAATGTATATAGAATTTCGACAAGAGGAGAGTGTCTGCTGTCTAAAGATACCGTAGTTATCTTAATTACTTCATGTAGCTAGTCAGCTACTCATACCTTTTGAATGTTGGTATAATATTTGCAACACTATATTCTTAAACGAAACAAGTAGCTGGGTAGTTATATTCAAGCAAACTCAAATGTATATAGAATTTCGACAAGAGGAGAGTGTCTGCTGTCTAAAGATACCGTAGTTATCTTAATTACTTCATGTAGCTAGTCAGCTACTCATACCATTTGAATGTTGGTATAATATTTTCAACACTATATTCTGAAACTAAACAAGTAGCTGGGTAGTTATATTCAATCAAACTCAAATGTATATAGAATTTCGACAAGATGGGAGTGTCTGCTGTCTAAAGATACCGTAGTTATCTTAATTACTTCATGTAGCTAGTCAGCTACTCATACCTTTTGAATGTTGGTATAATATTTTCAACACTATATTCTGAAACTAAACAAGTAGCTGGGTAGTTATATTCAAGCAAACTCAAATGTATATAGAATTTCGACAAGAGGAGAGTGTCTGCTGTCTAAAGATACCGTAGTTATCTTAATTACTTCATGTAGCTAGTCAGCTATTCATACCTTTTGAATGTTGGTATAATATTTTCAACACTATATTCTGAAACGAAACAAGTAGCTGGGTAGTTATATTCAAGCAAACTCAAATGTATATAGAATTTCGACAAGAGGAGAGTGTCTGCTGTCTAAAGATACCGTAGTTATCTTAATTACTTCATGTAGATAGTCAGCTACTCATACCTTTTGAATGTTGGTATAATATTTTCAACACAATATTCGGAACCTAAACAAGTAGCTGGGTAGTTATATTCAAGCAACCTCAAATGTATATAGAATTTCGACAAGATGGGATTGTCTGCTGTCTAAAGACACCGTAGTTATCTTAATTACTTCATGTAGCTAGTCAGCTACTCATACCTTTTGAATGTTGGTATAATATTTTCAACACTATATTCTGAAACTAAACAAGTAGCTGGGTAGTTATATTCAAGCAAACTCAAATGTATATAGAATTTCGACAAGAGCAGAGTGTCTGCTGTCTAAAGATACCGTAGTTATCTTAATTACTTCATGTAGCTAGTCAGCTACTCATACCTTTTGAATGTTGGTATAATATTTGCAACACTATATCCTGAAACGAAACAAGTAGCTGGGTAGTTATATTCAAGCAAACTCAAATGTATATAGAATTTCGACAAGAGGAGAGTGTCTGCTGTCTAAAGATACCGTAGTTATCTTAATTACTTCATGTAGCTAGTCAGCTACTCATACCTTTTGAATGTTGGTATAATATTTTCAACACTATATTCTGAAACGGAACAAGTAGCTGGGTAGTTATATTCAAGCAAACTCAAATGTATATAACATATCTACAAGAGAAGAGTGTCTGCTGTCTAAAGATACCGTAGTTATCTTAATTACTTCATGTAGCTAGTCAGCTACTCACACCTTTTGAATGTTGGTATAATATTGTCAACCCTATGTTCTGAAACGAAACAAGTAGCTGGGTAGTTAAATTCAATCAAACTCAAATGTATATAGAATTTCGACAAAAGCAGAGTGTCTGCTGTCTAAAGATACCGTAGTTATCTTAATTACTTCATGTAGCTAGTCAGCTACTCATACCTTTTGAATGTTGGTATAATATTTTCAACACTATATTCTGAAACGAAACAAGTAGCTGGGAGGTAATATTCAAGCAAACTCAAATGTAGATAGAATTTCGACAAGAGGAGAGTGTCTGCTGTCTAAAGATACCATAGTTATCTTAATTACTTCATGTAGCTAGTCAGCTACTCATACCTTTTGAATGTTGGTATAATATTGTTACGCCCAGCTATGGACGTTGGTTAACGTGAGGGGATAAAATATAAATAAATCGAGACGATATCAATTTAAAATATTCTGGTGATCGTTATTCAGAATTCTCTAGATTCTTCCACAAATAGATACATACGAACTCAAACAACTTATCATACTATGGGCCTAGTAAACACCACACACGGCAAACCTCTTGCAAATAGCTCTTGTAAGTGAATTTATCAATGGATCAAGATCCAATCGATCTGCTTATGTCAATCTCAGTCTTAATGATATAAATCTAGGTGGTGGATCGGTAGCTACAGCACAACGTCAGCGACCAAAGTATTTTATAAATAAGTTGCAAAACCGCGTAATTCGAATAAAGCTTTAAATCTGTAAAATGCCAAGATCTGCATTTATTCTATAGATCAGTCGAAATTCTGTCATAAAATGAAATGCTTTCATCTATGTTCTATTCGTATGCCTTAAAATGCGCACCATTAGAATGTATATTTCTGAAACAGGCTAGCGTAGTTCTTGACCCTAGCTCAACTCCCTCAACTCTGATTCTCAGCCAAAAATCCGGCTCTTTTATACTCGCGCTCAGATTCCCAGTCAAAAGTGGTAGGAAACTGACAAAAAGAAGGTTGGAAAAGGTCACGTGATTCGTCCCCGTCAAAACTGACTGGAAACCGTCAAGTTTTGACGGGCTGATCAAGTGGTTGAATAGTCAAATACTGGTTGGTGGTTGGAAATGCTAGGTAACGCGCGTGAAAACATTCAGCCTCCGGTTACATATGAAGAACTATGTTATACTGTTTGAAAATATTACAAACTAGTTTGATCATGGAAACTCGCCAACAAAATCCCAAAATAAATATGTACCATAGGGAAATAGATATCTTGAGCCTTTCTTTTTGGCATAGCTATGGTAATTCTGTCTGCTTTGAGCGTTATTTCTATAGTAAACAACCCACAATGCATCACTGTAGCAACCAAGATGGCGGACATTATGCTGTAGCATCTCACATACTAGGCCCTAAAATCGAGAGCACTTCAGCTAAACAAATAAATATGAGGATTAAACATGCATGTGCCAAGTCAAGTAAGAAAAGATACAGCTTTCTAGCAAGTGAAACTGGAATGACAACACGATGCACAGTGTATTTCATCCTCTGTCTCTGGGGTCAGAAGTCGACGTACATGAGTGCATCGCGGATGCTACAATATTTTCAACACTATATTCGGAAACTAAACAAGTAGCTGGGTAGTTATATTCAAGAAAACTCAAATGTATATAGAATTTAGACAAGATGGGAGTGTCTGCTGTCTAAAGATACCGTAGTTATCTTAATTACTTCATGTAGCTAGTCAGCTACTCATACCTTTTGAATGTTGGTATAATATTTTCAACACTATATTCGGAAACTAAACAAGTAGCTGGGTAGTTATATTCAAGCAAACTCAAATGTATATAGAATTTCGACAAGAGCAGAGTGTCTGCTGTCTAAAGATACCGTAGTTATCTTAATTACTTCATGTAGCTAGTCAGCTACTCATACCTTTTGAATGTTGGTATAATATTTGCAACACTATATTCTGAAACGAAACACGTAGCTGGGTAGTTATATTCAAGCAAACTCAAATGTATATATAATTTCGACAAGAGAAGAGTGTCTGCTGTCTAAAGATACCGTAGTTATCTTAATTACTCCATGTAGCTAGTCAGCTACTCATACCTTTTGAATGTTGGTATAATATTTTCAACACTATATTCTGAAACTAAACAAGTAGCTGGGTAGTTATATTCAAGCAAACTCAAATGTATATAGAATTTCGACAAGAGGAGAGTGTCTGCTGTCTAAAGATACCGTAGTTATCTTAATTACTTCATGTAGCTAGTCAGCTACTCATACCTTTTGAATGTTGGTATAATATTTTCAACACTATATTCTGAAACGAAACAAGTAGCTGGGTAGTTATATTCAAGCAAACTCAAATGTATATAGAATTTCGACAAGAGGAGAGTGTCTGCTGTCTAAAGATACCGTAGTTATCTTAATTACTTCATGTAGCTAGTCAGCTACTCATACCTTTTGAATGTTGGTATAATATTTTCAACACTATATTCCGAAACGAAACAGGTAGCTGGGTAGTTATATTCAAACAAACTCAAATGTATAAAGAATTTCGACAAGATGGGAGTGTCTGCTGTCTAAAGATACCGTAGTCATCTTAATTACTTCATGTAGCTAGTCAGCTACTCATACCTTTTGAATGTTGGTATAATATTTTCAACACTATATTCGGAAACTAAACAAGTAGCTGGGTAGTTATATTCAAGCAAACTCAAATGTATATAGAATTTCAACAAGGGGAGAGTGTCTGCTGTCTAAAGATACCGTAGTTATCTTATTTACTTCATGTAACTAGTCAGCTACTCATACCATTTGAATGTTGGTATAATATTTTCAACACTATATTCGGAAACTAAACAAGTAGCTGGGTAGTTATATTCAAGCAAACTCAAATGTATATAGAATTTCGACAAGATGGGAGTGTCTGCTGTCTAAAGATACCGTAGTTATCTTAATTACTTCATGTAGCTAGTCAGCTACTCATACCTTTTGAATGTTGGTATAATATTTTCAACACTATATTCTGAAACTAAACAAGTAGCTGGGTAGTTATATTCAAGCAAACTCAAATGTATATAGAATTTCTACAAGAGGAGAGTGTCTGCTGTCTAAAGATACCGTAGTTATCTTAATTACTTCATGTAGCTAGTCAGCTACTCATACCTTTTGAATGTTGGTATAATATTTTCAACACTATATTCCGAAACGAAACAAGTAGCTGGGTAGTTATATTCAAGCAAACTCAATTGTATAAATAATTTCGACAAGAGGAGAGTGTCTGCTGTCTAAAGATACCGTAGTTATCTTAATTACTTCATGTAGCTAGTCAGCTACTCATACCTTTTGAATGTTGGTATAATATTTTCAACACTATATTCGGAAACTAAACAAGTAGCTGGGTAGTTATATTCAATCAAACTCAAATGTATATAGAATTTCGACAAGAGCAGAGTGTCTGCTGTCTAAAGATACCGTAGTTATCTTAATTACTTCATGTAGCTAGTCAGCTACTCATACCTTTTGAATGTTGGTATAATATTTTCAACACTATATTCTGAAACGAAACAAGTAGCTGGGTAGTTATATTCAAGCAAACTCAAATGTATATAGAATTTCGACAAGAGGAGAGTGTCTGCTGTCTAAAGATACCGTAGTTATCTTAATTACTTCATGTAGCTAGTCAGCTACTCATACCTTTTGAATGTTGGTATAATATTTTCAACACTATATTCCGAAACGAAACAAGTAGCTGGGTAGTTATATTCAAGCAAACTCAAATGTATATAGAATTTCTACAAGAGGAGAGTGTCTGCTGTCTAAAGATACCGTAGTTATCTTAATTACTTCATGTAGCTAGTCAGCTACTCATACGTTTTGAATGTTGGTATAATATTTTCAACACTATATTCCGAAACTAAACAAGTAGCTGGGTAGTTATATTCAAACAAACTCAAATGTATATAGAATTTCGACAAGATGAGAGTGTCTGCTGTCTAAAGATACCGTAGTTATCTTAATTACTTCATGTAGCTAGTCAGCTACTCATACCTTTTGAATGTTGGTATAATATTTTCAACACTATATTCTGAAACTAAACAAGTAGCTGGGTAGTTATATTCAAGCAAACTCAAATGTATATAGAATTTCAACAAGGGGAGAGTGTCTGCTGTCTAAAGATACCGTAGTTATCTTATTTACTTCATGTAACTAGTCAGCTACTCATACCATTTGAATGTTGGTATACTATTTTCAACACTATATTCGGAAACTAAACAAGTAGCTGGATAGTTATATTCAAGCAAACTCAAATGTATATAGAATTTCGACAAGATGGGAGTGTCTGCTGTCTAAAGATACCGTAGTTATCTTAATTACTTCATGTAGCTAGTCAGCTACTCATACCTTTTGAATGTTGGTATAATATTTTCAACACTATATTCTGAAACTAAACAAGTAGCTGGGTAGTTATATTCAAGCAATCTCAAATGTATATAGAATTTCGACAAGAGGAGAGTATCTGCTGTCTAAAGATACCGTAGTTATCTTAATTACTTCATGTAGCTAGTCAGCTACTCATACCTTTTGAATGTTGGTATAATATTTTCAACACTATATTCCGAAACGAAACAAGTAGCTGGGTAGTTATATTCAAGCAAACTCAAATGTATAAAGAATTTCGACAAGAGGAGAGTGTCTGCTGTCTAAAGATACCGTATTTATCTTAATTACTTCATGTAGCTAGTCAGCTACTCATACCTTTTGAATGTTGGTATAATATTTTCAACACTATATTCGGAAACTAAACAAGTAGCTGGATAGTTATATTCAATCAAACTCAAATGTATATAGAATTTCGACAAGAGCAGAGTGTCTGCTGTCTAAAGATACCGTAGTTATCTTATTTACTTCATGTAACTAGTCAGCTACTCATACCATTTAAATGTTGGTATAATATTTTCAACACTATATTCGGAAACTAAACAAGTAGCTGGGTAGTTATATTCAAGCAAACTCAAATGTATATAGAATTCAACTGCAACAATAGACAACATTCTGACAGCTATATTCATTATTATTTGTTCACGTGCTGACGTTCTTCAGAACCTCTCCAAATGTACTGACACATCAACACAAGTTGTCTTAGAGATTTGTCTCAATGAAATGTTGCAGCGAAAATGGACAGAAGCCAAAGTAAAGTTTGTCAAAGATTTGATTAAGAAACAAGGATCAAATGTAGACCTGTATGGAAGCGAGTTTGAGATGGCAGTACAATATCTAATGAGACCACAAAGGCATACAACCCAATTGTATTGTATGGAATGCTTGCAAAGCAGATGTTTTCAACGTGAACTTATAGAACTGGGGATGGGAAAGAAAAGTCAAAACACAATCCAAGACCTTCTCGCTGAATGGAAGCGCGGAAATCCAACCCGATGCGCAGTCAAGTGTGGAGGCATTACGTGTACTAGACAAATATTGGACTCCCTCCCAGTGTTACTGTCTATAGCAGCTGATCTGGCGTCTGCAGCAGGCAGCCTTGCCTGACCCAATAACCGTTGAAAGCGCGCAATACGATTTGTATGCTGCAACTTTGAATAAAAATGATCATTTTCGAATGCAAGTCAGATCAGATCTTACTGGACCATGGTATTCATATGATGGAATTTGAACAGATTTATCAGAATGAGTCGGTTGTGGTGTAAGACTGGTGAGACAGTTGTCCATCTGGTATATGTAAAACACCTTATAGTTAGAGTCAGGTGACACTATTTGTCCTGTCCGAGCTCTTCATCGAGTCTATCAAACCCCTTCACATACTGGCCCACTCTTCCAATTCCCTTGTGGCTGCCTTGTTACTTTTGAAATGCCCCTCGTAAATGTATTTAATGCCAACATAAAATGATTTATGTCATTGAACATCATTCCGGTAATTCTTTAGTATTAACCAGTCAGTCCTATGATTAGAATGAAAAGTTATAAAAGTACAAAAATGAGTCATGCAGGAAACACCACATACAGAACAAACACTCGCCCGAACAGCAACACAAGGAAACAGCAAATGTACATAACTAGAAAAAACAACAAGAGACACACAAAGACAAAACAAACATACAATAGGAGGAAGATGGAAGTACCGCCTTGGAACGGTCAGTGACAAAAGTCACTGGGGGGTTAAACCGGTTTATGGGCGCCCAACCTCACTCTTATTCCATCTCCACCCTAAAAGACAAACAGTGTAAATAAACGTATCCCCTCTCCGACTAATCTACAACAACCGCGACGGCAAATACAATGGTAAAGTGCATGTATAAGCCAGTCTCGAGGAAGAAGGGATATATGTGACCAATGGGAACGCATCCCAATCTCGGCCAGCCATGTCAAACAGAAGGATGACAAGCCATTCTGTGTACACTAATATAGAAAGGTCGCTGACCTATGCTTCGCAACAACCAACACCTCCTTTCCTCCCCACTTTTGCATTTTATATAACTTCACTTTATATTTCTATTGTTATGCATATACAGTGTATTATCTTTTTATTTTCCTGGGTGGAAATTGTTTGTCGCCCAGATACATGTATAGGAAATATATGATTGATTGCTGTGCCAATGGTTATGGCATTTTAAATAAATGCCCATTAATAAACATTTATCTTGTATTTGTCATATTTTTCCATACAAGTGATTTCGGAGAGGTCAGTGGAATGTGCAATGCCACATACATGTTATAAACAATTGAACGTGAGTGTGTGCAATTTACCTCTAGTTATTATACAAATGTCATGAAATGTTTATAAAATATTGTTAAATATCTTATAAACTTAACATGAAATCTTTGAAATCTTTGAAAGCTTTAAAAGCTTATGTGATATAAACTTAACAAGATATATCATTTACGAATTTTTATCTGATACTCTTTTCAACGAGGTTTCATTTAGTTATTACAATATGTACAATAACAAGACGTAAATTACACAAAATCACGTTCATTTGTTTATAAGATATCTTATATCTCATTTCACGTTTAAAGATATCTTTTTATGGTTATATCTTATTTGAAACTATTTGAAACTGTTTATGAGATATATTTTAAAGTTTTTATTATATTCTATACGAGATATGTTTTAAAGATATCTTGTTAAGTATATATTAATTAAAACTATGTATGAGATAAATAAAGTAAAGCTTGTAATATACCTCATTTAAACTTTCAAACTTTCAAAGATGTCTTCTAAATGTATAGGATATCTTATATACTTTATAAAATGTCTTATTTAAAAAGTTGAAAAGATATCTTGCAAAGTATTTAAGATATTACTTTATCCCAAACATTGTCTTATGAACAAATGTTAAATTGACTTGCTATACGATCAGTTTGACTCATAAAGATGTCACCATGTTAGGCGCCAAGGGTAATTATGATCTCTTTTTTAATATACCACGGATAGCTATGGCATATTATATTTTGCCCACAATTTAAAAAACAAGTCTTAGAGTTGTCAGTAGATAACAAAACTCACCAGGGGCACATTTTGAAACTTAAATGCAGAGACTGGGGTAAAGGTTAAGGTCAGAAGGATTCAAATTTTCATAGGGATATAAAGGTTTTCTTAAAATGCATGTATGTGTCATATACAAAAGCTGTACTTCAAAAGACATACAAATTGTAAACACTAGAAAAAATTCAAGCCATTTTAGAAACCAAAACACAGTCTGATGTTAAGGTCAATGTCACAGGGGTTAAAACTTTCACATGGTTGGGAAGGTCTTGTCTAAAGGCATGTATGTTGCAGAATTCAATGTCAAGTACTTTTGAAAATAAGACGTCCAGTGGATCTTATAGATAACATGATGGTTTGGAGTCCCTGATACTGTTCTTTTGGCGATAAAAAGAATAGCACTTGAGCAGGATCCAGTAAGAAATGTTTTATCAAGTTAGATGTTAGTTGGTTGTGGCATTTTTCGTGTGACGGGAACGTCATAGCCGATCAGAGTTCAGGGTTGTTCCAAGGTGAAGAGCACAGATTAAATACACATGCCTTCTAACCGATTTGTTACAAATCCCCCTCGAGATAGTATCATTAAATTTGGGCATAAGGTGAGAAAGTTGCCAGTTACTTACCATACAATTGGTGCTATCTGTGATGGCATAAAGCATTACCATTTTCCTTTCTTAACTACGGTATCTTTATGAAAACAGACACTCTACTCTTGAAGAAAGAAATTCTATATACATTTGAGTTTGCTTGAATATAACTACCCAGCTACTTGTTTCGTTTCAGAATATAGTGTTGAAAATATCATACCAACATTCAAAAGGTATGAGTAGCTGACTAGCTACATGAAGTAATTAAGATAACTACGATATCTTTAGACAGCAGACACTCTCCTCTTGTCGAAATTCTATATACATTTGAGTTTGCTTGAATATAACTACCCAGCTCAGAATATAGTTTTGAAAATATTATACCAACATTAAACAGGTATGAGTAGCTGACTAGCTACATGAAGTAATTAAGATAACTACAGTATCTTTAGACAGCAGACACTCCCATCTTGTCGAAATTCTATATACATTTGAGTTTGCTTGAATATAACTACCCAGCTACTTGTTTAGTTTCCGAATATAGTGTTGAAAATATTATACCAACATTCAAAAGGTATAAGTAGCTGACTAGCTACATGAAGTTATTAAGATAACTACGGTATCTTTAGACAGCAGACACTCTGCTCTTGTCGAAATTCTATATACATTTGAGTTTGCTTGAATATAACTACCCAGCTACTTGTTTAGTTTCAGAATATAGTGTTGAAAATATTATACCAACATTCAAAAGGTATGAGTAGCTGACTAGCTACATGAAGTAATTAAGATAACTACGGTATCTTTAGACAGCAGACACTCCCATCTTGTCGAAATTCTATATACATTTGAGTTTGATTGAATATAACTACCCAGCTACTTGTTTAGTTTCAGAATATAATGTTGGAAATATTATACCAACATTCAAAAGGTATGAGTAGCTGGCTAGCTACATGAAGTAATTAAGATAACTACGGTATCTTTAGACAGCAGACACTCTGCTCTTGTCGAAATTCTATATACATTTGAGTTTTCTTGAATATAACTACCCAGCTACTTGTTTCGTTTCAGAATATAGTTTTGAAAATATTATACCAACATTCAAAAGGTATGAGTAGCTGACTAGCTACATGAAGTAATTAAGATAACTACGGTATCTTTAGACAGCAGACACTCCCATCTTGTCGAAATTCTATATACATTTGAGTTTGATTGAATATAACTACCCAGCTACTTGTTTAGTTTCCGAATATAGTGTTGAAAATATTATACCAACATTCAAAAGGTATGAGTAGCTGACTAGCTACATGAAGTAATTAAGATAACTACGGTATCTTTAGACAGCAGACACTCTGTTCTTGTCGAAATTCTATATACATTTGAGTTTGCTTGAATATAACTACCCAGCTACTTGTTTAGTTTCAGAATATAGTGTTGAAAATATTATACCAACATTCAAAAGGTATGAGTAGCTGACTAGCTACATGAAGTAATTTAGATAACTACGGTATATTTAGACAGCAGACACTCTCCTCTTGTCAAAATTCTATATACATTTGAGTTTACTTGAATATAACTACCCAGTTACTTGTTTCGTTTCAGAATATAGTGTTGAAAATATTATACCAACATTCAAAAGGTATGAGTAGCTGACTAGCTACATGAAGTAATTAAGATAACTACGGTAACTTTAGACAGCAGACACTCTCCTCTTGTAGATATGTTATATACATTTGAGTTTGCTTGAATATAACTACCCAGCTACTTGTCTCGTTTCAGAATATAGTGTTGAAAATATTATAACAACATTCAAAAGGTATGAGTAGCTGACTAGCTACATGAAGTAATTAAGATAACTACGGTATCTTTAGACAGCAGACACTCTCCTCTTGTAGATATGTTATATACATTTGAGTTTGCTTGAATATAACTACCCAGCTACTTGTTTCGTTTCAGAATATAGTGTTGAAAATATTATACCAACATTCAAAAGGTATGAGTAGCTGACTAGCTACATGAAGTAATTAAGATAACTAAGGTATCTTTAGACAGCAGACATTCCCATCTTGTCGAAATTCTATATACATTTGAGTTTTCTTGAATATAACTACCCAGCTACTTGTTTAGTTTCAATATATAGTGTTGAAAATATTATACCAACATTCAAAAGGTATGAGTAGCTGACTAGCTACATGAAGTAATTAAGATAACTACGGTATCTTTAGACAGCAGACACTCCCATCTTGTCGAAATTCTATATACATTTGAGTTTTCTTGAATATAACTACCCAGCTACTTGTTTAGTTTCCGAATATAATGTTGGAAATATTATACCAACATTCAAAAGGTATGAGTAGCTGACTAGCTACATGAAGTAATTAAGATAACTACGGTATCTGTAGACAGCAGACACTCTCCTCTTGTAGATATGTTATATACATTTGAGTTTGCTTGAATATAACTACCCAGCTACTTGTTTCGTTTCAGAATATAGTGTTGAAAATATTATACCAATATTCAAAAGGTATGAGTAGCTGACTAGCTACATGAAGTAATTAAGATAACTACGGTTTCTTTAGACAGCAGACACTGTCCTCTTGTCGAAATTCTGTATAAATTTGAGTTTGCTTGAATATAACTACCCAGCTACTTGTTTCGTTTCAGAATATAGTGTTGAAAATATTATACCAACATTCAAAAGGTATGAGTAGCTGACTAGCTACATGAAGTAATTAAGATAACTACGGTATATTTAGACAGCAGACACTCTCCTCTTGTCGAAATTCTATATACATTTGAGTTTGCTTGAATATAACTACCCAGCTACTTGTTTCGTTTCAGAATATAGTGTTAAAAATATTATACCAACATTCAAAAGGTATGAGTAGCTGTCTAGCTACATGAAGTAATTAAGATAACTACGGTATCTTTAGACAGCAGACACTCTCCTCCTGTAGATATGTTATATACATTTGAGTTTGATTGAATATAACTACCCAGCTACTTGTTTCGTTTCAGAATATAGTGTTGAAAATATTATATCAACATTCAAAAGGTATGAGTAGCTGACTAGCTACATGAAGTAATTAAGATAACTACGGTATCTTTAGACAGCAGACACTCTGTTCTTGTCGAAATTCTATATACATTTGAGTTTGCTTGAATATAACTACCCAGCTACTTGTTTAGTTTCAGAATATAGTGTTGAAAATATTATACCAACATTCAAAAGGTATGAGTAGCTGACTAGCTACATGAAGTAATTTAGATAACTACGGTATATTTAGACAGCAGACACTCTCCTCTTGTCAAAATTCTATATACATTTGAGTTTACTTGAATATAACTACCCAGTTACTTGTTTCGTTTCAGAATATAGTGTTGAAAATATTATACCAACATTCAAAAGGTATGAGTAGCTGACTAGCTACATGAAGTAATTAAGATAACTACGGTAACTTTAGACAGCAGACACTCTCCTCTTGTAGATATGTTATATACATTTGAGTTTGCTTGAATATAACTACCCAGCTACTTGTCTCGTTTCAGAATATAGTGTTGAAAATATTATACCAACATTCAAAAGGTATGAGTAGCTGACTAGCTACATGAAGTAATTAAGATAACTACGGTATCTTTAGACAGCAGACACTCTCCTCTTGTAGATATGTTATATACATTTGAGTTTGCTTGAATATAACTACCCAGCTACTTGTTTCGTTTCAGAATATAGTGTTGAAAATATTATACCAACATTCAAAAGGTATGAGTAGCTGACTAGCTACATGAAGTAATTAAGATAACTACGGTATCTTTAGACAGCAGACATTCCCATCTTGTCGAAATTCTATATACATTTGAGTTTTCTTGAATATAACTACCCAGCTACTTGTTTAGTTTCAATATATAGTGTTGAAAATATTATACCAACATTCAAAAGGTATGAGTAGCTGACTAGCTACATGAAGTAATTAAGATAACTACGGTATCTTTAGACAGCAGACACTCCCATCTTGTCGAAATTCTATATACATTTGAGTTTTCTTGAATATAACTACCCAGCTACTTGTTTAGTTTCCGAATATAATGTTGGAAATATTATACCAACATTCAAAAGGTATGAGTAGCTGACTAGCTACATGAAGTAATTAAGATAACTACGGTATCTGTAGACAGCAGACACTCTCCTCTTGTAGATATGTTATATACATTTGAGTTTGCTTGAATATAACTACCCAGCTACTTGTTTCGTTTCAGAATATAGTGTTGAAAATATTATACCAACATTCAAAAGGTATGAGTAGCTGACTAGCTACATGAAGTAATTAAGATAACTACGGTTTCTTTAGACAGCAGACACTGTCCTCTTGTCGAAATTCTGTATAAATTTGAGTTTGCTTGAATATAACTACCCAGCTACTTGTTTCGTTTCAGAATATAGTGTTGAAAATATTATACCAACATTCAAAAGGTATGAGTAGCTGACTAGCTACATGAAGTAATTAAGATAACTACGGTATCTTTAGACATCAGACACTCTCCTCTTGTCGAAATTCTATATACATTTGAGTTTGCTTGAATATAACTACCCAGCTACTTGTTTCGTTTCAGAATATAGTGTTAAAAATATTATACCAACATTAAAAAGGTATGAGTAGCTGTCTAGCTACATGAAGTAATTAAGATAACTACGGTATCTTTAGACAGCAGACACTCTCCTCCTGTAGATATGTTATATACATTTGAGTTTGATTGAATATAACTACCAAGCTACTTGTTTCGTTTCAGAATATAGTGTTGAAAATATTATATCAACATTCAAAAGGTATGAGTAGCTGACTAGCTACATGAAGTAATTAAGATAACTACGGTATCTTTAGACAGCAGACACTACCAACTTGTCGAAATTCTATATACATTTGGGTTTGCTTGAATATAACTACCTATCTACTTCTTTAGTTTCAGAATATAGTGTTGAAAATATTATACCAACATTCAAAAGGTATGAGTAGCTGACTAGCTACATGAAGTAATTAAGATAACTACGGTATCTTTAGACAGCAGACACTCCCATCTTGTCGAAATTCTATATACATTTGAGTTTGCTTGAATATAACTACCCAGCTACTTGTTTAGTTTCCGAATATAGTGTTGAAAATATTATACCAACATTCAAAAGGTATGAGTAGCTGACTAGCTACATGAAGTAATTTAGATAACTACGGTATATTTAGACAGCAGACACTCTCCACTTGTCAAAATTCTATATACATTTGAGTTTACTTGAATATAACTACCCAGCTACTTGTTTCGTTTCAGAATATAGTGTTGAAAATATTATACCAACATTCAAAAGGTATGAGTAGCTGACTAGCTACATGAAGTAATTAAGATAACTACGGTATCTTTAGACAGCAGACACTCTCCTCTTGTAGATATGTTATATACATTTGAGTTTGCTTGAATATAACTACCCAGCTACTTGTTTCGTTTCAGAATATAGTGTTGAAAATATTATACCAACATTCAAAAGGTATGAGTAGCTGACTAGCTACATGAAGTAATTAAGATAACTAAGGTATCTTTAGACAGCAGACATTCCCATCTTGTCGAAATTCTATATACATTTGAGTTTGCTTGAATATAACTACCCAGCTACTTGTTTAGTTTCAATATATAGTGTTGAAAATATTATACCAACATTCAAAAGGTATGAGTAGCTGACTAGCTACATGAAGTAATTAAGATAACTACGGTATCTTTAGACAGCAGACACTCCCATCTTGTCGAAATTCTATATACATTTGAGTTTTCTTGAATATAACTACCCAGCTACTTGTTTAGTTTCCGAATATAATGTTGGAAATATTATACCAACATTCAAAAGGTATGAGTAGCTGACTAGCTACATGAAGTAATTAAGATAACTACGGTATCTGTAGACAGCAGACACTCTCCTCTTGTAGATATGTTATATACATTTGAGTTTGCTTGAATATAACTACCCAGCTACTTGTTTCGTTTCAGAATATAGTGTTGAAAATATTATACCAACATTCAAAAGGTATGAGTAGCTGACTAGCTACATGAAGTAATTAAGATAACTACGGTTTCTTTAGACAGCAGACACTGTCCTCTTGTCGAAATTCTGTATAAATTTGAGTTTGCTTGAATATAACTACCCAGCTACTTGTTTCGTTTCAGAATATAGTGTTGAAAATATTATACCAACATTCAAAAGGTATGAGTAGCTGACTAGCTACATGAAGTAATTAAGATAACTACGGTATCTTTAGACAGCAGACACTCTCCTCTTGTAGATATGTTATATACATTTGAGTTTGCTTGAATATAACTACCCAGCTACTTGTTTCGTTTCAGAATATAGTGTTGAAAATATTATAACAACATTCAAAAGGTATGAGTAGCTGACTAGCTACATGAAGTAATTAAGATAACTACGGTATCTTTAGACAGCAGACACTCTCCTCTTGTCGAAATTCTATATACATTTGAGTTTGCTTGAATATAACTACCCAGCTACTTGTTTCGTTTCAGAATATAGTGTTAAAAATATTATACCAACATTCAAAAGGTATGAGTAGCTGTCTAGCTACATGAAGTAATTAAGATAACTACGGTATCTTTAGACAGCAGACACTCTCCTCTTGTGGATATGTTATATACATTTGAGTTTGCTTGAATATAACTACCCAGCTACTTGTTTCGTTTCAGAATATAGTGTTGAAAATATTATACCAACATTCAAAAGGTATGAGTAGCTGACTAGCTACATGAAGTAATTAAGATAACTACGGTATCTTTAGACAGCAGACACTGTCCTCTTGTCGAAATTCTGTATAAATTTGAGTTTGCTTGAATATAACTACCCAGCTACTTGTTTCGTTTCAGAATATAGTGTTGAAAATATTATACCAACATTCAAAAGGTATGAGTAGCTGACTAGCTACATGAAGTAATTAAGATAACTACGGTATCTTTAGACAGCAGACACTCTCCTCTTGTCGAAATTCTATATACATTTGAGTTTGCTTGAATATAACTACCCAGCTACTTGTTTCGTTTCAGAATATAGTGTTAAAAATATTATACCAACATTCAAAAGGTATGAGTAGCTGTCTAGCTACATGAAGTAATTAAGATAACTACGGTATCTTTAGACAGCAGACACTCTCCTCTTGTAGATATGTTATATACATTTGAGTTTGATTGAATATAACTACCCAGCTACTTGTTTCGTTTCAGAATATAGTGTTGAAAATATTATATCAACATTCAAAAGGTATGAGTAGCTGACTAGCTACATGAAGTAATTAAGATAACTACGGTATCTTTAGACAGCAGACACTACCAACTTGTCGAAATTCTATATACATTTGGGTTTGCTTGAATATAACAACCTATCTACTTCTTTAGTTTCAGAATATAGTGTTGAAAATATTATACCAACATTCAAAAGGTATGAGTAGCTGACTAGCTACATGAAGTAATTAAGATAACTGCGGTATCTTTAGACAGCAGACACTCCCATCTTGTCGAAATTCTATATACATTTGAGTTTGCTTGAATATAACTACCCAGCTACTTGTTTAGTTTCCGAATATAGTGTTGAAAATATTATACCAACATTCAAAAGGTATGAGTAGCTGACTAGCTACATGAAGTAATTTAGATAACTACGGTATATTTAGACAGCAGACACTCTCCTCTTGTCAAAATTCTATATACATTTGAGTTTACTTGAATATAACTACCCAGCTACTTGTTTCGTTTCAGAATATAGTGTTGAAAATATTATACCAACATTCAAAAGGTATGAGTAGCTGACTAGCTACATGAAGTAATTAAGATAACTACGGTATCTTTAGACAGCAGACACTCTCCTCTTGTAGATATGTTATATACATTTGAGTTTGCTTGAATATAACTACCCAGCTACTTGTTTCGTTTCAGAATATAGTGTTGAAAATATTATACCAACATTCAAAAGGTATGAGTAGCTGACTAGCTACATGAAGTAATTAAGATAACTACGGTATCTTTAGACAGCAGACACTCTCCTCTTGTCGAAATTCTATATACATTTGAGTTTGCTTGAATATAACTACCCAGCTACTTGTTTCGTTTCAGAATATAGTGTTAAAAATATTATACCAACATTCAAAAGGTATGAGTAGCTGTCTAGCTACATGAAGTAATTAAGATAACTACGGTATCTTTAGACAGCAGACACTCTCCTCTTGTAGATATGTTATATACATTTGAGTTTGATTGAATATAACTATCCAGCTACTTGTTTCGTTTCAGAATATAGTGTTGAAAATATTATATCAACATTCAAAAGGTATGAGTAGCTGACTAGCTACATGAAGTAATTAAGATAACTACGGTATCTTTAGACAGCAGACACTCCCAACTTGTCGAAATTCTATATACATTTGAGTTTGCTTGAATATAACTACCTATCTACTTCTTTAGTTTCAGAATATAGTGTTGAAAATATTATACCAACATTCAAAAGGTATGAGTAGCTGACTAGCTATATGAAGTAATTAAGATAACTACGGTATCTTTAGACAGCAGACACTCCCATCTTGTCGAAATTCTATATACGTTTGAGATTGATTGAATATAATTACCCAGCTACTTGTTTAGTTTCCGAATATAATGTTGGAAATATTATACCAACATTCAAAAGGTGTGAGTAGCTGACTAGATACATGAAGTAATTAAGATAACTACGGTATCTTTAGACAGCAGACACTCTCCCCTTGTCTGAATTCTATAAACATTTGAGTTTGCTTGAATATAACTACCCAGCTACTTGTTTCGTTTCAGAATATAGTGTTGCAAATATTATACCAACATTCAAAAGGTATGAGTAGCTGACTAGCTACATGAAGTAATTAAGATAACTACGGTATCTTAAGACAGCAGACACTCTCCTCTTATAGATATGTTATATACATTTGAGTTTGCTTGAATATAACTACCCAGCTACTTGTTTCGTTTCAGAATATAGTGTTGCAAATATTATACCAACATTCAAAAGGTATGAGTAGCTGACTAGCTACATGAAGTAATTAAGATAACTACGGTATCTTTAGACAGCAGAGACTCTCCTCTTGTCGAAATTCTATTTACATTTGAGTTTTCTTGAATATAACTACCCAGCTACTTGTTTCATTTCAGAATATAGTGTTGAAAATATTATATCAACATTCAAAAGGTATGAGTAGCTGACTAGCTACATGAAGTAATTAAGATAACTACGGTATCTTTAGATAGCAGACACTCTCCTCTTGTCGAAATTCTATACACATTTGAGTTTGCTTGAATATAACTACCCAGCTACTTGTTTAGTTTCAGATTATAGTGTTGAAAATATTATACCAACATTCAAAAGGTATGAGTAGCTGACTAGCTACATGTAGTAATTAAGATAACTAGATATCTTTAGACAGCAGAGACTCTCCTCTTGTCGAAATTATATATACATTTCAGTTTTCTTGAATATAACTACCCAGCTACTTGTTTTGTTTCGGAATATAGTGTTGAAAATAGTATACCAACATTCAAAAGGTATGAGTAGCTGACTAGCTACATGAAGTAATTAAGATAACTACGGTATCTTTAGACAGCAGACACTCTCCTCTTGTCGAAATTCTATATACATTTGAGTTTGCTTGAATATAACTACCCAGCTACTTGTTTCGTTTCGGAATATAGTGTTGAAAATATTATACCAACATTCAAAAGGTATGAGAAGCTGACTATCTACATGAAGTAATTAAGATAACTACGGTATCTTTAGACAGCAGACACTCTCGTCTTGTCCAAATTCTATATACATTTGAGTTTGATTGAATATAACTACCCAGCTACTTGTTTAGTTTTAGAATATAATGTTGAAAATATCATACCAATATTAAAAAGGTATGAGTAGCTGACTAGCTACATGAAGTAATTATGATAACTACGGTATCTTTAGACAGCAGACACTCTCCTCTTGTCGAAATTCTATATACATTTGAGTTTGCTTAAATATAACTACCCAGCTACTTGTTTCGTTTCGGAATATTGTGTTGAAAATATTATACCAACATTCAAAAGGTATGAGTAGCTGGCTAGCTACATGAAGTAATTAAGATAACTACGGTATCTTAAGACAGCAGACACTCTCCTCTTGTAGATATGTTATATACATTTGAGTTTGCTTGAATATAACTACCCAGCTACTTGTTTCGTTTCAGAATATAGTGTTGCAAATATTATACCAACATTCAAAAGGTATGAGTAGCTGACTAGCTAAATGAAGTAATTAAGATAACTACGGTATCTTTAGACAGCACACACTCTCCTCTTGTCGAAATTCTATATACATTTGAGTTTGCTTGAATATAACTACCCAGCTACTTGTTTCGTTTCAGAATATAGTGTT
This sequence comes from Azorinus chamasolen, assembly GCA_963576725.1. Lineage (NCBI taxonomy): Eukaryota > Metazoa > Mollusca > Bivalvia > Cardiida > Solecurtidae > Azorinus > Azorinus chamasolen. Next base: position 80,983,645 of record OY755248.1, read on the forward strand.
GAAAATATTATACCAACATTCAAAAGGTATGAGTAGCTGACTAGCTACATGAAGTAATTAAGATAACTACGATATCTTTAGACAGCAGACACTCTCCTCTTGTCGAAATTCTATATACATTTGAGTTTGCTTGAATATAACTACCCAGCTACTTGTTTCGTTTCAGAATATAGTGATGCAAGTATTATACCAACATTCAAAAGGTATGAGTAGCTGACTAGCTACATGAAGTAATTAAGATAACTACGGTATCTTTAGACAGCAGAGACTCTCCTCTTGTCGAAATTCTATTTACATTTGAGTTTTCTTGAATATAACTACCCAGCTACTTGTTTCAATTCAGAATATAGTGTTGAAAATATTATATCAACATTCAAAAGGTATGAGTAGCTGACTAGCTACATGAAGTAATTAAGATAACTACGGTATCTTTAGATAGCAGACACTCTCCTCTTGTCGAAATTCTATACACATTTGAGTTTGCTTGAATATAACTACCCAGCTACTTGTTTAGTTTCAGATTATAGTGTTGAAAATATTATACCAACATTCAAAAGGTATGAGTAGCTGACTAGCTACATGTAGTAATTAAGATAACTACGGTATCTTTAGACAGCAGAGACTCTCCTCTTGTCGAAATTATATATACATTTCAGTTTTCTTGAATATAACTACCCAGCTACTTGTTTTGTTTCGGAATATAGTGTTGAAAATAGTATACCAACATTCAAAAGGTATGAGTAGCTGACTAGCTACATGAAGTAATTAAGATAACTACGGTATCTTTAGACAGCAGACACTCTCCTCTTGTCGAAATTCTATATACATTTGAGTTTGCTTGAATATAACTACCCAGCTACATGTTTCGTTTCAGAATATAGTGTTGAAAATATTATACCAACATTCAAAAGGTATGAGTAACTGACTAGCTACATGAAGTAATTAAGATAACTACAGTATCTTTAGACAGCAGAGACTCTCCTCTTGTCGAAATTCTATTTACATTTGAGTTTTCTTGAATATAACTACCCAGCTACTTGTTTCATTTCAGAATATAGTGTTGAAAATATTATATCAACATTCAAAAGGTATGAGTAGCTGACTAGCTACATGAAGTAATTAAGATAACTACGGTATCTTTAGATAGCAGACACTCTCCTCTTGTCGAAATTCTATACACATTTGAGTTTGCTTGAATATAACTACCCAGCTACTTGTTTAGTTTCAGATTATAGTGTTGAAAATATTATACCAACATTCAAAAGGTATGAGTAGCTGACTAGCTACATGTAGTAATTAAGATAACTACGGTATCTTTAGACAGCAGAGACTCTCCTCTTGTCGAAATTATATATACATTTCAGTTTTCTTGAATATAACTACCCAGCTACTTGTTTTGTTTCGGAATATAGTGTTGAAAATAGTATACCAACATTCAAAAGGTATGAGTAGCTGACTAGCTACATGAAGTAATTAAGATAACTACGGTATCTTTAGACAGCAGACACTCTCCTCTTGTCGAAATTCTATATACATTTGAGTTTGCTTGAATATAACTACCCAGCTACTTGTTTCGTTTCGGAATATAGTGTTGAAAATATTATACCAACATTCAAAAGGTATGAGTAGCTGACTATCTACATGAAGTAATTAAGATAACTACGGTATCTTTAGACAGCAGACACTCTCGTCTTGTCCAAATTCTATATACATTTGAGTTTGATTGAATATAACTACCCAGCTACTTGTTTAGTTTTAGAATATAATGTTGAAAATATCATACCAACATTAAAAAGGTATGAGTAGCTGACTAGCTACATGAAGTAATTATGATAACTACGGTATCTTTAGACAGCAGACACTCTCCTCTTGTCGAAATTCTATATACATTTGAGTTTGCTTAAATATAACTACCCAGCTACTTGTTTCGTTTCGGAATATTGTGTTGAAAATATTATACCAACATTCAAAAGGTATGAGTAGCTGGCTAGCTACATGAAGTAATTAAGATAACTACGGTATCTTTAGACAGCAGACACTCTCCTCTTGTCGAAATTCTATATACATTTAAGTTTGCTTGAATATAACTATCCAGCTACTTGTTTCATTTCGGAATATAGTGTTGAAAATATTATACCAACATTCAAAAGGTATGAGTAGCTGACTAGCTACATGAAGTAATTAAGATAACTACGGTATCTTTAAACAGCAGACACTCTCCTCTTGTCGAAATTCTATATACATTTGAGTTTGCTTGAATATAACTACCCAGCTACTTGTTTAGTTTCGGAATATAGTGTTGAAAATATTATGCCAACATTCAAAAGGTATGAGTAGCTGACTAGCTACATGAAGTAATTAAGATAACTACGGTATCTTTAGACAGCAGAGACTCTCCTCTTGTCGAAATTCTATTTACATTTGAGTTTTCTTGAATATAATTACCCAGCTACTTGTTTCATTTCAGAATATAGTGTTGAAAATATTATATCAACATTCAAAAGGTATGAGTAGCTGACTAGCTACATGGAGTAATTAAGATAACTACGGTATCTTTAGACAGCAGACACTCTCCTCTTGTCGAAATTCTATATACATTTGAGTTTGCTTGAATATAACTACCCAGCTACATGTTTCGTTTCAGAATATAGTGTTGAAAATATTATACCAACATTCAAAAGGTATGAGTAACTGACTAGCTACATGAAGTAATTAAGATAACTACAGTATCTTTAGACAGCAGAGACTCTCCTCTTGTCGAAATTCTATTTACATTTGAGTTTTCTTGAATATAACTACCCAGCTACTTGTTTCATTTCAGAATATAGTGTTGAAAATATTATATCAACATTCAAAAGGTATGAGTAGCTGACTAGCTACATGAAATAATTAAGATAACTACGGTATCTTTAGACAGCAGACACTCTCCTCTTGTCGAAATTCTATATACATTTGAGTTTGCTTGAATATAACTACCCAGCTACTTGTTTCGTTTCAGAATATAGTGTTGAAAATATTATACCAACATTCAAAAGGTATGAGTAGCTGACTAGCTACATGAAGTAATTAAGATAACTACGGTATCTTTAGACAGCAGACACTCTCCTCTTGTCGAAATTCTATATACATTTGTGTTTGCTTGAATATAACTACCCAGCTACTTGTTTCGTTTCGGAATATAGTGTTGAAAATATTATACCAACATTCAAAAGGTATGAGTAGCTGACTAGCTACATGAAGTAATTAAGATAACAACGGTATCTTTAGACAGTAGACACTCTCCTCTTGTCGAAATTCTATATACATTTGAGTTTTCTTGAATATAACTACCCAGCTACTTGTTTTGTTTCGGAATATAGTGTTGAAAATAGTATACCAACATTCAAAAGGTATGAGTAGCTGACTAGCTACATGAAGTAATTAAGATAACTACGGTATCTTTAGACAGCAGACACTCTCCTCTTGTCGAAATTCTATATACATTTGAGTTTGCTTGAATATCACTACCCAGCTACATGTTTCGTTTCAGAATATAGTGTTGAAAATATTATACCAACATTCAAAAGGTATGAGTAACTGACTAGCTACATGAAGTAATTAAGATAACTACAGTATCTTTAGACAGCAGAGACTCTCCTCTTGTCGAAATTCTATTTACATTTGAGTTTTCTTGAATATAACTACCCAGCTACTTGTTTCATTTCAGAATATAGTGTTGAAAATATTATATCAACATTCAAAAGGTATGAGTAGCTGACTAGCTACATGAAGTAATTAAGATAACTACGGTATCTTTAGATAGCAGACACTCTCCTCTTGTCGAAATTCTATACACATTTGAGTTTGCTTGAATATAACTACCCAGCTACTTGTTTAGTTTCAGATTATAGTGTTGAAAATATTATACCAACATTCAAAAGGTATGAGTAGCTGACTAGCTACATGTAGTAATTAAGATAACTACGGTATCTTTAGACAGCAGAGACTCTCCTCTTGTCGAAATTATATATACATTTCAGTTTTCTTGAATATAACTACCCAGCTACTTGTTTTGTTTCGGAATATAGTGTTGAAAATAGTATACCAACATTCAAAAGGTATGAGTAGCTGACTAGCTACATGAAGTAATTAAGATAACTACGGTATCTTTAGACAGCAGACACTCTCCTCTTGTCGAAATTCTATATACATTTGAGTTTGCTTGAATATAACTACCCAGCTACTTGTTTCGTTTCGGAATATAGTGTTGAAAATATTATACCAACATTCAAAAGGTATGAGTAGCTGACTATCTACATGAAGTAATTAAGATAACTACGGTATCTTTAGACAGCAGACACTCTCGTCTTGTCCAAATTCTATATACATTTGAGTTTGATTGAATATAACTACCCAGCTACTTGTTTAGTTTTAGAATATAATGTTGAAAATATCATACCAACATTAAAAAGGTATGAGTAGCTGACTAGCTACATGAAGTAATTATGATAACTACGGTATCTTTAGACAGCAGACACTCTCCTCTTGTCGAAATTCTATATACATTTGAGTTTGCTTAAATATAACTACCCAGCTACTTGTTTCGTTTCGGAATATTGTGTTGAAAATATTATACCAACATTCAAAAGGTATGAGTAGCTGGCTAGCTACATGAAGTAATTAAGATAACTACGGTATCTTTAGACAGCAGACACTCTCCTCTTGTCGAAATTCTATATACATTTAAGTTTGCTTGAATATAACTATCCAGCTACTTGTTTCATTTCGGAATATAGTGTTGAAAATATTATACCAACATTCAAAAGGTATGAGTAGCTGACTAGCTACATGAAGTAATTAAGATAACTACGGTATCTTTAAACAGCAGACACTCTCCTCTTGTCGAAATTCTATATACATTTGAGTTTGCTTGAATATAACTACCCAGCTACTTGTTTAGTTTCGGAATATAGTGTTGAAAATATTATGCCAACATTCAAAAGGTATGAGTAGCTGACTAGCTACATGAAGTAATTAAGATAACTACGGTATCTTTAGACAGCAGAGACTCTCCTCTTGTCGAAATTCTATTTACATTTGAGTTTTCTTGAATATAATTACCCAGCTACTTGTTTCATTTCAGAATATAGTGTTGAAAATATTATATCAACATTCAAAAGGTATGAGTAGCTGACTAGCTACATGGAGTAATTAAGATAACTACGGTATCTTTAGACAGCAGACACTCTCCTCTTGTCGAAATTCTATATACATTTGAGTTTGCTTGAATATAACTACCCAGCTACATGTTTCGTTTCAGAATATAGTGTTGAAAATATTATACCAACATTCAAAAGGTATGAGTAACTGACTAGCTACATGAAGTAATTAAGATAACTACAGTATCTTTAGACAGCAGAGACTCTCCTCTTGTCGAAATTCTATTTACATTTGAGTTTTCTTGAATATAACTACCCAGCTACTTGTTTCATTTCAGAATATAGTGTTGAAAATATTATATCAACATTCAAAAGGTATGAGTAGCTGACTAGCTACATGAAATAATTAAGATAACTACGGTATCTTTAGACAGCAGACACTCTCCTCTTGTCGAAATTCTATATACATTTGAGTTTGCTTGAATATAACTACCCAGCTACTTGTTTCGTTTCAGAATATAGTGTTGAAAATATTATACCAACATTCAAAAGGTATGAGTAGCTGACTAGCTACATGAAGTAATTAAGATAACTACGGTATCTTTAGACAGCAGACACTCTCCTCTTGTCGAAATTCTATATACATTTGTGTTTGCTTGAATATAACTACCCAGCTACTTGTTTCGTTTCGGAATATAGTGTTGAAAATATTATGCCAACATTCAAAAGGTATGAGTAGCTGACTAGCTACATGAAGTAATTAAGATAACAACGGTATCTTTAGACAGTAGACACTCTCCTCTTGTCGAAATTCTATATACATTTGAGTTTGCTTGAATATAACTTCCCAGCTACTTGTTTCGTTTTGGAATATAATGTTGAAAATATTATACCAACATTCAAAAGGTATGAGTAGCTGACTAACTACATGAAGTAATTATGATAACTACGGTATCTTTAGACAGCAGACACACTCCTCTTGTAGATATTCTATATATATTTGAGTTTGCTTGAATATAAGTACCCAGCACCTTGTGTCGTTCAGAATATAGTGTTGAAAATATTATACCAACATTCAAAAGGTATGAGTAGCTGACTAGCTACATGAAGTAATTAAGGTAACTGTGGTATTTTTGGAAAGAAGACACTTTCCTCTTGTCGAAATTCTACATGCATTTGCGTTTGCTGCAATACAACTACCTAGCTACTTGTTTCGTTTCAGCAGATTATGCTCAAAATATCACATCGGCATTTTAAAGGTATAAGTAGCTGACTAGCTACATGAAGTTAGCAAAGTAATGACGTTATCTTCAGAAAGCAGACACTCTTCTCTTGTAGAAATTCCAAATACGTGTGAGTTGGCCTGAATATGACTAGATCTACCCAGCTACTTGTTTCCTACTAGTAGTAGCCAGTTACTAGTAACCAACCTTTCCTACTACTAGTAGCCAGTTACTAATTGCCAAGTTTTTCTATTACAAGTAGCCAGTTACTAGTAGCTGGCTACTAGTAACCAACTTTTCCTACTACTAGTAGCCAGTTACTAGTAGCCAAGTTTTCCTACTACAAGTAGCCAGTTACTAGTAGCCAGCTACTAGTAGCCAACTTTTCCGATCTTTGTCGGTATGGTGTTACTTGATCTAAAAACATTTGATAGTGTTGATCATTCAGTCCTTCTGATGATTCGTAAAGGGATTGGAAAAGACATCTTGCGCTGGTTCGTGCCATATTTATCAGATAGACAACAATTTACTGGTGTGGCTGGTACTTTTTCAAAGTGTCGTAATATTTTATGCGGCGTCCCACATGGGTTAATTGTAGGGCCACTTTTATTTTTTGATATATGTAAATGATATGTCTGGTGTTGTCTGAAACAAACTTTTACTTTATTTAGATGATTCTGGAATAATAGTTTCAGACAGGAATACATGTATGTCAATCATAGAAAAAAATTGACTGAGGATCTTGAGCTGGTTAATCCATGGTTAATTGATAAAAAGTATCAATACATTTGGGGAAAACAGAATCTATATTGTTTGAATCCAAACAAAAAATAAAGGAAAATAATCTTCTGCACATTATCTACTTGTAGTAGCCAGGATATCAAGTCACATTCAACTGTCAAGTACTTAGGTGCAACAATGGATCTCACATTTTGTAGTACAATACTCTTGACTTTATATCTTATCCAATGTCATTTTGATTATATTTGTTCTTTCTGTTATACTGCTCTGACTAAAGTTTGGAAAGACAAGCTGCATAATGCATATTACAACAAATTGCATGGTCAGATGTGTACTCAATTTAGAGAAAAAGTCACATATTGAGAATATAAGGCAATTAAAGATCGGGTTTAGAAGGTTAAATGACACTTTGTATATTAACTCTATTTGTAATTTGCAAAGTATCTTAACTAATGTATTCAAATTCATTTTAATTTAGACCATTTTCATGCCACCTATGTCAAACATAGCTATCAAGGACCGCAATAGAAGTAAGGGATCGTTTTTCGTTTTTGTGTGACCCTTGATATTGATGTGACTGACATGGTTCATTAATTATTTCATGTTTATATATGTATTGCTTTAATTATCATTATGTCGTTGATTTTTATACCCCCATTTTGAAAACATGGGGGTATATTGCTTTGCACATGTCGGTCGGTCGGTCGGTCTGTCGGTTGGTCGGTAGGTCGGTCGGTCGGTCGGTCGGTAGATCGATGGTTTCCGACCGATAACTAATAAACGACTTGGCATAGAATCTTCAAACTTGCTGTGGTGGTTGGTCATGACAAGTAGATGACCCCTATTGTTTTTGAGGTCAAAGGTCAAGGTCACAATGACCTAAAATGGTGAAATAGTTTCCGATCAATAACTGCTCAATGGTTTGGCTTGGGATCTTCAAATTTCATTAGGTTGTTGGTCATGACAACTAGATGAGCCCTGTTTTTTTTAGGTCATTAGGTCAAAGGTCAAGGTCACCATGACCTTAACTGGTAAAATGGTTTCTGATCAATAACTGCTCAAGGGTTTGGCTTAGGATCTTCAAATTTCATTAGGTGGTTGGTCATGACAACTAGATGAGCCCTGGTTATTTTTTAGGTCATTAGGTCAAAGGTCAAGGTCACCATGGCCTTAACTGTTAAAATGGTTTCTGATCAATAACTGCTCAAGGGTTTGGCTTAGGATCTTCAAATTTCATTAGGTGGTTGGTCATGACAACTAGATGAGCCCTGGGTTTTTTTAGGTCATTAGGTCAAAGGTCAAGGTCACCATGGCCTTAACTGTTAAAATGGTTTCTGATCAATAACTGCTCAAGGGTTTAGCTTAGGATCTTCAAATTTTCTTAGGTGGTTGGTCATGACAACTAGATGACCTCTAATGTTTTTGAGGTCACTAGGTCAAAGTTCAAGGTCACCATGACCTTAACTGGTTAAATGGTTTCCGATCAATAACTGCTCAAGGGTTTGGCTTAGAATCTTGAATCTTGCTGCAGTAGTTGGTCATGATCACTGGATGACTCCTATTGTTTTTAGGTCACTAGGTCAAAGGTCAAGGTCACCATGACCTTAATTGGTAAAATGGTTTCCGATCAATAACTGCTCAAGGGTTTGGCTTAGGATCTTCAAATTTGCTTAGGTGGTTTGTCATGACAACTAGATGAGCCCTGTTGTTTTTGAGGTCACTAGGTCAAGATCACCATGACCTTAACTGGTGAAATGGTTTGCGATCAATAACTGCTCAAGAGTTTGGCTTAGGATCTTCAAACTTGCTGTTGTGGTTGGTCATGAAAACTAGATGAGCCCTGTTGTTTTTGAGGCCACTAAGTCAAAGGTCAAGGTCACCATGACCTTAAATGGTGAAATGGTTTGCGATCAATAACACTGCTCAAGCGTTTGGCTTAGGGTCTTCAAACTTGCTGTGTGGTGGTTGGTCCTGGCCACTAGATGACCCCTTTAATTTTTGAGGTCACTAGGACAAAGGACATGGTCACCATGACCTTAACTGGTGAAATGGTTTCCAATCAATAACTGCTCAAGGGTTTGGCTTAGGATCTTCAAACTTGCTGTGGTAGTTGGTCATGACAACTAGATGACCCCTATTGATTTTGAGGTCAGTAGGTCAAAGGTTAAGGTCATCATGACCTTAACTGATGAAATAGTTTCCAATTAATAACTGCTCAATGGTTTGGTTCGTGATCTTCAAACTTGCTGTTGTAGTTGGTCGTGACCACTAGATGATCCCTATAGTTGTTGAGGTCACTAGGTCAAAGGTCAAGGTCACCTTAACTTGAGAAATGTTTTCAGATCAATAAATGATCAGTGGTTTGGCTTAGGATCTTCAAAGTTGCTGTTTTGATTAGTCATGACCACTAGATGACCTCTATAGTCGACTAGATCAAAGGTCGGGGGATCTGGGGGTATACTTGTTTTACAGACATCTCTTGTTTCAATTTAATGTTTATTGTTACCTTGTAGCTTGCACAATATTGAAATCTATCCATCTTTTGTATTCTTCTATCTATTGTACTGGTGGTGCGCATGCGCGGTGAAACACATTTCTCCGAAATTGCGGAGAAATATTTGGTGCTTTTTAATAGAATTAACATACTACTGGCTTCGCCATTTAGCTTAAAGGTGTATAAGTTTCTCGGGTACAGGTATATTGGTGATAATAGCCGAAATTGGCAATTTTTTCAGGAATATCTTGTTTCTGTGCTACTGACCGTAAGTGCGGGAGATTGAATTATCTCCCTTGAATTGTCCTTCCGGTTTAAATGGGAGCTGATGAAAGGAGTGCGTAGTTATTTTGTTATTATCTTACAGGTGTTTATGTTGCTTTTGGTGTTTCGTGTGACACAATGTTTTGAAGGGTACTCGAAATAAGTTGGGACTCCATATCCAGGCTGCATAGAATTAACACCCAGATTAGACTCAATAGAATGCAATCAAATGTCTGTAGCATCGCTCCTGTTAAATGCCAAAAAGTGTTCGCTTAGCTCGAGTGTGAAAATGATGACATACCTGTACTTATTCATTTTACTGATAGGGTCATCAGGCGATACAGAATTGAATCCCGGGCCAAGTTTGAATGGCTAATCAAGCTACCCATGTGGTGTATGTGATTCTCAAGTAGGATGGGAAGACAGAGCCATAGTGTGCGATTCATGTGAGACCTGGTTTCACATAGATTGCTAAGGCATGAACTCGGCAATGTACAGCATGTACAACAAATCCTCAAATTACAATGTCTCATGGGAATGTTTCAAATGCGGGGTACCAAATTTCTCTACATCGCTCTTTGACACAATGGCAAGTGTTTATATTAGTAATAGGTTTGATAGTCTCTCATCCCTTGGGGACCCCATTAGTCCGCTGCCAGATAATATTGGCTCACCAACAGCCACATCTTCACCTATTAGGAAGACCGAAAAACCTCGTAAGAAAGCAACACTGGACAGGCCACTAAGAATACTCATTATGAACTGCCAGTCAGTTAAGAATAAGGTAGTGGAGCTTCACACTATTATAGAATCATCTAAACCTGATCTGATCTTAGCAAATGAAACCTGGCTCCACCCAGATATTAGAAACTCCGAGATTTTCCCAGATGGGTATGAGGCAATTAGGAAAGATATATCTAGACCACTTAAATGAATCGCTGAGGCGAATAGTGATAAATAAATCTGCTCACGTGCTCATTGGGGCGATTTCAATTGTGGGGACATAGACCGGGATGGATTGACTGTGCGGCCTGGTGCAAATCAAGGGTCAACCCAAAGACAACTTGTTGACATTACCAAAGAACACTGTCTGAAACAATCCTGCTCCTGTTAGCAGAGTAAAGACAATGCCACCAATCGGCAAATCTGACCATGACCTGTTGCTAGTTGAATATGATATTAAATCCAAGAGGATATGTCACACCCCTAGGAAAATTTATCTTTATAAGAAAGGTGATATTATGAGTATCCGGGGTAATATGAAAAAATACAGGGATCATTTCTTTGAAAATAACCTGGATTCATTCTCAATTGATGAGCTGTGGTCAGACTTTAAGACTGAACTGCTGAGAACTATTGAACAGTTTATACCATCTAAAATGACAAAATCCAAGGCAAGCTATCCATGGATTGATTCCCATCTCAAGAAACTCATACATAAACGAGAAACATTATATCACAAGGCTAAAAGGTCTAACGATTCCGATCAAATTAATACATATAAAAGGTTTAGAGCCTATGTACAGAAGGCCATTAGAACTGCTCACAGACAGTATGTTTCAGATATCTTTGAATGTAAGGAAAATGAAGGAAATGACGTCAGCAAAGGGGGTGGGGGTTAAGACATTCTGGTCATATGTAAACAATTTAAAGAATGGGAGTAACAGTTATATATCTTGTCTCCGTGATAACGGTATTCTGCAAACTGATAGTAGGGGTAAGGCATATATATTAAACAGACAATTTCATTCTGTATTTACCCATGAACAGCCAGGGAACTTGCCAGATAAAGGTAACAGTCCCTTTCCAAAAATGAATGACATTCATGTCAGTTCATGTGGAGTTAAAAGTCTCCTTAATAAACTGAACATCCATAAAGCTTCAGGACCTGATAACCTCAGCTCTCGAATTCTAAGAGAGTGTAGTGATGAGATATCGGACATCCTTACAGCCATCTTCAATCAGTCTCTTAAGCTTGGTTAAGTCCCGGAAGATTGGTGTAAAGCTAATGTTACACCAATATACAAGAAAGGTGACAAGTATGATCCCATAAATTATAGACCAGTTTCGCTCACAAGCATATGCTGTAAGGTTTTAGAACATATACTAGTAAGCAACATCATGAAACATTTACATGGACATGACATCTTAGTAGAAAGTCAACATGGGTTCAGAAGCGGTAGATCCTGTGAAACACAGTTAGTTCAATTTATTCATGACTTGTAATCAAACTTGGACCGTGCTTGTAATAATAGAAAGCAGAAACAGACAGATGTCATTGTGACGGACTTTGCCAAAGCATTTGACAAGGTCCCTCACAATAGACTTATGGCAATTGTTTAGTGGCTCTTCTTTGCACTCCTTCTAGAATATCTATATGTTTATTTTTGTGTACGAAATAGACAATCCGCCTATTTTCAATTTTTTAAATCGACACGTTTAGAATTGTCCTGACCTAACGATAACATGGAGCATAATCAGCATATGCATTCAGCCACAAGTGGTTATGTCATCCAAGAGATAAACAATGGATTAGAGAGTTCAAGGTGATAAACCCTTCGTTGATTGTTCGCTGTGTAACTATGCTCCCCCTGTTCTTTTAGTTTCCTTTTTCCTCAATAGTCTTATTTGCACTTAATAAACGTTTCGTCTATATCCCTGGCAGCGTCTTCCGATATTGATCTTTACCGACTGTCTGCTAGAAAAACAAAATAAACAGCTTTCAAAAATGGGCAAACATGTTTAAACTTGGTTGGGTTGTTTCGGCCACTAGTCATTTCGGACCCAATTCGTTTCGGTTCCCAGTATAGAAAGTAGCTGCTTTACACTGAATTGAATCAAAACAATTGCCTGCTCCAAAATAGTCTGTGTACATATACCATGATAAAATTCAGCTTCCCTGATGTGACGTCATTATACCTTACATGAATATTAAACAGGGAATGGGTAAATGGAGAAAGAGGAATGGGTAAATGGAGAAAGAGCAGCAACACAGCACACCACAGCAGGTGGCACATGTGTTCCTTTGAACACTCTTGTTATAGTCTGTGTATTGCTTTTATGTTACATTGCCTTCTTATGCCGCTTTAAACAACAGTATATGCTCTTAAACAACAGAATGGAATTTGATTAAATGGAAAAGTGGTAAAGTCAAGCAGGCAAAGCCACATGCAAGACGCAACCACCACCAAAACACCGATAGACAACATAAACTTCATAGAATGAACCTTAGATGGTTTTCTTTCAAAGTTACATACACATAACAGTGATCTGCATATTTTAGTTGGACCACTTGGCCTATAAACCCATTTCTTCATAAATACACCTTCCTACATCTTTGCAAACAGAGAAGACCCAGATGAGACAGCTTCTGTAGACAGATCTGGGTCTGCTCTGTTTGCTTATGATATACATGTAAATAATTTTACAGTTTCCGCCATGGCCAAACTTTGTGTGTCCATGTGCAGTTATAACAATAATCTAATTAATATAGATGATGTATATTATTTCTTACATAAATATTAATGGCATAAAGGGTTAAAGTGATTGTCCCTACAATAAGCACAAATTTTCAATAACATGAAACTTGGTGTTTGTTATGTTCAGTCATTATTATAAAGATTGTCAATTTGAAATTATGTAGAAAAATACCTCCTCTGATACAAAATATGGTGTTGTAGTTTTTTTTATATTTCAATTTTTAATTGTACAACAAAAAATATCAGCCAAACAGTTACGAAATTAAAATGTAACCTTGATCAATACTAATACATTGGCAAATATCATCGGGTATTGGATGTCAAAGTTTTATCTTTTTTCCAGCACTTATATGATCAGTTTTCTTATCAGAGGTATAATTCTTTTCAGCATATAAAATGATTTTATATGTAATTGCTAGGCATATATTTAAAATGTGTTGCAAGTAGAGGCTATCACTTTAAGGAGGTGAGCGATATAGAGGAATCATGGCCGTTATGTCTTTGGGACAACATGGACAATACGGACGTTTGATTTTGCCACCCCTGATGGCCCTCTTGTTTTGTGTTTTACAGGATTGTCATGGCATGTGTAGTTTCACACAACATATATGAGCAGAGGACCACCCCTCTACCAGCTAATTGTGAATCAAGACAACAATGATAACCAGCCAGATAATGCTGATCAGAATGAACAGTCAAGACTCAGATACTGGGATTACTTTGTGGCCACATGCCAATTAGGTAATGACAAAAGAAATATTTGTGAATTTAACTAAGATTCATTAATCCCCAATAAATCAAGGAATATAAATGTATGGAAAACATATCATCATTGAAAAATATTGACAGCTTCAAGTGGCTGTATAATTCTGTTTACTAAATTGCAAGAATGTGATATGAATATCTTTATGTTTTCAGCAATATAAGAAAAAGCTCTTTTTGCATCTCAAAAATGCAGATTTAAACAAGCAGTTTCGTAGAAAGGTCAAGCTATTGTGTCAGATCACTTGGTCGTAGGCCTCGATGTCGTTGTCATCATTCAAAAACTTTAATGTAGCTCATTACTCAAAGTATACGAGGTATCAACATGAAACTTCATAGGTTAGTAGATCTCTTTAAGGGGTAGGCCCCTACATAAGAAACATAACTATTGATTTAAAATGTTTGGAGTTATGTCCCTTTATCGTTTTCATTTTTTTTTAATTTAGCTGGACAAGCACCAAATCAGACGAGCGTTGGCACTGCATGCGGCTCTTGTTGAATATTTACAAGCATCTGATTCTGATACTATATTTAAAGATACAAATAGAGGAGCTTTCTGCATGACTTTAACCGCTGCCTATTGCAGTAATTTTGTCAGCTGTTATTCTTTCATATTTGTTTGTTATTTTCCAAAATGAAACCCTTCGTAGATCTGTTTATCGTTTGAGGTCTTTAAATGAAGGTAATGGAATAGGAAATCACTCTAACAGTACTTGCGTCAGCTGTTTTCTTACATGCCTGAAAAGCAGATGTTTTAAGGTGGTATACTAGAATCGGCCAAACAGTATTTCAGTCCAGATACTTGTACAGTTTGAAATCAAATTTGATCACAGACGTGTTATTGTGATAGTGCTTTTTCTGATGTCCTTTGTCATAAGCCGTGCATTGTCTGGTGTGTCATTAACAATTTAGTTAGCATCTTCTCCGAAATCACTGGACAAGTGTGTCAGGTTGTACATCGTGTGTTGTATGACACATGTTGTCAACAGTTTATTATATACACCAATTTATTATATGTCTTGAAGCTGTCCGTCCGTGAACTTTTCCTTGTCCGCTCTCTAACTCAAACAAATGCAATCCAATCCTTTTCAAATTAGGTCAGCATGTATATTACCATTATATCTTGTTCAAGTTCAATAACCAGCAAGATTGCCCCGGATACTCCAGAATTATCTCCCTTGCTTTATGAATTTCCGTGAATTTTGCTTGTCCGCTCTCTAACTCTAACAAATGTAATCCAATCCTTTTCAAATTTGATCAGTATGAATATTACCATAATATCTCAGTCAAGTTCAATAGCCAGCAAGATTGTCTTTGAAACTGACACTCAAGAATTATCTCCCCTTTCTTTATGAATTTCGGTGAACTTTTTGCTTGTCCGCTCTGTAACTCAAACAATCGTGATCAAATCCTTTTCGAATTTGGCCAGCATGTAACTATATTAACATAATGTCTCGGTCAAGTTCAACAATTATCTCCCCTTACTTTATACCACCTGATATGGGTAATGGCCTTTCAACTTCCAGACATTTGACAGGCGTATATTGTGACATTTGACACTCTTGTTTAGTTACTCAACGTCTCTGAAACACCTGGACCAGTTGTGACCAAATTTCACAAAGATTGTCCTTGTCAGTTCTTCCTCATTTAATTGTGTTGGAGTCTTGACATTGATGTAAAACTCTGGTTACAAAACAGATAAGCTTGGATAGGAATAATTTTCCTCATGGCTATTATAATGGTAAAATCTAAAACATCTCCTGAAACCACCGAGCCAGTATACGCTCAACCACAAAGGTTATATCGAGGGCAAAGTGCTTCACCAGCACCATAGTTCCATATAAGGCTATAGCGGAAATTTAATAAATCTTCTCTGAAACCACTGTTCCGATTTCGCTTGTGCTGGTTATCACTTTATTTTGGAGGCAGAACTTGACTGTTATACCCCATTAATCTTAACCAACTCTTTACTCCATAAAAAAGCCTTTCTACACCTTTGTAAGCAGAGTCGACCCTAATCAGATGGCTTTAGACTGTAGACTGATCTGGGTCTGCTCTGTTTACTTATGATATAATATACATGTATGTATATGAGTGTAGTTTCTGCCATGGACAAAACTTCTTGTATCCATGTGCTATTATAATCAAATTATATTCATGGAGCTGAGGGTTAAGTATTGTGACACCCAATCTTCCAATTGCATCCATTTGTAAAGCAAACTGTTTCAGTTGGCTACCTTTGGAACACTTTTAATAAGATTGTCATAGTAGCAAGACATAGAAGCAAATATGCAGATTTAGTTCTGTGCATGCTCAGTGATGAATTTGTGATTATTTTATGTGAACAATTTGGGTCCTGATAAGAAGCAGAGTAACTTGAAATCTCAGTAGGTCCCGTAGAGTTTGAAATAATCTCATTAGGTCCCATAGAGTTTGAAATAATCTCATTAGGTTCCATATAGTTTGAAATCACTTATTGTATTTTGTTTAACAGAAAGTGAGAAACTTTTTAGATATTGTAGCAGGACATTTTTGCAGACAGGCTGCCAGTTACAGATGACTGTATTTAAGATGAATTATGCTCAGTAATAATGAGTTATTGCTTGATCAATAAAAAATGACATTTCAAAACTTCATGACACATTTAGTTATCACTCTATTTGTCACAAACATTGCTGGCTTAAATAATTTCAAGTGGGTCAGGATGTTTCAATGACCCCAGTTTAGGCAGTAATCTTGCATACAGAAGATTGTTTTTACAAGAGTCATGTTTAAATTTCTAAAATAACTGTAGCCTGTACAGGTAAACAGTACATATGTTTCACTCACTCACAAGTGTGACATGTTAAAATTAAAATACATGTATGTTATAATAAACATTTTACAAATACTGTGTAACTATTTACCATTTACAAACCGGACATTCAATTTAATATACATATCAGTCTTGGAGACAGGTGGCAGCTTAATGCAGGATGAACGTCATGCAGTAAGCTCCTCTACGAGCTTTCTGTATGACTTTCACCCTGCATTAAACAGCCATCTGCCTAAAAGTAATTTAAGTTTTTCTCTACTAGAAATTCAGTTTAGAGAGATTTTACTCTAACTTTAATTCCACTGAGCACTATGTTCTCTGAGATCAGGTGTAGTCACTGAGCACTATGTTCTCTGAGATCAGGTGTAGTCACTGAGCACTATGTTCTCTGAGATCAGGTGTAGTCAAGGAGATCAGGTGTAGTCCAGAGATTTAGAAGATGCAGTTGAGCTTTGTGCTGCCTATATTGAAGTCTCTTTTTTGTCTAAGGGATGTTGAAGGAAGTTAACAATTTGCTGAAAAGTCAAGAGGATAAATAAAGAACCTGAAAGTTGGCCACATGAACAATAGATATAGAGTGCAATAGAAGGAAGGCTGTGTTGATTAAGAGCTTGGCAATTTGGTCTAACTTCAGAGCACAAGCAATTGTAGCCCAAAGCTGGTAAGTATTTTTTGTATATCTGGCATTCAATATGACTAGTCTCGGAACATGTACAAATGTGCAATAATTTTAAGTCTGGTCCTAACATAAAACAACATAAACTTTCTACTTTGTACTGGATTCCGAAACTACATAAAAACCCTTATAAGTCGCGTTTTATTGCCAACTCTAGCTGTTGTACCACTATTAAATTATCTATACTTTTGACGTCCTGTCTTACTACGATCAAAGAACATGTTAAACGCTACTGTGATAAAATATATGAAAATTCTGGTATTAATGTTTTTTGGTCCATAAAAAATTCAAATGATGTTTTAACAAAACTTGAAAATGAACAGTATAACATTTCTTTACTGAGCTCTTATGATTTCTCTACACTCTATACTACTCTACCTCACCATCTTATAAAGGATAAACTTATTAAATTAATAGAAAAAACCTTTGCCAGAGAAAACAAAATGTTCATTGCTTGTAATGTTCAACGTTCATTCTTTTCGAATTCAGAAGTTGAACATTACACAATGTGGACTTGCCTTGATGTTTGTAGATCTCTTACCTTTCTTTTAGATAATATATTTGTGCGTTATGGGGATACCATATATCGTCAAGTTGTTGGTATACCCATGGGTACAAATTGTGCCCCTCTTGTTGCAGATTTGTTTTTGTATTGCTACGAGAGGGATTTTATGCTTAGCTTAAAACCTGATACACAGACCGATATTGTTAGTGCTTTTAATAAAACTTCAAGGTATTTAGACGATATTTTGAATTTAGATAATCCTTATTTTGATACTATGGTTTCTTCAATCTACCCAAAAGAACTGTCTTTAAACAAAGCTAATCAATCTGACATTAATGCTTCATTTTTAGATTTGAATCTTTCAATTACAAATGATAAAGTTTCGTCCAAAGTATACGATAAAAGAGAAGATTTTAATTTTAAAATTGTTAATTATCCTTTTCTAGATGGGGATGTGCCACGTTCTACATCTTATGGGGTTTATATTTCTCAACTTATTAGGTTTGCCCGAGCCTGTTGTTTGCTTGAAGATTTTAACAGACGTAATTTAGTTATAACTGATAAACTTCTTAAGCAAGGTTACAGATATCACAAACTTCGGAAAACCTTTTCTAAATTTTATTATCGAAATTTACCTCTCATTAGTAAATATAATTGCAATCTACGGACGTTACTGCGACAAGGCATTTCTCAACCAGAATTTTATGGGGATGTTATCTACAAACGTAGGAAAATTCGGGGTCATATCCATTTTCATGATTTGTTTATTAAACGCATTAAAACATTTAAAAAGAAAGGTTATGATCCTATTATATTGCAACACACTGCATGTTTGGTTATCGACCCTTTTACAGTCGGTAGCTACGCTTCCCTCTTTGCTTGCGCGATGACAGGCCGAGGGTAGTACTCTATGATGGTATACTCTTAAACTTGGATACAGGAGGAGCTTACCAGACTCATGTATTACTTTTTCCCTGTCGTGCCCTTAACGGCTTACCTGCAGGTGCTCTGACTTCAGCTAAGTCATTGAGTACATATTTGACGGATTGTCACAGTTATTATGCTATGTTTTACATGTTGTCCTGTGTTCACCGTCGTCTATGTTGTGGGTAAGTCCAGCGGGGATACCTTTATTTACAATATTTGTAAAGCTAGGGTGACTTTGAGAGAAGTGTGAGGTTAGGACGTCCGTAAACCGGTTTAAACCCCCAGTGGTGTTTTTGCTGCTGACCGTGACAATGCGGTACTCTCTTTGTCACCCTTCCTTTTGTTTGCATTGCGTCTTTGTGCTTGTGGTTTGTTCGTGTTGTGGAACGTTTGTCCCTGTTTCTTGTGTGTCTTTTGGTGTTTTCTGTGTTCATTTCGTGTGTGTGTGTGTGTGTGCGTTTGGGTGTGTGGTTGTGTGTGTGTGTGTGTCATGCTGTCTATCGGTGTTTTGGTGGTGGTTGCGTCTTGCCTGTGGCTTTGCCTGCTTGACTTTACTACTTTTCCATTGATACCAGTCTCAGTTGTTTTTTTTGAAGAAACAAATAAAAGCTATTGTGTAACTGATCAGTCATCTGCATTGTCACCCGGAAACTTTAAAGTTGGCTATTTAATTACTTCTTTACTATTCATGCAAATCTTATGGAACTTCACATTCATATTTACGGTCACAAGGGCTACAATCTGACCAAGGGCTATTACTCTGTAAGGAGGCGGGTTTTTTAAAAAAAATAATATGTCCTTTTATGGACTTTGGGAAATAAATATGTCTTCTATTTTGAAACTATCAAGCAGGTCTCTGAAATTGTAAGGCCTAGACTTTTGATATTTGATATACATGTAGCATGATCTTATGGTCCTCTACAAAGATTGTTCAAAATATGACCCCGGGCAAAAAATGGCCCCACCCAAGGGCTTATCAGTTTTTCATAGGAAAATCTTTAAAAATCTTCTTCTCTGAAACTGTAAGGCCTAGACTTTTGATATTTGGTATGTAGAACCATCTAATGGTCCTCTACAAAGATTTTTCAAATTTTGACCATGGTCCAAAAATGGCCCGCCCAAGGGCTTATCAGTTTTTCATAGGAAAATCTTAAAAAATCTTCTTGTCTGAAACTGTCAGCCCTAGACCTTTGATATTTGGATGTAGCATGAACTTATAGTCCTCTACAAGGATTGTTCAAATTATGAACCCTTGGTTGAAAATGGCCCTGCCCCAGGGCTTATCAGTTTTTCATAGGAACATCTTTCAAGATCTTCTTCTCTGAAACTGTAAGGCTTAGACCTTTGATGCTTGAGATGTAGCATGATCCAATAGTCTTCTACAAGTATTGTTCAAATTATGACCCCCAGAAAAAATGGCCCTCGCCCGGGGCTTATCATGTCATAGGAAAAACTTTAAAAATCTTCTTCCCTGAAACTGTAAGGCCTAGAGCTTTGATATTTGGTATGTAACATGATCTTATGGTCCTGTACAAATTTTTTTTCAAATTATGACCCCGGGGCAAAAATGGCCCCAACCGTTACTTAAGAAAAACCTTAAAAAATATTTGTCTCTGAAACCATAAGACCCATACCTTCCACATTTGGTATGCCTTGTGATCCTCTGCCATGAATGTTCAACGTTTGACCTCCGACCTCCGGGCAAATCTTGGCCCTGCCCTGGAGCTTATCAGTTTTTCATGTGGAATTTATAAAATATTATTTTTCTCTGAAACCATAAGGCTTAGACCTTTAATTAATGGCATGCTGCTTTGTCTTGTGGTTCTATACCAAGATTGCACAACTGATGACTTCTGGGTAAAAAATGGCCCCACCCCGGGCTCAGGTGAGCGCTTCTGGTTACTATTCAGGTTGGTCATGTTTATACATTGGTCAACTACACCATGGGTGGGTGGTTCAGAGGAGGTTTTTTTTATCCTGTAGGAGACTCATGTATTGCATAGCAATACAACATTAACTTGTTTACATAACCTTTTGAGATAAAGCCTTGAAACTTGGAACACTTGTCTACCATCACAATCTTCATCTGTTTGAAAAATGTATTATGGAGTGGTGCCGTCTGTGTGTCTGTCTATAACATCTCTAACTCAAATTCTGCTTGGTGGATCCTTCTCAAATTATATCATGATGTTCATCTGGACATACTACAGTAGCATGGGTGTGTCCTGGTATGTATATCCAAAGTCAAGGTCGCACAACTGGACTTTGAATTTTCTTTTAGCATTTGCGTTTAGCAAATATGTTAACCTCAGTTTATGCTGAACTAGAACTACCACTTAAGGTGATTAATACCCCCACTAGCACATTTGACACAGAGATGGGGTTATAGCAATAAATCTCCTGACTGCTAAATTTTCATTTGTTATTACGAAAAAGGGAGATCATTCATTCATGCACGAAGCAACAAATCAAAACCTTTGTCGCAGTTGCAGAACTTCGGGTGGTGTTCAACAATACTCCAAAATTTAAGTTCTGTTGAGGTATGACAGGGAAAAGGTCCAAAAAAGTTTCATTTACATGTATTAAAGCAAGCCAGATTTTGACGAAAATAACAAAGGGCAATAACTCCAAAAATACTGAAGACAAAGTTAAGGACCTAGTGCACTGCACTTGTAGTCAATGTGGTCTATCGGTATATGAAGTTAGTGTGACTGTAGATATATGTGCTTATGTGTGATTTTTTTTATGGATTGTACTTTTTTTTTTCATTTGTAACACATACTTTCTCATTTGTATATCATTTTGTACATATTTTATCTTTAATTCCATCAACACAGTTATTGAAGTTAAATATATATAGGATAGCCACTTAGATCATGACTAACAATACAGTAAATGAGGTCAAATATATAGCATAAACATTGAGAATATGACCATCAATACTGTTAGTGATGTCCAATATATAGCAGAGATAGCATAGCCACTTAGAACATGACTATCAATACAGCTAGTGAAGAACTCTATATATAACAGCCACTTAGAACATGAATATTAATACAGCTAGTGAGGACCTCTATATATAGCATAGCCACATAGAAATTGACTATCAATACAGCTATTGAGGATCTCTTTATATACGATAACATAGCCACTTAGAAAATGACTCTCAGTACAGCTATCCATGACCTCTCTCTCTCTATATATATATAGCATAGCCACTTAGAACATGGCTATCAATACAGCTAGTGAGGCCCTCTTTATATAGCATAGCCACTTAGGAAATGACTATCAACACAACTAGTGAGGACCTCTATATATAGTATAGCCATTTAGGAAATGACTATCAGCACAGCTAGTGAGGACCTCTATATATAGCATAGCCACTTGGGATATGACTATCAATAGAGCTAGTGAGGACCTCTTTATATAGCATAGCCACTTAGAACATGGCTATCAATACAGTTAGTGAGGACCTCTTTATATAGCATAGCCACTTAGAACATGACTATCAATACAGCTAGTGAGGACCTCTATATATAGCATAGCCACTTGGAACATGACTATCAATATAGCTAGTGAGGACCTCTTTATATAGCATAGCCACTTAGAACATGACTATCAATATAGCTAGTGAAGACCTCTTTATATAGCAAAGCCACTTATGACATGACTATCAATAAAGGTAGTGAGGACCTCTATATATAGCATACACACTTGGAACATGACTATCAATACAGCTAGTGAGGACCTCTTTATATAGCATGGCCACTTAGGACATGGCTATCAATATAGCTAGTGAGGACCTCTATATATAGCATAGCCACTTAGAACATGACTATCAATACGGCTAGTGAGGACCTCTTTATATAGCATAGCCACTTAGAACATGACTATCAATATAGCTAGTGAGGACCTCTATATATAGCATACACACTTGGAACATGACTATCAATACAGCTAGTGAGGACCTCTATATATAGCATAGACACTTGGAACATGACTATCAATACGGCTAGTGAGGACCTCTTTATATAGCATAGCCACTTAGAACATGACTATCAATATAGCTAGTGAGGACCTCTATATATAGCATAGACACTTGGAACATGACTATCAATACATCTAGTGAGGACCTCTTTATATAGCGTAACGACTTAGGGTTAGGGTTAGGTTAGGGTTAGGGTATAGGCACTTTGGCGAGTTGTCCAGGGTGGACATGTCCACCCCTAGTCTGATTGGCTGAATAAGTCACGTGGTGCAATTTAAAATTAATCAAGCTACAGGCATTGTGCTTTGCTGTGTGTTATAAATTGGATTTGAATGTATTCTATTAATTCAAGGAATTTGGAAACAAGGTATGTAAAAATAATTGCTCTGTTGGTTATTTTTTACATACATTTAAATAAAGCTCCCAGTAGCTCCATGCAGCTCCCTAGGTATAATAAATTGGACGGAGAAAGATAAAAATGAAAGGTAATCAGGATTAGGGTTCGAACTGATGTCAGTTTTGAAAACGGACCATTATTTTTGGCCTAGTTACGAGCCGTTGAAATTGTAAGTAAAGCTCCCTAACTATTAGTAATTGTTCATAAATAAATACCAGAATAAACATCACCCAGTAAAGGTAGCCTTGAAGTGCTGTCTGAAATCGGATCATCAGGGGCCGGGGGCCTAGTTACCTGGAGTTGAACTTTTGAATAAAGCTCTCTTTGGAGAGCTCCAGCTCCCGAACTATAAGTTATGGTTCATAAATGTACTAATAAACATTACCCAGTAAAGGTAGCATTGAAGTCGTCTGTGAAATCTGACCATTTTGGCCTAGTTGCCTGCAGTTGAATTTTTGAAGAAAGCTCCCTTTGGAGAGCTCCAGCTCCCGAACTATAAGTAATTGATATTGAATGTAAGAAACGTCACTAGCCAGCAGTAAAGGCATCCTTGAAGTGCTTTCTGAAATCGGACCATATCGGGGGCCTAGTTACCTGGAGTTGAATTTTTGAATAGAGCTCTCTTTGGAGAGCTCCAGCTCCCGAACTATAAGTAATTGATATTGAGTGTAAGAAACAACACTACCCAGTAAAGGCATCCTTCAAGTGCTTACTGAAATCTGACCATTTCGGCGGCGCTGCAGTTGAAATTTTGAATGAAGCTCTCTTCGGAGAGCTCCAGCTCCCGAACTATAAGTAATTGATATTAAATGTAAGAATAGAAAATACTACATAAAGAGAGCTCTTCCGTCATGGCAAATTTGATTCCAATCTGATGAGAAATAAAAGAGTTACTATATAAGCTATACTGGAGGATGGTGGCATGAGGGTTTAACTGGGAGTAAAGGTTGTTACTAAAAATAGATAACTTTGTTCGGACAAGCCACAGAAGAGTTAACCCTTGCACCTTAGATTACCTTTACTCTGTGACTGAAGACATAACCTTAACACTGTGTACCTTTACTCCGGGGTACAGTCTTCTATCTATACTCCGGGGGTTAACCCCTGGGATAACCCTGCAACCTTAACCTTAACCCTATACCCTAACCGTAACCCTGCAACCATAACCTTATTACGATACCTTAACTCTACCTCTGTCACCTTTACTCCTGGGTTAACCGTAACTCTGACAGCATTACTCTGGGGTATGCATGTAGGCTGGGTCCTAGTAGTGGTTACCGTAGCATCCCCCCCTAGACTTTTTTTCATGGGTACCAAATTGTTCGTTGGGGTCCTTAGAACACATTTTGAGCATTCCCCCAAAAATAAGTTTGTCCCAGCTATGTTTTATTTAACGGTTTCCATGGTAACCCGAGGTAATTTTCGAAACATCCTTGGTTCAGAAAATGCGCCATAACTTTGTTTTTAGAAGCACAAGTGTGTATGCTATATATAGAGGTCCTCACTAAAACAAGTACCAAAGTAAAGCAGAGACATATAGCTTGAATATGATATATGATTTTATTAATATTCATAAATGCATTCTTATGAATATTAATGAGGAAGTAAAAAATGTGATTTTTTTAGAAAAAAGGAGCTTGTTGTTCAGTCTGAGAGGCTTATTAATGCACAGAAATTATTGAATTTAGGTTTAAGTTGTTTGTTGGAGTCCTTAGAACACATTTTGAGTATTTCCCCAAATAATTTTGTCCCATCTATGTTTTATTAAACGGTTTCCATGGTAACCCGAGGTAAATTCCGAAACATCATTGGTTCAGAAAATGCGTAATAACTTTGCTTTTAGAGGTAATAGAAGGACAAAACAAGTACCAAAGTAAAGCAGAGACATATAGCTTGAATATGGTATATGATTTAATTAATATTCATTAATGCATTCTTATGAATATTCATGAGAATGTAAAAAAATGCGTTTTTTAGAAAAAGGAGCTTCTTGTTTAGTCTGATAGGCTTATTAATGCACACAAATTATTGAATTCAGGTTTAAATTGTTTGTTTGGGTCATCATAATACATTTCGAGCATTCCCCCAAAGTAATTTTGTCCAATCTATGTTTTATTGAACGGTTTCCATGGTAACGCGAGGAGGTAGGTAAATTTCGAAACATTATTGGTTCAGAAAATGCATAATAACTTTGCCTTTAGAGGCAATAGAAGGACAAAACAAAAACCAAAGTAAAGCTGAGACATATATCTTGATTATGATATATAATTTTAATAATATTCATATATGATTGCTTATGAATATTAATGAGGAAGTATAAAAATCCACTTTTTTAGAACAATGAGTTTTTTGTTTAGTCTTAGAGGCCTATTAATGCACACAAATTATTGAATTCAGGTTTAAATTGTTCGTTGGGGTCCGCAGAACACCACTTGAGCATTCCCCAAAATAATTGTGTCCAAGCTATGTTTTTAACGGTTTCCATGGTAACCCGAGGTAAATTTCGAAACATCCATGGTTAAACAAATGCGTCATAACTTTGCTTTTAGAGGCGAAAGAAGAACAAAACAAGAACCTGAATAAAGCAAAGACATTATAACTTGAATATGATATGTAATTTAGCTAATTTTCGTAAATGTATTCTTATGAAAATTAATGAGGAAGTAAAACAATCCGATTTTTGTTTAGAAAAAAGGAGTTTATTGTTTAATCTGAGATGCCTATTAATAAACAAGAGTTATTGAATTCATAGTTGAATGTTTTCATGTGAAGGAAAAGAGGCGAGTAAGGCAAACTCAGAACCGTTGACATTTTGAGAATCGGAGCAGATTTGAGTGAGTTATGAGAGTATGCCCTGTAAGTGTGCATTCTTTACTCCTGGGTTAACCTTAACTCTGACAACATTACTCCGGGGGTATGTATGGAAAGAGCTGCGTAAGAGTAATCCATTGCGGCGCACAATGTAATTGTTTTGAGAAATCGGATTTCAATGAGTCATGGCACTTGAAAGCTAATTATTTGCAATATTTTCGCGATTTTTCGGTTTATGGGGTACGGGTTCAACACCACACAGAGAGAAATGGTAAAGTCCTCGATTTTGTGGGTTCGATTCCCACATCTTTCTGGTGTTGACCCAGGCACCGGTCTCAGCGGGGGACCCCCACTGGTCTCAAACGGCGGGGGAGGGGGATCCATTCTAAGGGGAGATAAGAACAATAATTACAAATATGTAATCAACCCTTCTCAGACAGAGTGAGCAGCCTTTACGAAGTAAACCTTAATAAGGAAACAGTGTTTAAAAATACGACTTCAAGTAGCCCCGACCCCTCTGTTTCGAGCATAAGGAGAAGGATTCCAATATAAATATATGAAGCGGAAATGCTTAGAATAAGGATCTGAACATATGTGTGAAGTTTCATTAAAATCGAAGAAGCAAAAAAAAAAACTTTGACATTTTGGTACATGCGCGAGAGGTGCCAAAACTCGAGATTTCTTTTTTTTTTACTGAAAGGTAAGATAACTATATATGTTTGGAAAGGTCTTGGCGAGAGGAGCTCAGAACCCAAGTCAGAATTGAAATCGGACCATTTTTTCACGGAGTTACGTGCCCTTGAATGTCTAAAATGGAGGGGGTACCTGTCTTGGGAGAGCTCCAGCTCCCTAAATATAGCTAATTGAACAGGAAGATAAGAATGAAAGTTACTCAGGAAGTATAGCTCTACACTCCTGCCAAGTTTCAGCGCGATCGGGGGAGGGGGGGGGTTCTTTTCAAATTTTCGCTAAGGGGGTAGCACTTAGGAAAAAAGTTGAAATTTGCAAAATAAAAAAAGTACAATTTCTATACATTGTTGGAAAGCACTCGTCTAGACGAGTTCAGAACCCAACTCCTTTTTTAAATCGGGCCATTTTTGGCCGAGTTACCTGCCGCCGCTGGACAAGGTGTGTTACGTGTTAGTTGTTACGTTTGCTTCTTGTAGCTCTGCTAATTGCAGATCTGTTGTACTTATATTCACATATCGTATAGAGGAGGGTGCCAGCTGACGGAAAATGTCTATTTTTAGTAGGTAAAGGCAAACAGTTAAGCTCCAGTTCAAGTACCGCATCTATTTCGGCAATATTTGAGTGACTTTTGATGCATTGTGTTACATGGGGGCGACTTGTAGGTCAGCTAATGGAAGATCTGTTGTACTTACACGAACGTACCGTATATAGAAGGGTGCCAGCTACAAGAAAATGTTTAGTTTTTATCGGTATAAGCAAACAGTGTGGCTCCAGATCAATTACATAATACAGTTAGGCAAGATCTGAGGCAATTTTTATACAATGTGTTACATGGGCAACGTGTAGGTCAGCTAATTTAAGATCTGTTGTACTTATATGAACATGTGCTATAGAGGAGGGTGTAAGCTACACGAAAATGCATAGTTTTACTAGGTATAAGCAAACAGTTCGGCTCCAGATCAATGACATAATCCAGTTAGGCAATATTTGAGTGGATTTTGATTGCATAGTGTTACCTGGACCCGTTGTAACTCGGTTGATTGAAGATCAGTTGTACTTATATTAACATATAGTATAGGGTAGGATCCAAGCTAGTAGGAAATGTATTATTTTAGCCAGTATAAGGAAACAGTTTGGCTCCAGATCGCTTACGGCATCCAGTTAGGCAGTGTTTGAGTGCATTTTGATGCATTGGGTTACCTGGACTCGCTGTAACTCAGTTAATAGGAGATCTGTTGTACTTATATGAACATACAGTATAGGGGAGGGTGCAAGCTAGTAGGAAATGTATTATTTTAGTAAGTATAAGCAAACCGTTTGGCTCCAGATCACTTACGGCATCCAGTTAGGCACTATTTGAGGTCGTCATTTTGATGCATTGGGTTACTAGCTGTACCCGTTGTAAAATTACAATCCTATTTGAGTACTTTATGCATTTTAATGCATTCTTAGTCTAGTATAAATCATCTCTGTAGCTCTTACAATTGAGTAATTCTTAAAATCGTTTATCGTTCTGTGTGTATTATAGTTTAGTCAAGGGAAGTAATTCATGTCCCTCTTTCTGCATTGGTTTTTCTGCATGAGTTGCCTCCCATTGACCGTCATTTTGTTTTGTTTGCGCTTATATGTATGTATATTTATGGATACCTCAAGCTCCCAAAACTATACGTAATCGAACGAAAGCGTAGAACTAAAGTTTTCCAGAATACCTACCTAGACAGCCCTACAGTCAGGCGAAATTAGATCCAGATTGGACGAGAAATAAAAAGGTTACAGCCTATTACCCGCATATACCTAACCTTTTGGTTGGCATTCGGTTAGGGCAAATAAGTGAATGATAAACAGTGTTGATCCAGATAAGATACATTGGCGTAATTGAAACTTTTAGTAATTGAACATAATCGTAAGCCCTACACTCATGCCAAATTTGATCCAGATCGGATTAGAAATAGAAAAGTTACGGTCTATTACCCGCCTATTACCCAGATGCAGCTCTCTAGGGGGAGCTTCAGCTCCCAAACTATCAGTAGTTGAACTAAAACGTGAGACTCAAATTACACTCAAACACGAGCCCTACAATACTGCAAAATTTGATCCAGATCGGATAAGAAATAAACAGGTTACAGCCTATTATCCGCCTAGTACCCAGAAAAGGCAGCTCTCTTGGGAGAGCTCCGTCTGCCAGACTATATGTAATTGAACATAAACATAAGAATAAAAATTACTCAGAAACCGCAGCCCTACACTCATGCCAAATTTGATCCAGATCGTATAAGAAATAAGGAAAATGACAGCCTATTACTCGCCTATTACCCAGAGCGATCTTTCTTGGGAGAGCTCCCGCTCTAAAACTAAACGTAATTGAACACGTAAGAATAGCATTTACTCAGGAACAATAGCCCTACGATCATGCCAAGTTTGATCCAGATCTGTTAATAAATAAAAGAAAGTTACAGCATATTACCCGCCTGTTACCCAGAGGGAGCTCTCTTGGGAGAGCTCCCACTCATGGCTCAAGATCACTTACGGCATCCAGGAAGGCACTATTTGAGTGCATTTTGACGCACTGGACCACTTGTAACTCGGCTAATTGAGAATCTATTGTGCTTATATTATCGTCTCGTCAGACAACTCCTAGAGGAGCCGACTCATCAGTATCCATTCTGTTTGCTAATAGAATTTCAAAGATATGTGTCTTTACTTTATAAAATGGCTACAATTCTCCACCTTCCATATTTCATTATAACCTTTTGTCCATGAATATTCAGTAGGTATTGAAATTTTTAACACAGAACAGGGAAAGGGTTAAGATACCCTCTTTACTATCTGAAAGGACTTGGGCGTTTGTGCTTGACTTTGTAAAATCATATTATCAGGGATTATCCTAGGCTAGAAGTATATTATGTAAAAACACAATGTCTGCTTAGAAACAGTTACCATATGGTCCTTTTATATCCAGGACCGGCCGCATGGCTCAGTGGTAGAGCGTCCGCCTGCGGTACGGAAGGTCGTGGGTTCGATTCCCGGCCGCGACAGACCAAAAGTCGTTAAAAGTTGGTACTAGTAGCTCCCTTGACATTAAAAGGTGTAGTTCTAGGACTGGTCGGCCCGGTGTCAGGATAATGTGACTGGGTGGGGGTGCCCTTGCCATGTGCCCGTGGCAGGGGTATTTCAGTGAGGCAACACTATAACTTGTCTCATGCGGATGCCGTCTGTAAGTAACTGAAATACTGTTGGTCGGACGTTAAATCCAACTCACTCACTCACTCCTTTATAGCCAAAACCAAGACAAAGAAATAAAATGCACATCAAAAGGCACTGTCACGTCTGCCGTAGCACGTACTACATACAAATAACCTATTGTTTCAGTTCAGTATTTAGAAAATACTGCATCTTGTTCAGTGTTCACAACTGGATCAAACTTTATGTTCATTAACCCTTTCCTCCATATATACGCTTTTCTACACAACCTTTGCACACAGAGTAGACCCAGATCAGAAGGCTCCTATAGGAACGGTCTGATAAGGGTCTGCTCTGTTTTCTTGTGCCATGGCTAATAATTTTTGTGTCCATATGTTATTATAACAAATTTTTATCAATTTAATTTATATTCATGACATCATTAAACCCCTTCACTGTTCAATATTCATGTAATTTTTAATGACGTCAGGATTATAACTGATTTAAGGTGGTCGTATATTGGCATGACCCTGTCTGTCTGTTCATTCGTTCGTCTGTCAATATTTTGCTTGTCCTGGAAAACTTTTTGACGGATATTAATGAAACGTCACACAAATCTTTAATGCATCATGATCTGAAGCTGAGTCGATTCTGAGGTTCATTTGATATGTCGTTACTAATTTATGGCCCTTTCACAAATATATACATATACAAATATATGCAAATATGAGAACTTTTTATGCCCCCAAAGGCGGGCATATAGTAATCGCATTGTCCGTCCTTCCGTCTGTCCGTCTGTCCGTCCGTCCGTCTGTCCGTCTCTCCGTCCGTCCGTCCGTCCGTCTGTCCGTCTGTCCGTCCGTCTGTCTTTCCATCCGTCCCTCCCAAATTCGTGTCCCTTCTATAACTTCTTTATCTGCGGATGGATTTCAAAATAACTTGGCACACAAAGACGATGTGTCGCGTTCAACTCCCAGGTCAATGGGTCAAAGGTCAAGGTCGCAGCGTACAATTACTTTGTCACAAATATCGTGTCCGGCCTGTAACTTCTTTATCTATCAATGTATTTCAATATAACTTGGCACAAATGTTCACCACACAAAGGCAATGTGTCGCGTTCAACTCCCAGGTCCATAGGTCAAATGTCAAGGTCACAGGATACAATTACTTTGTCACAAATGTCGTGTCCGGTCTGTAACTTCTTTATATATCAATGGATTTCAATATAACTTGGCACAAATGTTCACCACACAAAGACGATGTGTCGCTTTCAACTCCCAGTTCCATAGGTCAAAGGTCAAGGTCACAGGGTACAATTACTTTGTCACAAATTTCGTGTCCGGTCTGTAACTTCTTTATATATCAATGGATTTCAATATGATTTGGCACAAATGTTCACCAGACAAAGATAATGTCGAGGGCTTGGCGCAAAACTATTCTAACTTGATTTTTTTCAGAAATAGCTTTTTTGTGATAAATTAATTTCTTTTTGTACAACTCATAACCAGTACTTAAGATTTTTGTTATATTCAAATTATAACTTATATTACAGGAAAAATTCCAAATTATTCTATCTCAGAATAACACCATAATCAGTGCAAAACTATTCTAACTCAAGTTAGAACAGTTTTGCATGAATAAAGTGTGTTAATTTATACCAAAGCTCAATGGAAAACTATTCTAACTCAACTTAGCATGGTATTGCATGAATGAATCAAGTTAAGTTTTAGCATATGACAATGCAAAAGTATTCTATCTTTATCATGAAAAGTGTGATTACATCATAATGACATCATAACAATGATGACATCATAAAATAAACATTGAATGAAATATAAAATTATTTTGACATGACTTTGAAACCCAGTCCCTCCTAAAAGCGTGCTTTATCTAAGAAGTAAATGTTGATGTATAATAATGCAATATCATAACCATAAAGGAAGCTACCATAAGTACTATTTCATTTATCTAAGTAATTTTTCTTTTCAAAAAAATTAAAAATATATAAAAACACATTTTAACAAAATGATATGAATTAGAGATTTGCATGTATATAAAGAAAAATAAGGATCACCTATTTGGTTAATTTATATTTATATCATAAAGGTAAATTGGTTTGTTAAGTGATAATGATTCACTAGCTATATAATTATATAATTACCAGTGTTACAAAATAGTGTTGGAGGCATTGATTGCCTGTGTCTGTATGTCTGGTCGTTGGTCAGTCTGTCCATCTGCCATTCCATTCTGATTCATTTAATTGTCTGTTTGTCACAAGATTGTGTCCCGAATAGGCGTAAATTATTTTACTGCTTTTTTGTAAGCCTAAAGTATTGTTTTATGTTATGGCAATTGTCTATCTAGCCACATACAAATAAAATAGCCCAAAGAAAACAGCCACACAAACCCAATTTGTTAGAATGTCCATCCATCTGTCCATCATTCTAATCTGTCTGTTACTTTTTTGTATCTGCTTTGAATTGTGTCTTGGTCATGCATTATGCGATTTTGAAATAATTCAACAGAAATGTACACTATTGGCAGATGGTGTTCCACATATAAGACCAATAACTCTATGAACACCATAACTCTATATCTCTGCCGATTTCTGAATCATCATTCTTTCTTTATTCTGTTAGCAGATTCACTTATGCTCTGCAACTTGGTCATGCATCAAGGTGTTGTTTTTTTTGATAACTTGACAGAATGATCTCTAGTGGTATACGGTGTGTTGTTAAAAGAATTTAACTCTTTCTCTGCCCTTTCCATGATGAGTTTAAATTTTTTTTAGTAGCTACCTTGAATTAGAGTTTTCGTCGAAGTTTGTAAAAGAAATATTAACTTATAAAGCGCTGAATATTATACATGTTTGGCTTATCCCACTTTAAAAACTGAATAGTGCTTAAAGTGTTGAGTAAGTTTTTGTCTTCAACAATATTAATTTTGTAATTTGCTCCTCAAAGCAAGGTGCCTTTTGTATGCATATACGGTATATATATATTTTACAAATTGCAAAGAATTACAAATTGTTCAATAATTTGTAAGAAATATAGTTTAGACAGATCAATAAATGGTGAAAACAGAGGTGTAGGTAGGTCGATAGATGATGAATAGGCAGGTGTAGGTGGCGCAATAGATGGTAAATATGGATGTGTAGATAGGGCGATATATGGTGAAGACAAAGGACAATTAGGTGTAGACAGGGTGTTAGATGGTAAAGAAATGGAGGTGGGGGTTTAGACAGGGCGGTATATGGTGACAGAGGTGTAGATAGGGCAATAGGCGGTAATTATGGAGGTATAGACAGGGCTATAGATGGTGAAGACAAAGGAGTATGCTGTTCTTTAGATTGTGAAGACGGTGAAGAGGGAGGCATAGGCAGGACAATAGATGATTGTTAGATGTAGAAGAGGAAAGTGTAAGCAGGTTGATAAATAGTGAAGAGGACAATGTAGTTAGGTCAATAGATGGTGAAGAGGGGTGTAGAAATGCCAATAGATAGAAAGAGAGTTTTCTGAACAGAGTTATAGATGTTGAAAAGGGAGATGTAGACAGAATGAAGGGTGATGAAGAGGGACTAAGTGTAGGCAGAATGATGGATGGTGAAGAGGGAGGTGAAGAAGGGCCAACAGATGTTGAAGGAGGAAATGTGGACAGAATGATAGTTGGTGGAGAGTTTTTTTTAGAAAGGCATTTGGATGATGAAGAGGGACATTTATGCAGAATGACATGGTAAAGAGAGAGGTGTAGAAAGGCCAAAAGACAGTGAAGAGGGAGACATAGACAGAATGATAGATGGTGAAGAGGGATGTGTAGAAAGGCATTTGGATGGTGAAGAGGGAAGTGTATACAGAATGACATGTAGAAAGGCCAATAGATAGTGAAGAGGGAGATAATTCACAGAATGATAGATGGTGAAGAGGGGGTGTAGAAAGGCCTGTAGATGGTAAAGAGGGAGGTGTATACAGAATGACATGGTAAAGAGAGGTGTAGAAAGGCTGACAGATAGTGAAGACTGAGATATAGAGAGAATTATAGCTAGTGAAAAGGCAAGTATATAGAATGATAGTTTTGAAAAGGGACCTATAGACAGAATGAAGGGTTATGAAGAGGGAGGTGTAGGCAGAATGATAGATGGTGAATAGGAAGGTGAAGAAAGGCCAACAAATGTTGAAGGGGAAAAGGTGGACCGAATGAAAGATGGTGGAGAGGGAGGTGTTACTAAGAAAGGCCAAACGATAATGAAGAGAGAGATTTAGACAGAATGATAGATGGAGAAGAGGGAGATGTAGACAGGAAAATAGAATGCAATTAAGGACTTAGTGATGATAGTAAGATAATTATGTGATTGTAAGATAATTAATGCAAATTCAGCAATTGGTGATAGGACAGATGCTGATAATTGTTCCCTTCATAATGTCCATATAGCAAGAAGCATTGAGAGTGAAGTAATTGCCATTTCCTTCTTACTATATGATAAAAATCAAAGGGGCAGGAACTGAACATGAAACCCGGAACAGTCACGGGAGAGAAATATTATGAAAATAAAACGAAACAAAGGCAAATAAAACAGTAAGTGTAACGGTCTAGAAAAACCC
Source organism: Azorinus chamasolen (assembly GCA_963576725.1). Lineage (NCBI taxonomy): Eukaryota > Metazoa > Mollusca > Bivalvia > Cardiida > Solecurtidae > Azorinus > Azorinus chamasolen. The sequence continues at coordinate 81,018,333 of OY755248.1, forward strand.
AGCACAAATGACCAACACTGGCTGTAGGGTTTGGTTGTAGGTACATGTATGTGCTATTCAAAATAGGAGGAAAGTGAAGATTTGGGGTCTATCTAACATAAATTTACACTGTCAATTCTCAAACATTTGCAGCCAAAACTGAAACATGATACCACAAAATCTCAGAGCAGGCATACAAACTCCCTTAGCTATGTGTTACTAAATGACATAAAACAGTTAAGGGCAGAGCTACAGATAATTGTGCTTTCCCAAATACTAAAACCATAATTTCTCCGCCAAACCCTATTCTGTGACCTCTCTGTAATCGTCTCTTTGAGGCCATACGCAAATGAAAATGACTACATGATGCAGTGAGCTTTATACACAACTGCACAATGGGCAGCTTTTATAAGATCTTTAGACCAAAGAAACCCTACATTATAAAAAAGATGGACCTTGAAGAATTCTATAATTTCAGATAAGTAGCATCTGTCTTGAGGAGCTTTGATTCCTTACTCTGTTGATGTATTTATTTTTAAGTTGTCCAATTTTTGAAGAAGAAAAAAAGAGTTATTGTAGTAAGTCTGGCGTCTGCATTGTTGTCGTCATTGTCATATGAAAACTTTTTTACTATTCAAACAAATCTTATGAAAATTCAAATACTTAGTTAGCATCACAAGGGTTACTATCTGACCAAGGACAGATGAGTGTTGGCATCTGCATACAGTGCTCTTGTTTATATACAGTATGTCCTCATGAAAGCCTTGATGATTAGGTACATGTGGGTCTTACCCTTTCCCTTTTCTATATTCATTCCTATTTCAATACCTACTAAATATTCATGAACAAAATAGTTACATGTATAATGACATATTAAAGGTGGAACATTGTAGACATTTTAGACAGTAAAGAAACAGATTTATCAAAGTCCACTAGCAAACAGAGCAGATCCTGATAAGACTGCTACTATAGGAGCAATCTGATCTTGGTCAACCTTTTTAGCAAATGTGTGAAAACATGTTTATAAATATGAAGATATAAACAGGGATTTTTTCATCAAGTGGGGAAGGGGTCTGGCCTCTACTTTGGGGAAAAAGTAGTACAATATTTTGATATAAGGGAAACAAATTTCCAATGTTAAGTTATTGTTTGGGGAAAAGTGTATGATTTTAAAGAAATTTTCTGAGGGGAAGGGGCCTTTAAACCACACCTACTATAGAAGGAAAAAAGCCCTGATAAAGGAAAGAGATAAATGCTGTTTATTTTTTTTAAAACTCATGTACAGTGACACTTAAAAGTAGAAGAAAAGAGGTCCTTCATCCTTTCCTCCATGAATATTCATGTAAGAAAATTTATAATGATGTCATGAATATTAATAAGATTGTTATAATAAAACATGAAGACAGGACTTTGTGGCCATGGCAGAAACTGCAGAATCATATCTATATACATGTAATATCATAAGCAAACACAGCAGACTGTGATCAGATGGTCCGGATGATAGCTCCTACATGGCTCTTGCCATTGTATTGAAACTTCATACATGGAAAGAGCATGGTGAGAGAAAGTGTCATGAACAAGGGCCATAACTCTGGCTTCAATACTATTGGAGTTATTGCCCTTTATTACATTTTTTGTCCGATCAATAACTCCTGTTCGACTGATGCTATTTGAATGACATTTCATTTATGGAAAGAGCATGATGAAAGTAAGTGTCGTGCAGAAGGGCCATAACTCCGGTGTCAGTATATTTGGAGTTATTAGCTGTTATCATTTTCTTCTTGTGGTGTGGAAAGCGCACAATGAGGGGAAGTATCAATCATCAAGTCCATAACATTTTTAGTGATTTCCCTTTACATATTGTTTTTATTAGAGGGGATACATCCGTTTTTGTGACAAAAACCTCTAGTTGAATAAGATTTTCACTTCATTTTTAGCTAGTCTGTTTCGAAGAAACCAGGAGCTATTATCGTAACTCTGGCGTCCGTGTTGTCGTTGTCGTCCGAAATCTTAACATTGACCATAACTTCTTCAATTTTTCATTTACAACCTTCATTTTTAGCTCGTCTGTTTCGAAGAAATCACGAGCTATTGTTGTAACTCAGGCGTCATCGTCGTTTTTGTCGTTGTCCTCCGAAATCTTAACATTGACCATAACTCGAAAAGTATAAGAGGTATCAACATGAAACTTCATAGGTTAGTAGATCTCATTGAAGGGAATGCCCCTACATAAGAACCATAAATTTTGGAGTTATTGCCCTTTATATTTTTCCACAATGACGACAGACGAGCGTTTGCACCCGCTTGCGGTACTCTTGTTTGTATGCATGTTCCTCTTGACAAGGCCTATCCACACATACCACAATAATAACAGACGAGCATTCGCATCTGCTTGCGGTGCTCTTGTTATACCACCCTTTTGAAAAAATGGGGGTATATTGCTTTGCACATGTCGGTAGGTCGGTAGATCGATGGTTTCCGAACAATAACTAATAAACTGCTTTGCATAGAATCCTCAAACTTGCTGTGGTGGTTGGTCATGACAAGTAGATGAAGCCTTTTGTTTTTGAGGTCACTAGATCAAAGGTCCAGGTCACAATGACCTAAAATGGTGAACTAGTTTCCAATCAATAACTGCTCAAGGGTTTGGCTTGGGATCTTCAAACTTGCTGTGGTGGTTGGTCATGACCACTAGATGACCCGTATTGTTTTTTAGGTCACTAGGTCAAAGGTCAAGGTCACCATGAACTTAACTGGCTAAATGGTTTCCGATCAATAACTGCTCAAGGGTTTAGCATAGAATCTTCAAACTTGCTGTGGTCGTTGGTCATGACCACTGGATGACCCCTTTTGTTTTTGAGGTCACTAGGTCAAAGGTCAAGGTCACCATGATCTTAACTGGTAAAATGGTTTCTGATCAATAACTGCTCAATGGTTTGGCATAGAATCTTCAGATTTCCTTACGTGGTTGGTCATGACAACTAGATGAGCCCTGTTGATTTTTAGCTCACTAGGTCAAAGGTCAAGGTCACCATGACCTTAACTTGTGAAATGTTTTCAGATCAATAAATGATCAGTGGTTTTGCTTAGGATCTTCAAACTTGCTGCGGTAATTGGTTATGACCACTGGATGATCCCTATTGTTTTTGAGGTCACTAGGTCAAATGTCAAGGTCACCATGACTTTAACTGGTAAAATGGTTTCTGATCAATAACTGCTCAAGGGTTTGACTTAAGATCTTCAAATTTCCCTAGGTTGTTGGTCATGACAACTAGATGAGCCCTGTTGTTTTTGAGGTCACTAGGTCAAAGGTCAAGGTCACCATGACCTTAACTGGTGAAATGGTTTGCGATCAATAACTGCTCAAGGGTTTGGCTTAGGATCTTCAAACTTCCTGTGGTGGTTGGTCATGACCACTAGATGACCCCTATTGATTTTGAGGTCACTAGGTCAAAGGTCAAGGTCACCATGACCTTAACTGGTTAAATAGTTTCCGATTAATAACTGCTCAAGGTTTAGCATAGAATCTTCAAACTTGCTGTGGTCGTTGGTCATGACAACTGGATTACCCCTATTGTTTTTGAGGTCACTAGGTCAAAGCTCAAGGTCACCATGACCTTAACTGGTAAAATGGTTTCTGATCAATAACTGCTCAAGGGTTTGGCTTAGAATCTTCAGATTTCCTTAGGTGGTTGGTCATGACAACTAGATGAGCCCTGTTGATTTTTAGCTTACTAGATCAAAGGTCAAGGTCACCATGACTTTAACTGGTAAAATGGTTTCTGATCAATAACTGCTCAAGGGTTTGACTTAAGATCTTCAAATTTGCTTAGGTGGTTGGTCATGATAACTAGATGAGCCCTGTTGTTTTTGAGGTCACTAGGTCAAAGGTCAAGGTCACCATGACCTTAACTGGTGAAATGGTTTGCGATCAATAACTGCTCAAAGGTTTGGCTTAGGATCTTCAAACTTGCTGTGGTGGTTGGTCATGACAACTAGATGAGCCCTGTTGTTTTTTAGGTCACTAGGTCAAAGGTTAAGGTCACCATGACCTTAATTGGGGAAATGGTTTGCGATCAATAACTGCTCAAGGGTTTGGCTTAGGATCTTCAAACTTGTTGTGGTAGTTGATCATGACCACTGGATGGCCCCTATTGTTTTTGAGGTCACTAGGTTAAAGGTCAAGGTCACCATGACCTTAACTGGTAAAATGGTTTCCAATCAATAACTTCTCAAGGGTTTGGCTTAGGATCTTCAAACTTGCTGTGGTAGTTGGTCATGACAACTAGATGACCCCGATTGAATTTGAGGTCAAGGTCATCATGACCTTAACTGATGAAATGGTTTCCAATTAATAACTGCTCAATGGTTTGGTTCGGGATCTTCAAACTTGCTGTGGTAGTTGGTTGTGACCACTAGATGACACCTATAGTTGTTGAGGTCACTAGGTCAAAGGTCAAGGTCACCATGACCTTAACTTGTCAAATGTTTTCAGATCAATAAATGATCAGTGGTTTGGCTTAGGATCTTCAAAGTTGCTTAGGTTATTAGTCATGACCACTAGATGACCTCTATAGTTGAGGTCACTAGATCAAATGTCAGGGGATCTGGGGGTATACATGTTTTACAAACATCTCTTGTTTTATATTATATCACTTTCAGATTTGAAGTACAATTTAGAAAATGTCAAAACTTATAAGGCATATTGAATCAGAGAAAGTTTGAAAATAGGCATATCATGTACCATACGAGGTATTTGTTTTTGCTTTGACAAAAAGTTAGAATCAGATCTATTTCATGTCAAAAGCAAAGAGAACAGACGATGATCAGTCAACTCAAAGATTGGGGCCTTCTGATCTGAGTCTACTGTATTTGTAAATGTGTGAAAAATTGTGCTCCTATGGAACAAATGCTCAATTTATCGCAATTGTTCAAAGAATTGACCTTTACAGAGGAGTAGAAAGGCATATTTATGAATGAAAGGGTTAATAAATGTTCATAAACTAAATAGTCAAAAGTGATTATAGAATTTCATATACACGGACTGGGCTATATGCTTGAATTATAAATATTTTTCAGTATGGATACTGATGATTGGGGATGTGTGCCAAATGATAGATGATGCATAACCATCTGACAGCAATGCAGTTATATACATTTTAAGTTCTTTGACAGCACGACTAATTTACAGCAAGGGGGTGAAATTGTTTACGCTTATAATGATGCAAGCCACATGGTGGAGAAGAAAGGTAAATAATTATACAATTTTACCATAGCATTTCTGTCATTTGCATTTCTTAAAGAATCTGGATCTGTGTAGAACTGGTTGTGATGGCACCCGAAGGAAAATTCTTTAAACATCTTCTCCAAAACAGTGGTCAGAATTGAATGATATTTGACAGAAATACTCTTCAAAATACTGTCAAAACAGTTTGTCCAATTGGAATGGTATTTTGAAGGAGTAGTTGCCTCATGACCCTTTATCAAAATTGCTTAAGTTATGCTGATACATACCAGGGACCGGGCTAAACTTAGAAAACTAAAATTCTTCTCAAAAACTGGTGGTTCAGTTTGAATGGTATTTCGTAGGAATAGCGTTTTATAATCTCTCTACCAAAATTACTAACATCAAGTACCACAAAAGGTAAGATTTGTCCTTCAAATCTCTATACATCGGTCTACCTAAGCCTTATGTCGCACTTTGAGTATATACATTGGTATGTGCATTTGGATTTTTCATGCAAGGAAGCATTTAAGCTGGCTTGAGATAGGTCGGTGGTTCTACCCGGATGTTCTTCTGTGCACGAAACAATGCAATCTGTTCTGTGCGCAGAGAACCTCTGGGGTCTTCCTCCACTTTTTATTAGCTGAACATCATGATATGACTAAAATACTGTTAAAGTGGTGTAAAACCTGATTAAACCAAACCAAACTTTATGTCGCACATTCAGTATATGCATCGGTCTACCTAATCCTTACGTCATACTTTGAATATATACGTCGGTCCACCTAATCCATACGTTGTCCTTAAAATATATACATCTGGCATAAACGAATGTTTTGGATATGGCACAAACTGTAGAATCAGTTTTAATCTATATTTAGTCTATAAACAAACAAAGCAGACCCTTTCAGATTTGTCCTACTGAAGCTGTCTGATATTTGTGTACTATGCAAAGGCGTTTAACCCTTTACTCCATAAATATGCCTTTCTTCGACTTTGCAAACAGGGTAGACCCAGATCAGATGGCTCGTATAGGAGCTGGTTGATCAAAATCTGTTCTGTTTGCTAGATGATATAATTTAGATATGATTCTACATTTTCAACCATATCCAAAACTTCATGTGTCTTTGTGCTATTATAACAAATTGATCTAATTAATATTCATGATGTCATTATTTCTTACATGAATATTCATGGAGGAAAGGGTAAAATGCTTATCTAAGAGGTAAATGATTAAGGACAGAACACTAAAATATAATGGTTTGGTGACCCTAACAAACAGTTTGGATCTGGATAGGTTTTATCCTTCAAATCTATACACCGGTCTCGTGACTCAGTGGTAGAGCGTCCGCCTGCCGTACGGAAGGTCGTGGGTTCGATCCCCGGCCGCGACAGACCTAAAGTCATTAAAAGTTGGTACTAGTAGCTCCCCTGTCTACAATTGACATTAAAGGGGTAGTTCTAGGACTGCTCAGCCTGGTGTCAAGATGTGACTGGGTGGGTGCCTTTGCCATGTGCCCGTTGCAGGGGCATTCCAGTGATGCATCATTATAACTTGTCTCAAGCGAGTACAGTCTGCAAATAACTGAAATACAGTTGGTCGGATGTAAAACCCAACTCACTCACTCACTCAAATATATACATCGGTCTACCTCAGCCTTATTTCACACTTTCAGTATATACATTGGTCTACCTAATCCTTACGTCGTACTATGTATATATACATCAGTCCACCTAATCAATACGTGGTCCTTAAAATATATACATCTGGCATATAAACATAGAATGTTTTTGCCGTAGCAGGAACTGCAGAATCAAATTTAGTCTATAAACAAAGCAGACCCTATCAGATTGATTCTACAGAAGCTGTCTGATCTTTGTCTACCCTGAATATAAATGCGCTTAAAGACGTTAAACAGTTTAAATCTGGGTAAGATGCTGAGTAACTTGACTGCCCTAATCCGAAGGTTTTTGGAAAGAAGCGCAAAATTGATGCAGGGGATAATTGTGCGTTGTCTTATAAGGGTTAACGCATAACTCAATGAATATTCATGTAAGAAATAGTGACATCATGAATATTAAATGAATTGTATTTTTAATGGCACAAGTCATGGACAAGGGAATGTTTGGCCATAGGATCATATCTATATCATTTTAAAAAGCGAATAGAGCAGACCCTGATCAAGCAGCTCTTACAGGAATCATCTGATCTGTGTCTACTCTGTTTGCAAGGTGTAGAGTAAAGGAATAATACAATAAAATTTGGTCATGGCAGAAACTGTAGAATCAGATATATATTACTCTATAAGCAAACTGATCGGATCCAGATCAGACTGCTCCTACTGACATTAAAAGGGCTATTTACCAGCTGAATTTCTATGATGGCTTAGGTACACAGGATTTTTTGGTATTGGTAGAGACTGCGGAATCAGATCTATGGTATGACCGTAAGCAAGATGTCTCATATGGGTCTACTGTGTTTGCAAAGGTGTGCAAAACATGTTTATATGAGGGAAAGGTTTATAGATTGAACTAGAACACAGATTGGTACCAGTTGTTTATATGAGGGAAATGGTTAAAGAATGAATACATTACTATTGTGTCACAGATTAATACCAGTCTTAAATAAGACATGAACAGAAGTCCAGATTAGATATAAGTGAATTAAAGTAGTTTCAATAATATCTCCTTTATTTCTCCACCAAAACCTATGTTGGGATCACCATTTAAGTGTCAGCCCTTACAGACAGTTCTAAACATAGAGTTTAGTGTAGAAATATATATTAGTACTTTAACCCTTATCCAATAGTTTTATGCCTTTCTACACATTTGCAAACAGAGTAGATCCAGACCTTTAGGAACAGTCTGATCAGGGTCTGCTCCGTTTGCTTGTGACATAATATTGGTATGATTATACAGATTATGCCTTGGCCAAAAATTCCAGTCTCCTTGTGCTATTATAACAACTCAATCAAATTAGCCCATTCGCTGATAAGCTACTTTTAGACCCAACCTCTTTGAATAGATCTACTAGAAAAATTATTTTTTAGAATTCCTACGGAACAAATGCTCTATTTATCACAATTGTTTCAATAAGTGGCTTTTGCAGAGGCATCAACAGGTGTCAACATAAGAAATGGGTTAATATTCATGACATCATTATTTCTTACGTGAATATTCATGGAGTAAAGGGTTAAATATACAAATATATTTAAAACTGTGCATTTAAAGATGTAGTCTATTTAAATATGCTAGGTTAAACATGTTTTATCTAGACAGATTAACTCTTTGCATTCAAAGTAATTGCACTCTGCTTCAATTTTAAAGTTGAATTTTCTTCCAATTTTTCTGAAAAATAAATTTACAGTCCTTACAAGATGCCATGTTACAGGTTGTCTCATTTAGAGCCAAACTGTTAGCCTTTATAATAACATTTTTGCAGTTGTTTGTTTAGAACAAAATGTTCTTTTGCTTTAAAATGTGGTGTTTGCCTTTTACTCATGTAAGAAATAATGATATCATCCATATTAACTTTATTAATTGTTACAATAGCACATGGACAGAGGAAATTGTGGTCATGGCAGAAACTGTAGAATCATATCTGTTTTATGAATAAGCAAACAGAGCAGACCCTGATCAGACTGCACCTATAGGAACCATCTGATCTGGATCTACTCTGCTTGTGAAGGCATAGAAAGGCATATTTATGGAAGAAAGAGTGATATATTCTCTTTTCTGTCATACAATCTTACATAAATTGTCATATGGTAACAATAAAATGCACAAAAAATGCACCTGTTTTTCAGCTGTTGATGAGAACTCCTCTGAATGATCCATCAACCATATTAATAGGTGACAAACCATAGAACATGCTGGATGAATGAATAAAGTAAAATCCAGACAGAAAAGTGAAGGAAAACTCCAGTGGGCACTACCATTCGTGTTCAAAGTCTTACCAGATAACAATGCTCTGTCTCTACAGGCTTTCTCATCCAAGGTAAGAATTCAGAATACAGTAAAATCTAATCTATTTTAAGTTTTTAACACTTTCCCTGTTTAATATTGATATAAGAAGTAATAACATAAAAAAGGTCATGAACATTTATTAGCTAAATTTTAATAATGATCTCTGTACATTAGATTGTTTGGTTATGGCAGAAATCCTAGAGTCTAATCTATTATAATTAGCTCACCTGAGCCGAAGGCTCAGGATGAGCTATTGTGACCGCGATCCGTCCGGCGTCCGTCCACATTTTCAAACGACATCTCCTCTGAAACTGCAGACCCGATTTTAACCAAGTTTTGTCAGAAGCATCAGTGGCTAGGGGGAACGAAAAGTTGTTCACATTATGACCCCCGGATCAAAAATGGCCCCGCCCAAGGGCTTATCAGTTTTTCAAAGGAAAATCTTTAAAAATCTTCTTCTCTGAAACTGATAGGCCTAGCTCTTTGATATTTGGTATGTAGCATGATCTTATGGGCCTCTACAAAGATTGTTCAAATTATGAGCCCCGGGCCAAAAATGGCCCCACCAATAGGCTTATCAGTTTTTCATATGAAAATCTTTAAAAAATCTTCTTCTCTGAAACTGTAAGGCCTAGACCTTTGATATTTGGTATGTAGCATGATCTTATGGTCCTCTACAAAGATTGTTCAAATTGTGACCCCCGGACAAAAAATGGCCCGCCAAAGGGCTTATCAGTTTTTCCATAGGAAAACCTTTAAAAATCGTCTCCTCTGAAATTGTAAGGCCTAGACCTTTGATATTTGGTATGTAACATCATCCAATGGTCCTCTACAAAGATTGTTCAAATTGTGATCCCGGACCAAAAATGGCTCCGCCCAAGGGCTTATCAGTTTTTCATAGGAAAATCTTTAAAAATCTTCTGCTCGGAAACTGTAAGGCCTAGACCTTTGATATTTGGTATGTAGCATGATCAAATGGTCCTCTACAAAGATTGTTCAAATTATGACTCATTAGCCAAAGATGGCCCCGCCCAAGTGCTTATCAGTTTTTCATAGGAAAATCTTTTAAAATCTTCTTCTCTGAAACTGTAAGGCCTAGACCTTTGATATTTGGTATGTAGCATGATCTATTATCCCCTACAAAGATTGTTCAAATTGTGATCCCCGGACCAAAAATGGCATCGCCCAAGGGCTTATCAGTTTTTTCATAAGAAAATCTTTAAAAATCTTCTGAAACTGTAAGGCCTAGACCTTTGATGTTTGGTATGTAACATAAACATGATCTAATGATCCTCTACAAATATGTAGCTTTGGCTTGTGGCCCTCTGACAAGAATGTTCAACTTACGACCCTGACCACTTGGCGAAACTTGCCCTGCCTTGGGGCTTATCAGTTTTTTATGGGACAAGTATGAAATATTATTTTTCTCTGAAACCATAAGGCTTTGCCTTGTTGTTCTCTACCAAGGTTGTATAATGTTATCTCAGGTGAGCGCTTCAGGGCCTCATAGCCCTCTTGTTTTATAATGGTGAATATTTGTATCATGAGATATTGAAGTATTGCAAATTGAATGGTACATGTTTCAAAAATAATAGTTGCCATGGTAATTGAATTGTGGACTCCCGATTAGTTAAAATTTAGACTTTGTTTGACCAAATTTAGAAGTTGTTTGATTTTGCTGAAAAATTGTATGTCAGGATGTTTTGGAGCTTTCTGCATTACTTTGATCTGAATTAAGCTATCATTCATTTATTCATTCATTTTCATTCATTTCCTGACATGTCTATACCTCTTTTTTATGGTCACTTAATACAGGTTCCACAGTAATAATGTAGTGAATCATAACGACTCATCAGTCTTGTATGGCATGACTATAGTTTCATGTGAAATGCGTAAGTCACTGCTGCTCAAAGTACAGTGTGTTAGTCTATATCTGTTATAGAAACTACTTACGCCACATTTACAATACATTAACACATTACTTCATGAATATTTATACAAAGAATAATGACATAATATTACATTTGTATTTAGATTCATTTTTATAATGGCATATGAACACATGCGATTTAGTTTGGCAATATCAGAAAGTGTAGAATCGGACCTATATTGTATTATATGCGAACAGAGCAGACCCTGAACAGACTGCTTCTATAGAAGGCGTTTGATCAAGGTCTACTCTGTTTGCAAATGAGTAAAGAGGCATATGTATGGAGTAAAGGGCTAAAACACGCCTTCATATAATTTCATATGCTATAAGAGTCGGCAGTGTAAATAAATATATGTTTTAATGTACTATGTACCTTTATAATGACATTTTGACTGTTCAGTAGCACTCTTAAGCAACCATTTATAAACACATAATTATGTTTTTACAAGTTGCTGTTAAATTCAAAATAACAGTCCTGCAGAAATTTGTTGGCGGCCCTCCAATGCTGGCATCCTGCAATAAAGTGTCTATGTATGTGCATGCGTACATATTTGTGCGTGCATACATGTATGTGTGCTTTGTGTTTTGGTAGTGGTTGCGTCTTGTGTGTTGTTCTACTTGTCTTTAAAAAATCATTTATATAAGTTGCCGTTTTAAGTCTGCTATGCTTATAAAATTATATAGATCTAACTACACTTTTTATCATAATTAAAAATCGCTTTGTTCGTAGTGCCGTTATAAAAATTCATAACTCGTTATTAATATCCATAATGTCAATTATTTCTTGTATGAATATTCATGGAGTAAAGGGTTAATTGAACCAGCCTATTCAACCTACATATGCGTGTACGATATAACTCAATTAAATACATAAGTCTGCATTTGATAAAACCAAGTGATCACATGGCTTGGAATTTTTTGAGAAATGCTTATCCCATTCCCTCATGACCCAACCTCCTCGAATAAATCTACTGAATAGGATAATTTACTTGAAAAAAACATGAGGGAAAGGGTAAATATACTAAAGCAGGAGTCTTCTCGAGAGTGTAAAGAGGCCGTCGGAATGACACTAACATTCGCTCAACTCCTCTCTGCTATGGGTTCGTGCCTCCGTCGGGACAGGGCATAAACTGTCGATGAGAGGATGCCTGCGTATCCAGCTGCATTGCAGATGGTTGGTAGTTCTATCACAATGCCGAACAAGATCATGTTCAACATACAGATGAATTTCGATATCTCAAACTTCAAGGGATATACAGATTACTTCGAGATAACCAAAGTTCGAGTGTTATCCGATTTCTACTCTGGACAATTTCTCAAGTTTGCAGCTTAGTGCAGGTTTAAGTAACGCTGGAAGCTCCAACAGGAGCTTTTAGCATTACGTTAGACCTGCATTAAGCTGTCACATGTGTTTCTTGATATGCCTAGTGATTTTAGAGGTATTCCGTTTTGTAAATTTTGGAAAAACTGAAATTTTAGTTCCGAGTTATCCCGAAGTTCGAGTTATCCGAGTTTGAGTTATCCGAGTTCGAGTTATCACAGTTCAACTGTATATAATTCTGAGATGCAAATGGTCGTATACATGCTTAAAGGTCAAGTAAACAGGCAGGACACTTTTTCGTAAATATTTGACAAATGGGTACCTTGTACGACGTAGTTTCGAAAACACAAAAAATACAGTCATATCGCACATAGCAGCTGTCATATATCACCGATAAGTAAGCACTGGCTGATTTTGGTCGCTCGCTTATCTCCCTTGTGATGACGTCACTTGTGAACATTCGCGATAAATGTCGAACTAGATATCGTATAGAAAAGAATCGCACGTAATGTACTTATGCTTCGTTTTGAGTGCTAAAATGGTAATTTGTGCTGCCTATGGGTGTATCCCTGCCTATGGGTGTAGCTCCTAATCCGACAGAGACTAAAAATAGGATTATTTAAATTACCAAAAGACGAGAAGTTCAATTAAACGTGATGTGATTTAGCCTATATTGGGTCAGCTAACATTTTGTCTCGATGGCCGTTTTCCGTGAAATTTATACTAGAGAAAATAGTGCAGTCGATGGCTTGGGTCTACAATTATAAAAAAAAGGATATGCTACATTCTGTTATAAATCTGACTTAGGTGTAGCACTGTAGGTTAATGGGCTTTTTCTTCGTGGAAAATTATTCTTTACAAACGTTTTGTTAACAGCGTAAACCCAAATCACACAGGAATTGTCTGATCAGGATCTGCTATGATTGCTTAATCCGTAGACTTATTTCTTTAGATTCGATCAGGGTTGTCTAGCGTCTCTGTAATCCCTGTAATGAATATTCATGAGGTCGTGAAATCTTTAATAAATATTCTTAAGAGAAAAAATGATTAATAAACACGATTTAGCACTGTTGGCAGCAGACACCTAATTTGCTTTAAAATCAATTTCCCAATCCTTCTATTCTTAAATAACGGCTTCATGCGCGTCTGCAAATAGAGTAGATCCAGATCGGACAGTTCCTGTAAGAGCTGTCTGATCACAGGGGGCCATTTCGTTGGTCTACATGGTCTAAAAGGTAAAAAAAAAAGATTGGGTTGATTTAGTGTTATACAATGTATTATATAACACTAAATCGACCCAATCAATTGTTTTACCTTTTAGACCATGTAGACCCATGAAATGACCCCCTGTGTGTCTGATCAGGTTCTGCTCTGTTTGCTTATGAAATTTTGTTGATCTAATCCTAATTGATCTGTCTGAACCACTGATCCATTTGAAAAGTTAACATTGTGAAAAAAAGCCTTTAGATCTTCTTCATGAATATTTGTGTAAAAAGTAATGATTTCATGGAGAGTAATGATATATGAGCACAGGCTATGGCAGTATTTGTACGACCAGACCTACCGGTATATTATTTCATAAGCAAATCGAAAAGAACCTGATCAGGGAGCTACAACAGAAACTCTCTGATCTGGATCTACTCTGTTTGTAAATTTGTTTCAATACGCTTGATATGGGTCTACTGTGTTTGCATTTGCATGAAGAGTTTATATTCGTGAAGTAATTTACTCACACATAACTTTTCATCAGGGAAAAAGTTTATCATAAATATGATCCTTTTTGCAATTTTGGAACATAGACAGTTTTGCCCATAAATCCATAGGAAAAAAGTCATTCTGGATTTAAACTGAATTGTTCATTAGATGCGTTTTATAGCTTTACTGATTATTACCTACGTATATAATGCCAAGAACTAACTTTGAGGCACCATGACCGCAATGATGGATTCTTTTGATACGTTACCACAGCTACATAAAGGAATGCAACAATACGTAATATACAGGATGCGGGTTTTATGGCCGTGTAATAATCATTGTCCCCTGTTTGATATTTGACAAATAGCCACTTTGATAACTGACATCTGGAGACTACTGACCCTGCATGGGGCATTTCGTGTGTAATATGGCTATGTACAATATGGCCTAAGGCCATTTAACACATTCATTCATAGAGAAATTCTAATGGCTATGTTTACTGTTGTTTTCCTACACACCATAATTAAATTGCACATACGAGTATACTGTAAAATTATGATAAAAAAAATGTAGTAACAGTTTTAATGTGTTAACCATTTTTTATGGACATTTTTATTTGTAGTGAGTCCAGTCATTTAAACATAATTCACAAGCTTTAGAAACATGAATATATTAATAAAAAAATTAGTCATTCTTCAAGACTGACAACCATTTGTTATCAAGATCCACCTTTTTCTCATTTTCCCAACAAAATACATATATATTTTGGTATTTCAAACTTTACTCGTTTTTCTAATGCCTCATTTTGGTATTGCAAATATTAAAATAAAATAAATTATTTTCTGTTTTTCTGTATTTTGGTGGAATTTTTGTTCTTCTAAAGTACGTACATTTATACATAGTAACGAAAACGTCCCATTTCATCTGAACCCACTTCGCCTAAATATGAAATTCATCTAAAGTTGTCCGGTTCTGTCTAAAAGTTGTTTGGACCCAACTCATGGGCGGGATCAAAATGGTCCCTCTGATCTGGATCTACACTATTTGCTAATGGTCTTGGTCCTAACCTCATCCTATTTTAAAATTATAGTTTATGAATAGTGTAAATTCACTGACAGGTAAATAAGTTTTAACCCTTCGCTTGCTATTCACGTCAATATACCTACCTGTAAATAGTGAAAACCCAGATGAGACATCTCCTGCAGGAGCTGTTTCATCAGGATCTGCACTATTTACAAGTTGATTGTGCAACCAGTGCACTCCACAACAGTGATTGCACAGCGAAATATGTGTGTACACAGCGAAATATATATGTAATTATACAACAGGGCATGGGTAAAGAAGGAGAAATGTATTTAAAAATTCAGCAAGAGATCGAAGGGTTAAGATTAACAAAATTAAAAAAAAAATGTGTTTAATATTAAGTATCATTGTTTTTCACATCTAAAATAAACATCACACCCCATAGTTTCCCCTACTCGATAAAGTGTCACTTTCTATGGCTAATCCATGGACGTCATGTCTGGAAAAGTGTGAAAATAATTTGGGTAATTATAGAAACTGTGGAGTCGGATTGGATCTAATTTTGTAAGCAAACAGAACAAACCCTAATTAGACGGTTCCTGTAGGCTTTGATCTGGATCTACTTTGTTTGCAGAGGCGTTAATTTAAAGGAAAAGGTTAAGTTTCTGTGTACATTCCTCCCTCTGCTTGACTGGCGTGTTCACAAGTGACGTCACGCAAGGGAGATAATCATGTATCGATTTTCAAAATGCACGGTTCGCGGTATAATAAAAACTCGATTTAAATCAAAACAAGATAAACAAGATAAAAACAGTAAGAATTTTCTAAAGATTGGTGTTTAACTAACTGTATACTATCAGAATTTGACGAAACCCCAATCTGTTTACTTGACCTTTAATTCAAGATATTTGAATCGTTCTGCTTAAAAGACACACATATATATATATGCATATGTCCACTTAATGCAGGTTTTATGAACTGGTCTACCTAAGCCAGTTATAATGCCTATGGTCTACTTTAAGTACCCAACGTAGTTAACAAATATTAAGTAGACCAACATTTTTGTATAGTTTTATCATTAGTTATTTCAAGTATATTTTAAAATATGTTATTAGATTGAAGATTCTATTTAAAAAAATGCTTTTATATTTGTATTTTTATGACTTAGTCAAAATATACAAATGGTCTACCTAATGCAGGTTTTTATATGATGGTCTACCTAATGCAGAAATCACTGACGAGCCGATAGACGAAACATGTTTGGATTATTATTAGTTTAAATTAAATTTATTGGAAACAGGCGTGTTAAGATGACAATCTTTTTTCCTGCTTTTCTACTGGAGTCGGTCCGGCTTTTGTCGGGTTATTTTGTCTTTTTATCATATATATAATTTAATAATTTAATTAATAACTTAAAAATGCGCGACGCGTTTCATCAGATCATCAGGCGCAATATTATGACGTCATGACTTTGTTGTCATGACGTCTAATTATTTAATTAGAAATTAATTGCATTTAGGGTTGGTTTAAATTTTTGTATAAAATCAACCAATGTCTTGTGATGTAAGAAATGTTTTATATGTTCTTACATGCACTGGATGCAGAGAGTTTTATATAGGACAAACTGGTGACAAATTGAGAACAAGAAGAACTATCCATTCACAGCAAATTAGAGACCCATCAACAAGACAAATTCCTTTAAGCGAACATTTAGAAAAATGCGGAATCAAAACCCTTCAATATGAAATCTTTCCCTTTTTTAAATTAAAGACAGATAGTGTTTCAGCTAGGCTAGAAAAAGAAAAATATTTTATACAAAAATTTAAACCAACCCTAAATGCAATTAATTTCTAATTAAAACATTTGTCTGACAGAGTTACCAGCCTTACAGGAAGTAGGGACGTCGACGTCATGACAACAAAGTCATGACGTCATAATATTGCGCCTGATGATCTGATGAAACGCGTCGCGCATTTTTAAGTTATTAATTAAAGATTTTAAAGCCATAATATATATATAGCCTTTCCGGTTGTATTCTATTGCCAGTTATATAATATATATATATATATAAAAGATTAGAAAGACGCCTAGTCTAGTTACATATTGTGTAATATTTCCAAAATATTCTACAGGAATTTTACTGTAGAATATTTTGGAAATATTACACAATATGTAACTAGACTAGGCGTCTTTCTAATCTTTTTTTCCTATACTTTTATCCGTATTGTATAGTTCATTCTATACTTTTGGATATATATATAAAAATATATACCGGGTATATACATATGTAGCTCCGGTATAGGGTATATAATATACATACTAATATAATATAATATATATATAATATACCGGGTATATACATCTGTAGCTCTGGATATACCCGATATATAATATACCGGGAATATCGTGAGCTACAGATACATATATACGGATATTTTAGTATTCGAAGAAACTGTATCGTCAGATCTATTATTAATTTCATAAGCAAACAGCAGACCCTGATCAGACAGATCCTACTGGCTTAATTAGATTGCTCCTATAGGAGTCATCTGATATGGCTCTGCTCTGTTTGCAAAGACGTTAAAACTAGTATTTGTGGATTAAGTGATTAAACTATGACAGGTCACCTCTTCATTCAAAGGGTTAAAAATTAAGAATTGTTTTTTTTTCAGAGAACAATAATTTGTTTAGCGTGTAAACCCTTTCCTTCATATAACTGTCTTTTCATGCATTTGCAAACAGAGTAGATCCGCATCAGATGGCTCCTATAAAAGCCCACTGATCATGGTCTGCTCTATTTACTTAATGGTATTAGATTTGATTCTACAGTTTCTGTCTTAGCCAAAACATCCTGTGTACATATGCCAATAAAAAAAAATATTCATGATGTCAGTATTCCCTTACATGAATATTCATGGAGTGAAAGGTTCAAGGGGAAACAATGAGTTAGTAATTTTGAAATTATATGTTTTCCTCTTATGTACATTGTTAACCCTTTCCCTTTTCTATGTTTATTCCAAATTTCAATACCTACTGAGTATTCTTGGACATGCTAGTTATAATGAAATATGGTATGGGGAACATTGTAGCCATTTTAGAAACTAAAGAAACATATCTATCAAATTCCATAAGCAAACAGAGCAGACCCTGATCAGACGGCTCCTATAGGAGCCGTCTGATCTTGGTCTACTCTGTTTGAAAATGCGTTTACATAAGGGAAAGGGTTAAATCATGACAGGTCATGTCACTTTGATTAATTCGTCATTCAAAAGGTGAAAAATCAAGAAACTGGATTTTTCAGAGGATTGTTAAACAGGTTATGAAGTGTGTTAATTCAGGGGTTTGTGATTTAATGCATTAGTCACAAAACATAAATTTATACTGGGGAATTATTTTAGTTATGAATTGAAAAAGAAAACTAATACAGATGTTACAAAAAACTAAAACTTTTTTGTGTATATTTAGTATTGAAATGAGTGTTATCTCAGTTATGTGCAGACTGCAAGCCTTTCTTAATTGGTAAACACTCTTTTCGGAAAAATCATATATACGGTAAAACCTCTCTAAACCGGACGTTAAATTTGATATAGATATCAGTCTTTGAGACAAGTGACAGCTTAATGCAGGGTGAAAGTCTAGGAGCTTTCTGCATGACTTTCACTCTGCATTAAGCAGTCACCTGCCTAAAAGTATCTAACTTCTTCTCTACTAGAATTCCGGTTTAGGGAGGTTTTACCATACATCAGAGGTCCGGATAAAATGTGTAAATTTAACCTATTTGTTCCCATGATCCCATATATCGGACGTAGGCAAACAGTGTAGACTCTAATCAGACGCAGCATCATGCGGCGTCTGATCAGAGTCTACACTGTTTGCTGATAGGAAATTCAATATAAAACAAAACAAAAATGAAAATTTAGACCAGGCACCCCTTAGATAAAGAATAGACTAATCCAATATATAAGCATGGAAGAATCCACTGGGAGCAAATGGGTTAAACATTTTCCACAATAGCTCCTTTATGTCTCCATCAACCCTAAACTGTTACCACTTTTTAGAATCGTCTAGAAGAGGCAATTCTAAGAGTCGTCACAGTATAGAGGTTGGTGGAGAAATGATGGTTTTAGTATTTGGGTATGTACCATTATCTGTAGCTCTGTACATGTAAGTTACTTCAGTACAGAGCAACAGATGAATGTGGGTCCTCCAAATACGAAAAATGGATTTACAGATGTCTCGCAACACAGCCTTTCGCTACCCTGACCATTTCGCTACCCTGACCATTTCGCTACAGTCATTTCACTACCCTACGGGAAGTCATTTCGCTACCCCGCACTTTCGCCACCCAATTAAATATAACATAGGCAATAGTTTGGATCCAAAAGAGACATCCACAGTAATTAATTCGCATATAAGATAGATGGCTATACCTGTTTTGAATAATGTTCAATATAAATCTATCACAAAACTTACAATTAGACATGTTCCATGTAACCGTAATTATATAAAATGTAATTCTATATTCTTAGAAACCTGTTTTGAACTTGTCTCGATGAGACCTTTCCAATGATATATGATATGCTAAAAAAAATGTTTTCCCGCCATCTTGACATATACTAGAGATAAATTACTTTCATGGAATTTTTTATTTTATCTTGACATTTTATCTCATCCGAGTTTAAAACTGGTGTCAAATTTGAAATAGGTGCGAAATTGATCAAGTTATCACCTATCGAAAGGTGTAAAAACCTATCAAAGGTGTGAAATTGAGTGTCTGTCTGAGAAACGGATTAGATAAAATGTCAAGATAAGATTGAAAAATACATAAAAATAATTTATCTTTAATATATGTCAAGATGGCGGATTTTTTTTTTGAGAATTCGTCCAGTTTTGCCAGGTTAAACACTTATCGAAATTTTGGACAAAAAACTTTTTTCTTCAACCAGGGCATATCATTTATCGTTGGAAAGGTCTCATCCAGACGAGTTCAAAACTGGTGTCAAATCTGAAATAGGTGCGAAATTGATCGAGTTATCACCTATCAAAGGTGTGAAAACCTATCAAAGGTGTGAAAACCGTTTCTAAATTGAGAGTCTCTATCTAAGAAACGGATTAGATAAAATGGTCAATATTAGATAATAAAAAATACATAAAAAGTAATTTATCTCTAGTAATTGAGATGTAATTAATTACATTTGGTAAAGTAATTGTAATCCATAAAACTCCTGTAATTGTAATGGTAATTGACCTTTTGTGAATGTAATTTAATTTAATTAATTACATTGCCATGTAATTAACCCCAGGAAATGCAGAAATTGATTAATTCAAAATTTTGATATGCTATATGACAAGAGTAAATTTAAGAAAACAATGTAGACTGAGATGAGGTGCCTTCTATATGAGCTGTCACATAAGGGTACATGTATCTAAGCAATGCAGACTACATACATACTGGTAAGGTCTGCCTTGTTTGCAATTGAAGAATGAATATTACAATTTTACCATTTTCATGAGATGTGTTTAGTTATTCAGAGGGGTATAGTTATAAAATTCTGCAGCAGAGTAATAATTTGCAAAATATGGGATCTCATTCAATTGAACATTCATGTAATATGTTATTTGAATTTCTTTGTATATTAAACAATATACTACACTGAAATAACATTTGTTATTTAGTCACTTTCTCTATATGGATTCAGTGTTTAAAAAATTAAATCTATTAAAATCACTGAATGGCTGTGCTTTATAGTATAAATAACCAAAATAATTGAAAAGTAATTGTCCATTACACCTAATTTTTAACTGTAGTTAATTACATTACAATTACTTGTAATTAAAATAGCACTCAATTACACATTACATCATTTACATTAAAAACATGTAATCAATTGTAATTAATTACAATTACAATTTTAATTACTCCAGGTCTGGTCTCATCAAGACAAGTTCAAAACTGGTGTCAAATCTGAAATAGGTGCGAAATTATTTTTTTGAGAATTCTGCCAGTTTTGCCAGGTTAACCCCTTATCGAAATTTTGGACGAACAAACTATTTCTTCAACCAAAGCATACCATATATCGTTGGAGAGGTCTAATCGAGACGAGTTCAAAACAGGTGTCAATTCTGAAATAGGTGCGAAATTGGTCGAGTTATCACCTATCAAAGGTGTGAAAACCGTTTCTAAATTGAGTCTCTATCTAAGATACGGATGAGATCAAATGTCAAGATAAGATAAAAAAAAAATACATGAAAGTAATTTATCTCTAATATCAAAGGTTTGAAAACCGTTTCTAAATTGAGAGACTCAATTGTGTGGCGGCCGTAAAACGTCGCCCCGTACTTCATTCTCAGTGTTGTTATACCTTCTGATCCTTCGAGATCATGCATTTCAGTACTTCTTGTTCTGAAAATTGAATACCGCTTAAGCCGGTGCTAGGGGGTGTGAGCAGTGTTGCATTTTCAATTACTGCTCATGAACAGACTCAATAAAACCGAGTCTGCAATTTTCTCTTTTTGTGTTGCAATTTTTGCTTTCGGGGGATCACCACCCTTCAGAATTTCTATCTAAGAAACAGATGAGATAAAATGTCAAGATTAGTAATTTATCTCTAATAAATGTGAAGACGGCGGGAAAATATTTTGAAGAAAAGATTTGACACAAGTTTTGAACTTTGAACGGTTTTCACACCTTTGATAGGTGATAACTCGATCAATTTCGCACCCATTTCAGATTTGACACCTCGTCTCGATGAGACATTTCCAACGATATGTGATATGCCCTGGTTGAAGAAAAAAGTTTTTTCGTCCAAAATTTCGATAAGGGGTTAACCTGGCAAAACTGGCGGAATTCTCAAAAAATATTTTCCCGCCATCTTGACATATATTTTTATGTATTTTTGACATATATTAGAGATAAATTACTTTTATTTAATTTTAGCTCATCAGAGCACAAAATGCTCAGGGTGAGCTTTTGTGATCGCCTGATGTCCGTCGGCGTGCGTCGTGTGTCGTGCGTCGTGCGTCGTCAACAATTTGAACCTTTAAAGTTCTTCTCCTCTGAATCTACAGGGGTCTCAGCTTTCATCTTTGGCATATATCATCATATGTATGTCCTCTACAAAAGTTATATAAATTATACCCCTGTTGTCAAAATTGGCCCTGCCCTAGGGGGTTTCTGTTTTCAATAGAAACATATAGTGAAAACTTTGAACATCATCTCCTCTAAAACTAGACGGTCCTCAGCTTTCATATTTGGCACATAGCTTCAACTTCAGGACTTCTACAAAAGTTATATAAATTATGCCCCTAGGGTCAAAATTGGTCCCACCCCAGGGATTGCCATTTTTTGTAGCTGACTGCTTAAACAGCCCAGCGGATCACTAGTTATGCATAGGAAAAGCTTTAAAAGTATCCTTGTCAGAAACTACATGTCCCAGAGCTTAGATATTTGGTGTATAGATTTACTTAGTATACCTTTATGAGTTTTATAAGTATCATAGTTCTGGGGTTCAAATTGGCCCTACCCTGTGTGTATAGACTTCTTCACATCAGAAACTACAGTCTAAAGGTTTTTCCTTATATATCAGCCTGCAGAGCTGAGACCAGTCAGTGTGAGTTCTTATATAATCACCCTTAGCCTGATCAGTAGAGTAGAAATTGTGTTTAGACAAATAACACACACTCATTTAAGATTGAGAAAACTGGATAATTCTCAATATGCAGAACAATCTTAAAGCTTTTTTTCATACCTATGTCCTGCATTAAGCTACCAGATATCAATATAGAGCATATCTGTTGTGAATTTCAGCTTAACTCTTTGCATGCTGGGTAATTTTTTCATCTGCTAAATTGTTGTCTGCAGCATATTCATAAGTTATCCTAACTACACACTTTCTTTCTAATTTTTTCAGAAGTTCAGTCTCATTGACAAACAGTTTGGATATCAGATCAGGCCCCACATTAGGTTGGCCCTGATCTGGATCCAAACTGTTTGCATAGGTCATTAATGGTGGGAGAATCCCACTACACACTTTCTTTCTAAGTTTTTCAGAATTTCAGTCTCATTTACAAACAATTTGGATATCAGATCAGGCCCCACATTATGTGGGGCCTGATCTGGATCCAAACTGTTTGCATAGGTCATTAGTGGTGGGAGAATCCGCCTCTAGCATCCAAAAAATTAATACAAGTTCCAGTGGTCTATGCTCTATCCATTATTTCACTACATTCTTTCAGCATCATGTTCAGGTCCTCTACAAAAGTTATATAAATTGTGTCCCAGGGTACAAAATTGGCACTGCCCCTGGGGTGTTAAGTTTTCAATAGAAACATATAGTGAAAACTTTGAAAATCTTCTCCTCTGATTGTCTGGTGAGCGATGTCAGGGCCATTCTGGCCCTCTTGTTTTATCTAATCTTGACATTTTATCTAATCCGTTTCTTAGATAGAGTCTCTCAATTTAGAAACGGTTTTCACACCTTTGATAGGTGACAACTCGATCAATTTCGCACCTATTTCAAAGTTGACACATGTTTTGAACTCGTCTCAATGAGACCTTTCCAACGATATATGATATGCTTTGGTTGAAGAAAAATGTTTTTTTCATCCAAAATTTCGATGAGGGGTTAACATGGCAAAACTGGTCGAATTCTTAAAAAAAAATTCCGCCATCATGACATATATTAGAGATAAATTAGTTTTATGTAATTTTTTATCTAATCTTGACATTTTATCTCATCCGTTTCCTAGATAGAGATTCACTTTAGAAACGGTTTTCACACCTTTGATAGGTATTAACCCTTCGCTTGCTATTCACGTCAATATACCTACCTGTAAATAGTGAAGACCCAGATGAGACCGCTCCTGCAGGAGCTGTCTCATCAGGGTATGCACTATTTACAAGTTGATTGTGCAACCAGTGCACTCCACAGCAGTGATTGGCCAGCGCAATAATTATATACAGTGAAGATATATGTAATTATACAACAGGGCATGGGTAAAGAAGGAGAAATGTATTTTAAAATTCAGCAAGCGAAGCGTTAAACTTGTAAATGTGTACAAGCATCAGTCTATATATTGGTTATTTACATTGTGGCTGTTCACTGGAGTATTAAGCCTCGAATCTAGCTAATGGAATGGATATGTCAAACATAAATTTGTGCCTGCTTTCAGGTGATACTTATATAATTACTCTATGAATATTCATGTAAGAAATAAGGTATGAATGAATATTAATTGGTTTAATTTTACAATGTTATATGCCATGTGGACACACTTTTGCCACACTTTTGCCATGGCGGAAACTATAGCATATTACAGTAAAACCTCTCTATAACGGACACTAAATTACATCAAGTATTTTGAGTTAACCCTTATAGCGCTGAATTTCTAATGGACTATTCCAAAAATTCAAACAGGTCAAGCTTATGGTGAATATTATGGGATTGTTCTATAGAAAAGTATAACATGACAAACAGTGCAGACCCAGATGAGAGGACTCCTCTAGGAACCCTCTCATCCGGGTCTACTATGTTTGCAAAGGACATGAGTGACTCGTGTCCCGCACTGTAAGGGTTAAATGCAGGTGGCTGCTTTAAGCAAGGTAAAAGTAAAACAGAGCTCCTATAGGAGCGTTCTGTTTTACTTTCACCTTGCTTTAAGCAGTCACAAGCCCTAAATACCAGCTAATTAACACAAATTAGTGGCCGTTATAGAGAGCTTTCACTGTATTCCATAAGCAAACAGGACAGCCCGTGATCAGACGGACGGTGTACGAGACGTCTGACCTAGGTCTCTTCTGTTCACAATGCGTTAATAGGCCAATTTATAGATACAGCGTTAACCCTTTGCTTCATGCATGCAACATATTTCGGCATTTGCAAACGGAGTAGACCAAGACCATGTGGAAGCCCTTTGGATAATCATGATCGGGTTCTACAGATTCTAGAAGGAGCCAAATTTCCCTTGGCCTAATTCATATCAAATATGACTAATTAGTATTCATAAAGTTATCATTTCTTTAAAGCGAGTCTTAAATACACGTTTGGATCAAAGCGTTTCTGTGTACAGTGCTCCCTCCCTACAACGGCCTTCTCAATAACGATTCCCTCATTACAACAACGCATGTCACTGTTTCCGAAACAATATGGCCCCAGAAACAACTTTTTTACATCGTATATCTTTATGCCTCCAATAAACCTGTGTTGTGACCACTCTTTAGAATCTTCACTTTGTGACGATTCTAAAGAGTGGTCACAACATAGGGTTTGATTCAGCCATAACGGTTTTAGTTCTCGAAATACACCTTATCCGGGGATCTGCAAACAAGCTAATTATGTTTGATTTTCCCTCCCTATAACAACTCCCTCTGAACAACACATACAATCTTCGTATCCCAAAGGATGTCGTTGTAGAGAGGGAGCACTGTATACGCATATGCACGTCTTTGCAAACAGAGTAGACTCCGATAAGACGGCTTCTATGTTCAGAGTCTGATATGTTTGCTTATGGAAGTACATTTCGAGGGCTTGGAGCAAAACTATTGTAACTCCTTCACAAAGTTACACTAGTTTTGCTCCAAACCCTCGATTTGTATATAGATATGGTCCTACAGTTTTAATTGTTTACCTTAAAAAATAAATTAATGAATATACGTGAAGTCATACATTCATGTAAAATGTTCATTACGGAAAAGGAACGTAACCCTAAGTTTCAACGAGTTCTATTGCTGCATCAAGAGACGAGTGCAGATGTAATATTTAATTACATGAACCTCCTATTCACTCAAGCTTTTGAGAAACTATTGACCAGTTGTAATTTAACACTTTACTCCGAAAATACGTCTTTCTACGTCTTTGCAAACAGTGTACATCCTGTATGGGCCGTCTGATCAGGGTCTGCTCTGTTTGCGTATGGTATCATATTGATATGATTGTACAGTTTCTACAATGGCCAAACATTCCAAAATGCATGTGCTTATATGAATATTAATCTACTTAATATTCATGATGTCATTATTTCTTACATGAATATTCATGGAGTAAGAAATTCTGATATCACGAATAAGTTATTTTTTATAATAGCATATGATCTGAGGATGTTTTGGTATTGGAAAAAAACTGTAGAGTCAGATCCGACATAAATTCATAAGAAAACAGAGAATACCCTGATCCGGGTCTACTCTGTTTGCAAGCACGTGAAAAAAGTGTCGATGTTTTCATAACTTTTACTTCTGTTGCCGGATAATGTCAGGTATACATTTTAGCTGACTTCGTGTTGATTGTCGATGGTCTTTAACCCTTTCCCTGTTGAAAGCTAAATATATTGTCTGGGTCTACATTTTTTCAAATGTCAGTACTTTTATTTCCCGCATTCAGAGATTTTAACAATACAAACTATTAGTTTTGAATACTGAAATTGAATTGTGTTAGACAGTTGGAGACTATATTATTACGTTACTTACTCAG
Organism: Azorinus chamasolen; assembly: GCA_963576725.1. Taxonomy (NCBI): domain Eukaryota; kingdom Metazoa; phylum Mollusca; class Bivalvia; order Cardiida; family Solecurtidae; genus Azorinus; species Azorinus chamasolen. Next base: position 81,044,936 of record OY755248.1, read on the forward strand.
CCGAAATACTGCTAATTTACTTACTAGACCTAGGAAAACAGTAACGATCAAAGGTGCCAGATGTTCAGTAAATCCCCTAAGTTCTCAGCAGGGGGCATGGGTCAGCGATCACACAACTGCCATCAATCACACACTGTCTTATCAACACAGTTATGAACTATTACGTAACAGAAATGCTTCTAATGTAACAACTACCAAACAGTGTGCCTATTGTCTAAAGTTATGATTTGTTAAACAGCTTCCTGAACAATAGAAGATAACTATGTTTTGACTATCTATGGCTAAGCATAATCAAACCCCAACGATTTAGATATATTTTAAAAGGTAGTTTACTGTGAATTATAATTCTAAAGATAATATAGATTGATATGATCTAGATCTATTCTAAAATACTTTTACTAGATCTGAACACTACGGTATTGTACAGTATAGCCAGAAATAAATTTTACAACACACGAATGAACGACATGAGCTGGTAGTTTATAGGTTCAGCTGGTAGTTTATAGGGCCGATTAATTCAAGCTTCTTGTTGTATCTATCCTTAGAAACTAAAACATAACTGTCATTATAGTCAGAGGATATAGTAAATGTACAGAAATCAACAATTCATAACCAGCACAGTCGTTAAATGATGTGTAGGCTAACTGTTGCTTAGCTTTTACATAGAGATACATATGTTGTCATTGGTGTTTTTGGCCACCAGTTAACTGCGCATGCGCGAAAACGACGGGTTTGTTTACAAACAGAGATTCGCCCTATTGCATTTTCATGATCCGCTTTTTCGAAATCTTAGTTTTAAGATTTTGTTACAGAATGATTAAGAACTTTTCTAAGATCATTTTCTAATTTGTGAAATAAATTTAATAATTTTCACTTTGTCTATTAACTATTCATTTTACTTCACAAATCAGAAAATGGCCATTGTATTCTCCTAATTTTTTTAAATTCTGGCACAAAATTTTAAAGTTTCAAATTCTATTTCTATATCTGTATGTTGTTCCTTTGAAATTTGCATTTACTTACCTCATTTTCTTATTTTACCGAATGATTTAATAAAATTGTTTTGCAGACGACAGTTAGAAATTTGGCATGTCATAATGTGTCAAATTACTCGTCACCCAGCACACCATTATATTGCTTATATATCCGTTATCACCCATCATCTTCAAGGAATTTGAGCAGGCCTATTAAATCTGTTTTTATGTCCAAGTTGTTGCCTGCTTAAAGTTTTGATTCAGTTCTTTGACCCTGATTCGTCACGCCTATCCTGTACCGACACAGTTAACCTGTGTAGCATGATCACCATTGACTATCGACAACGTCATTCCATCTTACATTATCTGTAATTGAAACAATGAGAATATAGTTAATTAACAGAAGCATTGCGTTAGCAAAACACATCTGTAATATAGGTCGTCTTTTTGTGTCACCTGCCGAGAGACAATGTGTCACTTAGGGAGCACTATTCCGTCGTCTGTCTGTCTATCTGTCCGTAACAGTTTTTTTTCTTGGCTGCCATTTCTAAACTAATCATTATATAGCTTTCAAATTTCACATGTGTCTTCCTCTCATTGAGGACCATTGATGTAACTATTGTCCGTCACTCTGCATGCAATATTTTTTTGAGTAATTCCCCTTTGTTTTGATTTCACTCCAGCATACTAGCAGTTTTTGTGTCAGCTGCGAGCAGATGGCACATGTGTTCCTCCGAACACTCTTGTCCGAACAAAATGTTATGATTGAACATAAATTCTAAATTAAGCTCCGTACTATACCAATACAGTGTAAGCCCGAGCCAGTTATTGATTACTCAGGGATAATAAGTATCCCGAAGTTCGAGTCCTATAGGAGCCGTCTGATCAGGATCTGTTCTGTTTGCTAATGGAATTATATGCAGTTGAACTTCGATAAATCGAATTTGAAGGGACCATACACATTAGTTCAGTTAACAGTAGTTCGAGTCATCCGATTTCTCATCTGAACAATTTCTCATGACCACAGCTTAATACAGGTCTAAAGCAGTGCCGAAAGCTCTTGTAGGAGCTTTCAGCATATTTTTAGGCCTGTATTAAGCTGTCACATGTACATGTATTTCCAGATATCTATAGCGATACAATTTAGAGCAATTCTGTTTTGTAAGTTTTGGAAGGATTTAACTTTTTGTTCGAGTTATCCCGAAGTTCGAGTTATCCAAGTTCGATATATCGAAGTTCAACTTTAGATGTGATTCTACAGTTTTGCCTTGGGGGAAAAACATCTTATGTTCCTGTACCATGATACAACATCAGCTAATAAATATTCATGATGACATTATTAGTTATGCAGATCATTGGCGGGGTATCTGACTTCTTGTTTCTTGCTGAGAAACATGTATTTTCCTCAGCAGGAAATAAAACGTCAGATATCCCGCCAGTGATCTGTATAACGATTTTATTATACTGCAAAGTTTAATATTTGTAGCAGTTAATTAGCGTTGTTAATGTAAGCGTCGTTTTGCTTCCCCTCATGGGCCTCTCACTGTAAGGTAAGGGCTTATATATCACTCTGCAAACCTAGTTCATCGTGTATAATAACCAGTTCATTATATTTGTGGATAGAAAGGGATCTTCCAAGTGCATTAGTTTATCAAAGGATCGAAAGAATCAGACGTTAGTAAAACTTTCAGCAGATCAGCGGTTAAGCAATCACTATTTAACTTAATTGAGGGAATTTTGGCGCAGTTCCGGCGTCATTTGGATGACGTCAAAATGACGGTTTTATAATATTCAAACAATGGGCGTTGGAAGGAGCGGCTATACTGCAATTTACAGGTACGTGTACTGTGCATGTACATAAATAAAATCTGAATCGAATTGGGTGTGAATTATCTTTGTAAAAGCGGGGTTTGGGGGCTAATCGGTACGTGCACAAGCACTTTGACAACATTTGCAGCATCAAAGCAGAATAAGACCTTCGCCACATACAGGGTTCATTTACATTGTTATAAAACTATAACAAAAATGTTTCTAAATGGATAACTTTTTTCCGCCCCAAACTCTTGTTATTTCGTTTGAGAGCGGTTGTTTGAATCGAATCGACGAAGTGAAGCTGGTCGGCCATTTTTATTTTATTATATCAAGGGAGCGAGGCCCTCGGCGGGGGAAATTCCATTGTTTCTCATGACTCCGTATATACATCAGAATTTAGAGGGATACACGGCTTTTATACATGGCTAACTGAGCAATCAAAATCGAGGATTTTACTTTACGTTATAATAATATTAGTTATACAGATCATTGGCGGGGTATCTGACTTTTTGTTTCCTGCTGAGGAAAATCATGTTGCCCGATCCGTTAGGCGAGGGCTACATTTATTTTCCTCAGCAGGAAATAAAAAGTCAGATATCCCGCCAATGATCTGTATAACGATTTTATTATACTGCAAAGTTTAATATTTGTAGCAGTTAATTAGCGTTGTTAATGTAGTCGTCGTTTTGCTTCCCCTCAGGGGCCTCTTACTGTAAGGTAAGGGCTTATATATCACTCTGCAACCCTAGTTCATCGTGTATAATAACCAGTTCATTATATTTGTGGATAGAAAGGGATCTTCCGAGTGCATTAGTTTATCAAAGGATTGAAAGAATCAGACGTTAGTAAAACTTTCAGCAGATCAGCGGTTAAGCAGACACTATTTAACTTAATTGAGGGAATTTTGGTGCAATTCCGACGTCATTTGGATGACGTCAAAATGACGGTTTTATAATATTCAAACAATGGGCGTTGGAAGGAGCGGCTATACTGCAATTTACAGGTACGTGTACTGTGCATGTACATAAATAAAATCTGAATCGAATTGGGTGTGGATTATCTTTGTAAAAGCGGGGTTTGGGGGCTAATCGGTACGTGCACAAGCACTTTGACAACATTTGCAGCATCAAAGCAGAATAAGACCTTCGCCACATATAGGGTTCATTTACATTGTTATACAACAACTATAACAAAAATGTTTCTAAATGGATAACTTTTTTCCGCCCCAAACTATTGTTACTTCGTTTGAGAGCGGTTGTTTGAATCGAATCGACGAAGTGAAACTGGTCGGCCATTTTTATTTTGTTATATCAAGCAAGCGAGGCCCTCGGCGGGGGAAATTCCATTGTTGCTCATGACTCCATATATACATCAGCATTTAGAGGGATACACGGCTTTTATACATGGCTAACTGAGCAATCCAAATCGAGGATTTTACTTTGCGTTATGATAATATTTCTTATGGGCCCGTCACACCATAACGTTCTGGTCAGCGTTCTATAACGTTTGAGGAAACGTTGGTAGTTGGCCGTGGTCGCTGGGATAGCGCCGGAAGAGCGTTGTGTGAACGCTTGTGAACGCTAGTGAACGTGAGTGATCGCTGGGGATCGGCGGAGTGAGTGAGTGAGTTGGGTTTAACGTCCGACTAACAGTATTTCAGTTATTTGCAGACGGCACCCGCATGAGACAAGTTATAGTGCTGCCTCACTGAAATACCCCTGCCGCGGGCACATGGCAAGGGCATCCCACCCAGTCACATTATCCTGACACCGGGCCGACCAGTCCTAGAACTACACATTTTAATGTCGAGCGCAGACAAGGGAGCTACTAGTACCAACTTTTAACGACTTTTGGTCTGTCGCGGCCGGGGATCGAACCCACGACCTTCCGTACCGGGGATCGGCGGAGAACGCTGGTCCAGAAAAAAGTATTAAACATGCACAAACGTTCTCGCTGAGACCAGCGTTCTTCAACGTTTAATTTTAAACGCCGAAGAACGTTTAAGAACGTTAATGGAACGTTTAACTAACGTTCGATGAGCGTTGCACGCTTTCGGATATCGTTAGTCGTTACTCTAGCGTTACTTGGTTATTACTAATCATTTGCTTTGCAGTGAACGACTCACTGGAAAATTTTCAACGACCGCTGAACGGTCTCCTAGCGCACGCAGTGTGTCGAAAGTCAAACGAATGTCAAAACGCAATTCTGTCGTTATTCACACATTAATCACACGCTCAACACGCTCGTCTAACGTTCACAAATCGTTCGTTTGCGCGCCAGTGGCCCGTTAGCACACGCTAATGGTTTTCAGGGGTATCTTACTTGGTCGCTGTTACACGCTTCTCGCGCGTTAGACACACGCTAGTAATGCGTTAGGCACACGTTAATCACACGCCAGATGTGTCATCCTCATTCTAGAACGCTCAAAAATTGAACGATTGAAATGTTTAGAGAACGTTGACCAGAACGTCGTGGTGTGACGGGCCCATTACATGAATTTTGAACAGGTAAAGGATGGTATTTTGTGGCTGTTTTAGCGCACAAGTTGATAACAATCAGTTTACTGAAATTGCAAATCACATAAAAAGCGGAGTCACGCTCTAGTTCAACACAATTCAACACATGTCAGCAAGTGATTGTACATGTTTTATGTTAGCCCTTTACTTCCACGTAAACGACTTTTCACTTGTTTGAAAATAGAGTAGACCCAGATCAGACGGCTCCTGTAGGTGCCGTCTGATCAGAGTCTTTTCTGGTTGCTTATGAAACTAAAACAACATATCGAGGGCTTGGGGGCAAAACTATTGTAACTCCTTCACTTTGTGAAGGAGTTACAATAGTTTTGCACCAAGCCCTCGATATGATTCTACAGTTTCTGTCATGGCCAAAAAGTCATGTGTCCATATGCTATTATAGCTATCATCCCTTTCCTTCATATAAATACCTTTTCATTCATTTGCAAACTCAGTAAAGCCAGACCCGACGGATCCTATAGGAGCCGTCTGATCATGGTCTGTTCAGTTTGCCTTTGGAGTGATATATATCTAATTCTACAGTTTTTGTCAAAGCAAAATATTTCATCGAAAAAGTTTAAATTGCAAAAAATCAGCTAATAAATATTCATGCTGTCATTATTTCTTACATGAATACAGAACAGGGAAAAAGTTAATCTAATTGATATTCACGATGTCATTATTTCTTACATGGATATTCATGGAGTAATGTGTTACGGTGATTGTATCAGTTCACTGGTTGATCATTATCATGTTTAATGACATCTTTTGTAGGGCATCAGACAACGTCACGCTATAGGTCAATAAAAGGCAGCAAGTGATATTTTTTGTTTACCCATATACCCCGTTTAACCCTTTCGGCGCCAAATTTCTAATTGTCGTCTGCAAACCACTTTTGTTAAATCATTTGGTAAACTAAGGAAATGAGATAAATAAATGCGAATGTCAAAGGAATAAAGCAAATATATAGAGATAGAGTTTTAGACAAAAAGTGAAGTCGCAGATCAGACGCCGCCTTGAAATGGCTGCGTCTTATCTGGGACTGCACTATTTGTTGTGGTGCATTTATGCGGCTTCGGCAGTGAAAGGGTTAATGTTTACGTCAGGAATAATGACAGTAGATACACGAGATTATTTCATACAGACAGAAACTGTAGAATCGTATACAGTTGAACTTCGATATCTCGAACTCGGATAACTCGAACTTTGCAATAACTCGAACAAACAGTTCAGACTTTTCAAAATTAAGACTACAGAATTGCTCTAAAATCTATCGCTACTGATAACTAGAAACACATGTGACAGCTTAATACATGAGCTTTCAGCATTACTTTAGACCTGTATTAAGCTGTGGCCTTGAGAAATTGTTCAGGTTAGAAATTGGGTGACTCAAACTTCTGTTATCTCGAACTAATGTGTATAGTCCCTTGAAGTTCGAGTTATCGAAGTTCTGTATATATTATTTCATAAGCAAACTGAGCGGGTCCTGATCAGGCGGCTCCTACTATGTTTGAAAATCGTCCCGAGTTCTTGAATTAATCTATTTCCCTTGCCACATTGGTTGCCCAAGTAAAGAGAACTAATTAACCCATTCACCACCGCAGTCGCATTAATGCACCACGGCAAATAGTGCAGTCCCAGATCAGACGCCGCCTTTTCAAAGCGGCGTCTGATCAAGGACTTCACTATTTGTCTCAATCTCTATTTCTATATATGTGCTTTATTCCTTTGAAATTTGCATTCATTTATCTCATTTTCTTATTTTACTGAATTATTTAACAAACTTGGATTGCAGACGACAATTAGAAATTTGGCGCCGAAAGGGTTTAATTCGTAGCAGTATGGAAGCAAGCACCCCTACATAGTTCATGTTTAGGACCCCCAATAGGAAAAGGGTGGCTGTTGGATGAGTAAGCATATCGTCTCCTCTGGTATCACTGATACCAACTGCCTAAATATATTTACAAAGCCCTTGATCTGTCCACAGCTGTAATGCAAGAGGAGACTGCAGATGAAGACATTATGTATGGTGAACACTTCTACGGAGAAGATGAGATGTTTGAATACGTTGAATATGTTGATAAAACATAACCTACATTTGTTTATAAAACATACCCTCTCTATTTTCTTTTTTAGATCTCAAACCTCTCTATAACGACCACTAAACTGAGTTAATTAGCTGGTATGTAAAGCAGGTGGCTGCTTAAAGCAAGGTGAAAGTAAAACAGAACGCTCCTATAGGAGTGTTCTGTTTGACTTTCACCTTGCTTTAAGCAACGCCCTACCTTTAACACAAAATATTTGATGGAATTTAGTGGCCGTTATAGCGAGTTTTTACTGTATATACAAACTTGACAGTTTTTCAAACACTTCGATACATTGAACTTCAAGGGACCATTCAAATTACTGCGACATAACGGAGGTTCGAATCATCCAATTTCTAATCTGAACAATATCGCACGTTCACAGCTTAATGTAGGTTCAAAGTAATGCTGAAAGCTCATGCAGGAGCTTTCAGCATTACTTTCGACATTCATTAAGCTAGCACATGTGCTTTATATATATATGTAATAATACATTTCAGAACAATTTTGTATTGTAAATATTGGAAGGATCGAACTTTTACTTCGAGTTTTCCCGAATTTCGAGTTATCCGAGTTCGAGATATCGAAATTCAACTGTAGTTAAACACTGATGGACTATGCCACTTTACAAATTCAGCATTTTAAGGGTGAATTTCGTTTGAGTTTGTTGCATTACACTTTTATCATTTTACTGTATTTTTCTCCAGGTCTTTCGTGTATTCGACCAGGGCATATACGGGCACGGGTTCTGTGTGTTACAGTATTCTGCTGCTGTTTTGTCTTCATCTTTTATGGATATTATTCCAATGACGTCCTGTCGGATAACTCCACTTGGTCGCTTGCATCGTTATCCAACTTTCTACATAATGATATGGACAAGGACAATATCGATGCAAGATTCGTGAATTTTTCATTAAATTATACGTCAGTTGGTGGTGGAAAGTTTTATATTTTCTCAGTAATTTCTGAGCAGAGCCTACGTGGTGCCTCAAACTGGTCTTCTATCGTCATTAACGGTTGGGAAGAGAAAGACGCCTACCCAATAAAGTACAAATGCTGTTATAAATACTCTGACGGTTCATATAAGTCTACATCTTCCAGTGGAAAGAGAAGTTGGAATCCCGACGAGCTGCTAAAGGCAAGACAGATAATCTGCAACATAAACAACATTGCTAGACCAGAAGTTGTCTCCCTTGTTTTACCGGAAGACTCTTGTGACAACGGCACTTATCAAGCGCCGCTATATCGAATGCGATACACCGAACCGAAATTTGCGATTTGTGCCAAAATAGCATATGGTAAAAAGAACCCAGTGGAAATAATTGAATGGATGGAGTATCATTTACTGTTTGGCGTTAGTAAAGTTGTCGTGTATCCGCACGGAGATCTGAACGAAGGAGCACTGAGTGTTTTACAACATTACGCCCAGAGTGGCATTCTGGAAATTGTACCGATGCCATATGTACCACAACTTGGTAAGTTTAGCTTTAAAATTGTACCGATGCCATATACCACAACTTGGTAAGTTTAGCCTTAAAATTGTACCGATGTCATATGTAACACATCTTGGTAAGTTTAGCCTTAAAATTGTACTGATTCCATATGTACCACAACTTGGTAAGTTTAGCTTTAAAATTGTACCGATGCCATATGTACCACAACTTGGTAAGTTTAACTTTAAAATTGTACCGATGCCATATGTAACACAGCTTGGTAAGTTTAACTTCAAAAGTGTAAAGATGCCATATGTAACAAAGTTTGGTAAGTTTATCTTTAAAATTGTACCGATGCTATATGTACCACAACTTGGTAAGTTTAACTTTAAAATTAAACCGATGCCATATGTACCACAACTTGGTGATACATGCAATTAATACAGATGACATATGTACCACAACATCTAGCTTCTAAGTTGGTAAGTTTAGCTATGCTTTATGTGCCACAACTTGGTACGTTTAGCTGTTAATTTGCTCTAGATATGAACAGATATATGATAGCAAACAGTTTCCATCAAGATCATGGGTACATGTAAACTTATTGGTGTCATACAAGGCACATATAATCGTAGATTCTAATGAATGTTAACCCGTGTAAACCGTATGTATTAGTAGAATTGTCTATGAGCGACTTCACTTGGGTCTATAGTTCGAACCATAGATGCCGCTAAATGCTAAAAATAGAAGTTGCAAACATGCGCAATTATTGTGGCAAGTGAACATGTGTAGTGAAACTAAAGTCAAAAAATGTAAACAAACAAAAACAACATTATTCTTGATCTTTTTAACGACGAAAATAATATGTAATACATTACCGTATATTACAGAATAGTACATGTGACCGATCTCAAATTTTGTCAAGATCGAAATAACGCATACTTTTGAACAATCTCATAATTCAAATCAAAAATTAAGATACCAACTTTCAGTTTATCGTTTGTCGCCATCTTGGAACTACAGAAACCAAGCCCTATGACGTGGTTCGACTATAGTTCGGGTGAAAGGTCATATGACGTAACTTTAGTCGCGACTATCGCCGTTCATATCGAACTGTGGGAACTATTGTTCGAACTATAGATCCACGTGAAGTCGCTCTAAATATAGTTGAACTTCGATGTCTCGAACTTCAAGGGACCGTGCAAATTAACTCGGGATAACAAGTTCGAGTCTATCCGATTTTTAATCTGAACAATTTCTCAAGATCACAGCTTAATGCATATCTTAAGAAATGCTGAAAGCATTGCTTTCGACCAGCATCAATATAGCACGTGTACGGATTTTATATGCGTAGTCAATTTTGTATTATTATTATTGGGAAGAACCGAACTTTTACGAGTTATCCGGAAGTTTGGGTTTTCCGAGTTCGAGATATATTAGTTCAACGGTTTGTATTTTGGACGAATGTACGAATGTAATTTCCATTAGTAGATTACATTCCTTAACCCTTCTCATGCTGAATTTTAAAATACATTTCTCCTTCTTTACCCGTGCCTTGTTGTATAAGTACATATATATTCACTGTGTACAAGTATTTCGCTGTGCAATCACTGCTGTGGATTGCACTGGTTGCACAATCAACTTGTAAATAGTGCAGACCCTGATGAGACAGCTCCTGCAGGAGCTGTCTCATCTGGGTCTTCACTATTTACAGGTAGGTATTGAATAGCAAGCGAAGGGTTAACTCTTTCGGTGCCAAGTTTCTAAGTATGCCTGCAACCTAGTATTGTTAAAACATTTCGATAAAATGAAATACTGAGATAAATACATGCGCTGTTTCAAAGGAACAAACTGCAAAAATAATACTATGGTACATATTGAGATAAACAGTGAAATCCCCGACCAGTCGCCAACTTCAGGGGCCTAGCTAGCGATACGCACTTACGCACATGCCATATATATATATAGATATTGGCCATAATAATGTTTTCAACGTTTTGTCTTGTTATGTAAGTTTGAACATATTTCCTCATATTGACGCCTTTTGACGCCTCTGTAAAAGTCACCTTTTGAAACCATTGATAAAGATGGTAATTATAATGATGATGATGATGATGATGATGATGATGATGATGATGATGTTGATGATGATGACGACGATATTTATAATGAAAGTACAAAAATGAGTCATGCAGGAAACACCACATACAGAACAAACACTCGCCCGAACAGCAACACAAGGAAACAGCAAATGTATATAGGTAGAAAAAACAACAAGAGACGCACAAAGACAAAACAAACATACAATAGGAGGAAGATGGAAGTATACAATGATGATAATGATAATAATATTGGTATTTTCAGCTGCTGCTGGCGATGATGATGATGATGATGATGATGATGATAATGAAGATGATGATGATGATGACGATTGAGGCGATAATGGATGATGATGATAATGATGATGATAATGGTGATGATGGTGAACATATTGCATGTAATTCTTCCAATGGATTATTACAGCTTTCGTTTGCCTTATTCACTGAAATGTACGAGCATATAGTTAGATTGAATATATTCATTTAGCTTTAAACACTACTAGTACTGTATTTCTATGATTCATTTCGCAGACAAGTTTCCACGTTACTTCTCTGAAAATTACAATAGAATCATGTGGCAGGACGAGCATGTAGCGACTTTCGACGCCCAGGAAAGGTTGAAACAGTTCAAATTCTACACGCTCATAGATACCGACGAGTTCATAACACAAAAAACTAAGGAAAACAGAAACTTTGTCAAGCTTATGGTAAGTGACAGCTAATTACAACTGTCGCAGGACAGCAAAGCTCGCCTATTATAGACTTTGTCTACAAAGATGAAGTCCAAAATATTTTTCTATTTTAACTGAAATACATCAATATTAAACCTACTGGCAAACTCAATTCTACATACCAGCTTCCTATGGCAAGTATTTCATGTTGTATTAGTGCATCTTAACACTTACCTCAAAACTTTAACTTTGAGATTTCAGCCCAAAAAGCTAAGTCCAAAAACAGGTGAAATTTTGACTAAAATTCAATTTTATTTTACATTTTAACTACACTACATCAATGTTCAACACACAGGGAACCTCCATTCCAAATATCGGCTTTCTCAGGCAGATATTTCATGTAGTATTAGTGCATTTCGACAATTACCCCAAAACTTTAACCTTCCTATTTCAGCCCAAAAAGCTAAGTCCATAACTGGTGAAATTTGGAATAAAATTCCAAAGTTTTAAATACACTACATCAATGTTCAACACACAGGGAACCTCCATTTCAAGTATCAGCTTCCTAGGACAAATATTTCATGTAGTATTAGTGCATTTTAACACTAACCCCAAAACTTTAACCTTCCTATTTCAGCCCAAAAAAACTAAGTCCATTACAGGTGAAAGTTTGACTAAAATTCAATTTTATTTTAAATTGTAACTTCACTACATCAATCTTTAACATACCAAGAACCTCCATTTCAAGTATCAGCTTCCTAGGGCAAATATTTCATGTAGTATTAGTGCATTTCAACACTTACCCCAAAACTTTAACCAAAAGCCAACGCAGACGCCGACGCCGGGGTGATTCCATAAGCCTTCTCTACGACGACCCCAAAATCGTGTTCTAATGGCGGGTGGTAGCTTAATTCAGATTGCAAGCAAGCAGTCTTTTAGGAACTTTCTGCACGACAAGCAACCGCCTGCATGTAAACTCAATCCCTTATATTGACGCCTTTTGATGGCTCTGTAAACGTCGCTTATTGAAACTATTGTGATAAATAGAGCATTTGCGCAATGGGAGCAAGTGCTCTATATATCCCGATGGTTTCAATACTAAACATTCTAAAGTTTTCCTTTTATACAGTAAATGCTGCTTTTCAGTAGAATTATTCAAATAGGTTGGATATAAAAATAAGTAATCGGAAAAAACTAATGCCAACAGTACAGACCCAATTACAACAGCTCCCGAAGGAAAAGTTTGATCTTGGTCTACACTGTTTGCTACTATATCAGTCTAATTTTGAAAGTTATTGAAATGGAGTCAAACTGAATTATCCCGTTATAAATACGTTTTTCTATGCCTTTGAAAACAGAGTAGACCCAGATCATACGACTCCTATAGTTTCTCCAATGGTCAACATTTCACGCATTCATGTGACATTACAAAAATCGATTTAGCCCATTCCCTCATAGACTATTTTTTTATCCAGCCTCTTTGAATAAATCTACCGAAAAGGAGCATTAACTAGAAAAAAGGGAAATTTTAGAACGTTGTAGTTTGCTACATTCTCATTAGAAGCAAATGCTCTATTCATCACAATGGTTTCAAAAAGTGACTTTTACAGAGGCGTAGAAAGGTGTATTCATGATGTCTTTATTCTTTCATAAATATTCAAAAGTAAACAGGTATCAGCTACACAATCTTGCGGAAAAGGAAATACTCAGGGAAATTGGGCCATTTAACATTCAGCCAAACTAATAATAGCACATTCTTCTCTAAATCTCAGGAACTATTGACAAGTAACCAGAACACAACGGCCAGTTTTACCATGTTCTCCGAGATACATTTGCTGGAATGGGCAAAGACGAATAACGACAGTGCCCTGAAAATGGGACAGTATGGCAGCCATACCGAACCGGTGTTGAAAGAGCCCAAACTGCTGCACGTGACCAATCGTCTGCTACCCGGCTTTGTATGGATTCACACCTCCCTCCCAGCAGCCGGGTTTTAAAGGTATGTCTGTATCGTGTTTGGCCATCGTGAATGGAAAATGGGCACTCGGACACTTTCATACAGTATAGATCCAGATCATCCGCCTCATTGGAAATAGTGTTTAAAGCTCACCATGCCTGACAACTTCCTGTTACTCTTTTACATGACTGATAGTACTTTTGACACGGTTGCAAACAGAGTAGACCCAGATCTGACGTCTTATCAGGGTATATTATGGGTTTGCTTATGGAATTACAGTTGAACTTCGATAACTCGAACTTGAAGCGACCATACACATTAGTTGGAGTTAATAGAAGTTCGAGTCATCTGATTTCTCATCTGAACTATTTCTCAAGGCCACAGCTTAATACAGGTCTGTAGGAGCTTTCATCATTTCTTTAGGCCTGTATTAAGCTGTCACATGTATTTCCAGATATCTGTAGCGATACAATTTAGAGCAATTCTGTTTTGTAAGTTTTGGAAGAATTTAACTTTTTGTTCGAGTTATCCCGGAGTTCGAGTTATCCGAGTTCGAGATATCGAAGTTCAACTGTATTTAGATTTGATCCTACAATTTGTTCTCATTATGCCATTATAAAAATATTACTTAGTTAATAGTCATACAGCATTTGTTCCCTACATGGATATTCACACGGTAATGAATTAATTACCATACTATCTTTGCAAATGTCGGATATTCGTTTTTCCTTTCCTTCAATCGGGTTGTTTTAAGTATAATCATTATTATTCATGATAACTATTATTAATATTATTATTTTGGTAGCAGAAGCAGTTGAAGAAGAACATGTAGTTACTGTAGTAATAATACCAGTAGTTGTATTATTATTAGTAGTAGTATTAGTAGTATTAGTAGTAGTATTAGTAGTAGTAGTAGTAGTGGTGGTGGTAGTAGTAGCAGAAGTAGTAGTAGTTGTAGTAGTAGTAGTAGTAGTAGTAGTAGTAGTAGTAGTAGTAGTAGTAGTAGTAGTAGTAGTAGTAGTAGCAGTAGTGGTAGTAGTAGTAGTATAAGTAAACAACGAGCAGTGAGCCATAAAAATCTGCGCAGTCCACATTTTGGGGGAATCAGCATTCTGTAAGCATGACTAAATCGTGATTCCCCCCTTTCAATCCATATAATCTTCTAGACAACAAAAGTACATTATCTTAGATGGACTGCAGCAATGCTGACTACCCTAAATCGTGGAACGTACTAAAATGTAAAGTACAGTCACGGCTCACTGCTCATTGTTTACCATGGTAGTATAGGTAAACAACGAGCAGTGAGCCGTGAATGTACTTTACATTTTGGTACGTTCCATGATTCAGGGGTGTTGGTATTGCTGCAGTCCATCTAACTAAGATATGTACTTTACATGCGACAGTTAATCACGATTTTCTCATGCAGGGTTTTATGCTGACAGAATGCTGATTGCCCAAAAACGTGGACTGCGCTGATTTTTATGGTTCACTGCTCCTTGTTTACTTATAATGGTAGTGGTATTATCCTCCCAATTTGACCTGAGACTCGATTAAATTTCGGCGTATTTATCGGGATTGTTCGTAATACTGTGTGAAAAAAAACAGCAAACCAAAAGCCGGCAATTTATTCGAAGATTACCGACGATAATACACGGAATATGCATTTGGTAGGATAATAATAGTAGTTCTTGCTGTTGTTGTCGTCGTCATCATCATCATCATCACCATCACTTATTATAATTACATTATTTTTGTTTCAGTGGCGAAGCTGATCCAGGCATTGTTGTGCTCAAACATTTTCGTCATTGTAAGGCACTATGGGTCCCATTACAAGAACAGCCCTGTCACACCCAGTTCGCAATGTTCAATGACACCTTGCTGTTTGACAAAGCAAAAACTATAGAACAAAGAGTGCTGCACGTAAAGAGAAAGCTACATTTGGTCTGATCTAAAATCACCACAAGCACCGTGCACGTATGAAGAGTACGCAACAAGAGGACGAGTCATTAGAATTTTGCAGTACTGTGTAGACCACGATAAGCCATCGGGCCTAAGAGGTGGCGTAAGAATAGGAAAACAATTATCACAACATTGTCTGATTATCAATATTCTTTCGGCGCCGTGTCAAACAGTTTGGATCCAGAGGAGACGCCAAGTGAATCGGCGTTTCCTGAGGACACAAACTGTTTGACATTGAGTATAAATGGAAAAGTAGTAAAGTCAAGCAGGCAAAGCCACATGCAAGACGCAACCACCACCAAAACACCGATAAACAGCATGACACACACACACACAACCACACACCCAAACGCACACACACACGAAATGAACACAGAAAACACCAAAAGACACACAAGAACCAGGGACAAACGTTCCACAACATGAACAAACCACAAGCACAAAGACGCAAGGCAAACAAAAGGAAGGGTGACAAAGAGAGTACCGCATTGGCACGGTCAGCGGCAAAAACACCACTGGGGGTTTAAACCGGTTTACGGACGTCCTAACCTCACACTTCTCTCAAAGTCACCCTAGCTTTACAGATATTGTAAATAAAGGTATCCCCGCTGGACTTACCCACAACATAGACGACGGTGAACACAGGACAACATGTAAAACATAGCATAATAACTGTGACAATCCGTCAAATATGTACTCAATGACTTTGCTGAAGTCAGAGCACCTGCAGGTAAGCCGTTAAGGGCACGACAGGGAAAAAGTAATACATGAGTCTGGTAAGCTCCTCCTGTATCCAAGTTTAAGAGTATACCATCATAGAGTACTACCCTCGGCCTGTCATCGCGCAAGCAAAGAGGGAAGCGTAGCTACCGACTGTAAAAGGGTCGATAACCAAACATGCAGTGTGTTGCAATATAATAGGATCATAACCTTTCTTTTTAAATGTTTTAATGCGTTTTATAAACGAATCATGAAAATGGATATGACCCCGAATTTTCCTAAGTTTGTAGATAACATCCCCATAAAATTCTGGTTGAGAAATGCCTTGTCGCAGTAACGTCCGTAGATTGCAATTATATTTACTAATGAGAGGTAAATTTCGATAATAAAATTTAGAAAAGGTTTTCCGAAGTTTGTGATATATGTAACCTTGCTTAAGAAGTTTATCAGTTATAACTAAATTACGTCTGTTAAAATCTTCAAGCAAAGAACAGGCTCGGGCAAACCTAATAAGTTGAGAAATATAAACCCCATAAGATGTAGAACGTGGCACATCCCCATCTAGAAAAGGATAATTAACAATTCTAAAATTAAAATCTTCTCTTTTATCGTATACTTTGGACGAAACTTTATCATTTGTAATTGAAAGATTCAAATCTAAAAATGAAGCATTAATGTCAGATTGATTCGCTTTGTTTAAAGACAGTTCTTTTGGGTAGATTGAAGACACCATAGTATCAAAATAAGGATTATCTAAATTCAAAATATCGTCTAAATACCTTGAAGTTTTATTTAACAATATCGGTCTGTGTATCAGGTTTTAAGCTAAGCATAAAATCCCTCTAGTACCAATACAAAAACAAATCTGCAACAAGAGGGGCACAATTTGTACCCATGGGTATACCAACAACTTGACGATATATGGTATCCCCATAACGCACAAATATATTATCTAAAAGAAAGGTAAGAGATCTACAAACATCAAGGCAAGTCCACATTGTGTAATGTTCAACTTCTGAATTCGAAAAGAATGAACGTTGAACATTACAAGCAATGAACATTTTGTTTTCTCTGGCAAAGGTTTTTTCTATTAATTTAATAAGTTTATCCTTTATAAGATGGTGAGGTAGAGTAGTATAGAGTGTAGAGAAATCATAAGAGCTCAGTAAAGAAATGTTATACTGTTCATTTTCAAGTTTTGTTAAAACATCATTTGAATTTTTTATGGACCAAAAAACATTAATACCAGAATTTTCATATATTTTATCACAGTAGCGTTTAACATGTTCTTTGATCGTAGTAAGACAGGACGTCAAATTTATAGATAATTTAGTAGTGGTACAACAGCTAGAGTTGGCAATAAAACGCGACTTATAAGGGTTTTTATGTAGTTTCGGAATCCAGTACAAAGTAGAAAGTTTATGTTGTTTTATGTTAGGACCAGACTTAAAATTATTGCACATTATTACATGTTCCGAGACTATATCTTTTTCAGGTGTTTGAACTGTTATATAAGTTTTTGAATCAGTTAGCTCCTTCTTTAAAACATCAACATAATACAATCTTCAAATAATGATTACATTGTTTGATGCCTTGTCAGCAGGAACAAGAACATAATCTGAATGAAAATTAGAAATGTTTTTCTTCAAGTAGCGAAATGTAACTCTAGGTCGAGGTGGTAAAAGATGGTAATTTGATTTGTAAAAAGTTATTCGCGTATCAATAATATCGAAAATTCATTTCTTCCAATCCGAAAGTGCATTAACATCAGCATGTTCTCGTCGACACCATTTGATGCAGAATTCTTGAATAGCTTCCGCAATATGAGTTCGACAAGCGTCAAAATCAATAAGGGAAGGTAATCTATATTTAGGAGGGTCCTGAGACGTTTATCCATAATGATATCACAATTACCAGTAATGACATGACCAACCGGTTCATAGCAAAAGCTAGAAATGCTACAATCTCAAGAAATAGGAGTATTAACATCAATATTTAAGTCAGAGACAATTTTATTGTAGTTAAAAATAACATTTCTAATAGGTTTATTATATTTATAACAGATTATAGGTGATTCAGAGTTGATGAAATATTTGGGAATAGCATCGATTACATTCTTATCACGAAATATACTTTGAATATCAATAAAATCGATACCTTTATTTAGGAATTGAAGTTTCAGAAAATGTCTTTTATGTTCAGATTCTTTATCAATACGTGGACGAAGAACATGCTGTGTGTAACTTTGTATCAGTGAGGCAGTATTAATTAACGGATCTGTACGCATATAGATTTTATCAGCCTCTTCGTCTATTGACTTAAGACAGGAAAAGGGTAAAGACGATAAACAAGATAACATAGAATGTTTACCAGTTTGTTTTAGAATAGTATGTAAATCATGAATAGACATATTACGACGTAATTTACGCTTAATATTACCATTTCTACGTCTGCCAAGTGATCTACTTTTACGTTTTCGAATAGAAAATATAGAGAAAATATCGATACTTGGATCTTTAGAAATGTTGCCGCTTTGGAAAATGTTATCATTAAGGCCTAAAGGAAAAGGTGTTTGTAATTTCTTTATCCAGTCTAGCTCTGTGATAAAACGAGCTTTAGCTTTTAAACTACCAGTAGTTTTAGAATCATAATAAATTTGTTCTACTGGTTGAACCGAAACATATTTGAAAGAATGTCCTGTATGACGAAAATGCTGGTAAAGAAAATTGCGTACTTTTTTGATCCGGCAATGGTAACTGTGTTCACGAAACCTAGTTTTTAAAGAACGTCCTGTCTGACCTACATATTGAATGCCACAACGTGGCGCATTTCATGTAAGAACATATATAATATTAGATGAGTTTCAGTCTAAATCAGAATTAATCTTCACACTAAACACTCTACCATTAACAAGAGATTTAATTGTTGATCTAGTAGAAATGAAATTGCAACACATACACCTCTCACTATTGCACTTAGTAATTATTGGATACACCCTATGTCTTTTGTTCAAATAATGTGAATTTAGATGGACTTTACTATAACGAATGATAGATTGCTTTAAAGGAGACAAAACGATTTTAGGTCCATTATGAAAAATGTTACTAATAGCCGAAGAGGGAACATGAAAAGATGAAGCAGAAGACAATTTTAGAGGTTTAATACAAACTGACGGCTGTAGTGATTGGAAATTAGCCAGGTTATGAGGAATCTGAACGGAAGACACAGAGTGTAAGTTTAAGTTATTAATTTTGAGTTTAGGGAGACTATTCATATTTTGTGTAGTAATTGTAGCACCCTTCTGTAAAAGGCGACATACGTATGTAACGAAAAGTGGTGTAAAATAATAAAAAACATACCAGAGGTTATGACAAAAATAAAGAAGACTAAGAATATGAATGAAACATTGAATAGTGAAACATTGAATGGGTAAAAAGTAAGAAGAAACACAAATAAGGTAAAGTCACACTAGAGAAAACGCAAAGGGCACAAATCTTAAAAGGGAAATTAAAATAGTCACACAATATGTCGGTGAGTACGGAAGCCACCATGAAGTGCAAAGTACGGTGTAAAGGTATGAGGAAACACATTGAATGTAGAGCAATTCCTGCAAGAGGAAGAAAACACTATTGATTGGATGTACGGGGAGACGTTTCACCGCCGCCACACTGCACAAACAACACTATTGTGCTTATAAATGGAAAAGTAGTAAAGTCAAGCAGGCAAACCACATGCAAGACGCAACCACCACCAAAACACCGATAGACAGCATGACACACACACACAACCACACACCCAAACGCACACACACACACACACACGAAATGAACACAGAAAACACCAAAAGACACACAAGAACCAGGGACAAACGTTCCACAACATGAACAAACCACAAGCACAAAGACGCAAGGCAAACAAAAGGAAGTTGAACTTCGATATCTCGAACTCGGATAACTCGAACTTCGCGATACAAAAAGTTCAATCCTTCCAAAACTTACAATACAGAATTGCTCTAAAATGTATCGCTACAGATATCTAAAGATCTATAAACACATGTGAGAGCTTATTACAGGTCTAAAGTAATGCTGAAAGCTCCTACAGGAGCTTTCAGCATTATTTTAGACCTTTATTAAGCTGTGAACTCAAGAAATTGTCTAGACTAGAAAGCGGATAAATCGAACTAATTTGTACAGGCCCTTCAAGTTCGAGATATCGAAGTTAAACTGTAATTCTATAAAGAAATGAAACAAAACGCCACTTTTGAATTCTGAAGCAGACATCAATCTTAGCAGATGCACTTTGAGTTGGACCGCTAGAGCTATGAACTTTCTACACTAAAGATCGGCTTAATATAACTAAATCCCAGTTCGAGAGAAAATGATGTCTGCTCATAACTGGATCTGGTGCAGGTGTTGTCTATTTCTGAGAGCTTTCTACATTTACCATTTATGCAGACAGGGCAGGTCCTAATGAGACAGCTCCTGCAGGATCTATCTCATCTGGGTCTACTGCAAAACTGCACAAAGTTCGGATCATCCTTCAGTGTATAATCACACAAGTATCTAATTTGTATCCTTTGCCAAAGGCAGAGGGATATTGTTTTGGGTTTGTCCGTCCGACATTCCTTCCTCCAGTCATTCCGTCATTTCATCCGTCCGTCCTTCCTTTCGTCCATTCGGTTTCCATCCGATGCCATATCTCTGTAACGGATTGACAGAATTCTATGTAACTCGACATTAATATTTTTTATTGCTGGGGCATCGTTGCCATTTTATTACTTTTCCAGATCGCTCGTGGCATTTAGGAGTTATTGCCCTTTTATACGCAAAAATGATATTTTCCCCATCCGATGTCATATTTCTGAAACGAATTGATAGAATTAATGAAACTCGAAATGCATATTTGTTATGACTGGGCCATGCTTCCCATGCGTTAGTTTACAAGATCGCTTGCGGCATTTAGGAGTTATTGCCCGTTTGTATGCAAAAAATGACATTTTTTCCCATCTAATGCCATATCTCTGTAACAGATTGACAGAATTCAATGAAACTCGGCATGAATATTTGGTATCACTGGAGCATCGTTCCTATGTATTACTTTTCTATGTCACTTGTAACATTTAGAAGTTATTGCCCTTTGATACTCAAAAATCATATATTTTCCCGTCCAATGCTCTATCTCTGTAACGGAATTAAATGAAACTCAACATGAATATTTGTTATCGCCATGGCATTGTTCAAATGTATTACTTTTTCAGATGGCATGAAACTTTTAGGAGTTATTCCATTTTGATACACAAAAAACATACATTTATTGCCCTTGTCCCCTGCTGAAAGCAAATGGATACTGTAGTGCATTCAATACTGTATTGCATTAAGTACTTGAATATGCTTTATACAACTTTCATATTTAAGCGGTGTCAAGATAAAATAGACCTTATGATTCAAATAGTTCAGACACAAATAAGCAACCACGTCACCAATGCAACATCCAATCCGATATGTAATGATTTACTATATCAGAATAAACTGTATAGTATATACAAACTACAACTAATGCAAAACGTAGTAGACTGGATCAGATGCCACAGCGGAGACGCGGCAGCCAGTCTATACTTTTTGTAAACATTAACCCGTTCCCTCATATTGACGACTTTTGACGACTCATTTTGTGAAACCATTGTGATAAAGCATTTGCTCCTATAGAAGCAAATGCTCAATTTATCACAATGGTTTCAAAATACAAAATTCTAAAATTTTCCTTTTCTCTAGCTAATGCTCCTTTTCGGTTGATTTATTCAAAGAGATTTATAAAAAAATAGCCTATGGGATAATGGGTCTTAAAATAGCCTATGAGGTAATGAGTCTTAAAATAACCTATGAGGTAATGGGTTAATGTAAATTGTGGACCATTCAGTATTAAAACATGTACACTATTATTAAAGATTGCTGTAGAAAGCAGTATGTTCGCCCTTCATTCATACATTTAGTCAAAATATCTATTTAAGGTATTGGTATGTATCAATATATAGGCAAGTAAACACCTGGTTGAGCGATCCATGGCTAACACAGTCCTCGTGTTTTAAATTGATTATCTAAAGATTCCCCACGCACCCATTCTTTGCCATTTTACTAGGCAATATCTTTGGCTGGGGATATCAATTACAATTACGTTTAGTTATATGAAGGAAAAGAAGTTTGTTGGAAAAATCAATGGACATTCAACTAGAAGTATTGGGCCATCGTGGGCACTTTTCAAAGCTGCTTCCCCTCATCAGGTCATGAAGGCTG
This sequence comes from Azorinus chamasolen, assembly GCA_963576725.1. Taxonomy (NCBI): domain Eukaryota; kingdom Metazoa; phylum Mollusca; class Bivalvia; order Cardiida; family Solecurtidae; genus Azorinus; species Azorinus chamasolen. The sequence goes on from OY755248.1 coordinate 81,067,448, forward strand.
CCAACTGGTCAAGAGAGACCACCTTTACACGATATTACAGTTTCTGCGAATTATTTCGGAAGTTGAAGAAAACTAATGATAACCAACCGCGTGGGAGGTTCCGGAAGGGTAAAAAGTTCACCTCCGGTAAGGTTAGGGCTAAAATGCGGATTGAAGAAGAATCCTCATGGTCCATACCAGGTATTATTTATTTATAAAACTTTAATTTGAAATACAAATTTTCCATTTGTATGCACAAATGTTTTGTTTTCAATTAATACTTTAGATAGGTTTGCGTTACCTCTATAGATGCTAGTTGAAAGACAATGATAACATATAAACACCTTTTTATATCAAGCAATCTTGGACTGGAAGAGTCTGCCACGAGATTTAAAAGCTTTACAAAATACAAATGCTTTTAAAAAGGTGTGAAACTACAGCTTACGGAAAATAGGAAAATGCTGAATAATCAGACTTTTTGTTTTATTAATATCATTATTTAACACTTGTGTACAGCTTTTCAAATTTTGTTCTGTGATATATGTGTCTTTACTTATTTATTTCTGTGATAAAACTTTGTTTGACAAAGTAATAGTTAAATGATGTTAACGGGAACTTAACCCTTTCCCTCATATATACGCCTTTTCACGCATTAGCAAAAAGAGTAGACTCAGATCAGATGGCTTCTGTAGGAGCCGTCTGATTAGGGTCTGCTCTGTTTGCCCATGGAATTGGATAGACCTGTCTCTTTTCTTTTAAATGGCTAAAATGTTCCACATTCCCTATTTCATAATAACTATTTTGTCTATAATACTCGGTATTGATATTTGGAAAAAAACAGAAAACAGGGAAAGGGTTAAGAAGTTTGAGAACTCCAATATGCTTTGAATAGTTGCCCTGCACGCTGCAAGAGTTGTCTATCTTTGCTAAATAGTTAAGCCAATATTTTGAGACATTGACCTTTCTTGTTCACTAGGACTCCATCGGAAATACATGTTAGTTGAAAAAACTTAATGGGCTAATCTTTGTAATATATATGTCTCAAAACCATGGGCTTATAGTAAACTAAATCGTGTAGATAAGACATGTGTATTCACGAATAACTATATCTACCTATCAACTCTAAGTTCAAATAGTCAGTGGCAAACTCATATTGAGACTATACTCCAATCTGCCTCAAAAGTTATTGGGATAATGCGCAAACTACAATTTACATTAAACAGACAAAGCTTAAATCAAATTTATCTATCTTATGTCCGCCCAATTTTAGAGTACTCCTCTGTTGTCTGGGCAGGGTGTACTGAAAATCAAGTAGGTGCCATTGAACGCCTGCAAAACGAGGCAGCACGTATAGTTACAGGTCTCACTAAGTCTGTCTCATTGGAAAAATTGTATATAGAATGTGGTTGGGAATCTCTAAAAACTAGGAGGGAACTACATAAGTATTACTTCATGTATAAAGTATATAATAACTTAACCCCATCATATATTTCAGATCTTTTCCAACTGCATGTAAAAACTAGAACCAATTACCAGCTTAGAAATCCAGAAATTTTTACCGTGCCACTATGTCGAACTGAAATCATGCACAGATCTTGCATACCAAATTCTATTGAAATGTGGAATAGCTTAGACAGAAATATTAAATCAGCAACGACTTTAAGATCCTTCAAATCCAACCTAAAGCATAATACTACGATCACGATCCCTAAGTTTTATTTACACGGCAACAGGCGATTAGCAGTTTTCCAAACAAGGATTCGAAACAACTGTAGTAATTTAAAATTAGATCCCTATAACAACAAATTATCTCCTGATCCTTTCTGTGCCCAATGTAATACATATTCAGTAGAAGACGCAGAAGATTTCTTCTTCAGATGCAGTCGGTTTCAAACTCAGCGTATTGTTTTATTTACTCAAACAAGAGATTTTCATCCACTTAGCACCGAATCTTTGCTATTCGGAAAGAATTCTGTCTCTATTAAAGATAATTGCACAATTTTTGAAGCTGTTCAGATCTATATAAGGAATACTAAGAGATTCGAATAAGCATTAAAATCTAAGGGACAGTTTATTTTTCCTGACTCATTTCTTGCTGTTGGTAATCATCAGGACAGTGTTGATAAATTTCTAAGTGTTACACAAAAGTTGAATGAGGAGTAACAACAAATTTTGAGTCAGACCCAAACTCTTTTCTGCTATTTATTTTTACTGGTGTTTTAATTGCTACATTTTAAGTATTCTTAATGTCTGAGTGTAGTAATTACTAGATCTGAAGCGTCACAGAAAGCTACACCTTACAGCAGTAGTCACTTTAGCCTGACCACTTAATTGCCAAACTTCAGTTTACAGTACCTAGTACTATTAGACCTTCATACATATTCTTTGTCTTTTCTTCTTGATATGTTGTTAACATTTAGTCATATTCTCCTTCTTCTTTAATCATCATCTTCTGCTTCTTCTACTTTCTCCTTTTGTCTTTTTTTGTGTATATTATAGTGTATATATAGCCATATTGCTAAATACTCAATTGCAATGTTAAAATTGTAGGGGAAGGGCCGTAACTAATGTTGGAAGAACTTGTGGCCCAATCCCTTTCAATATTTATTGAAATAGAATATGTTTAAACTACCTATCAACGTTGTTATTTAATATGCTTTGTTTTATGTCTTGACATGCGTCCCATTATGGGCCCGTCACACCATGACGTTCTGGTCAGCGTTCTCTGGCGTTTAAGGAAGCGTTGGTAGTTGCCCATGGTCGTGGGATAGCGCCAGAAGAGCGTTGTGTGAACGCTTGTGAACGCTAGTGAACGCTTGTGAACGCTAGTGAACGTCGTTGATCGCCGGGAATCGGCGGAGAACGCTGGTCCGGAATTTTTTTTTGAACATGCACAAAACTTCTCACTGAGACCAGCGTTCTTCAACGTTTAATTTTAAACGCTGAATAACGTTTAAGAACGTTAATGGAACGTTTTACTAACGTTCGATGATAGTTGCACGCGTTCGCCCGCGATCGGATATCGTTAGTCAGTCGTTACTCTAGCGTTACTTGGTTGTTACTTATCGTTTGCTTTGCAGTGAATGACTCAATGGCGACCTGTCAACGACGTCTGAACGGTCCCCTAGCGCACGCAGCGTGTGACTAAAGTCAAACGAACGTCAAAACGCTATTCTGTCGTTATTCACACGTTGGTCACACGCTCAACACGCTCGTCTAACGTTCACAAATCGTTCGTTGTGCGCCAGTGGCACGTCAGCACACGCTAATGGTTTTTAGGGGTATCTTACTTGGTCGCTGTTACACGTTTCTCGCGCGTAAGACACACGCTAGTCATGCGTTAGGTACACGTTTATCACACGCCAGATGTGTCATCCTCTCTCTAGAACGCTCAAAAATTGAACGATTGAATCGTTCAGAGAACGTTGACCAGAACGTCATGGTGTGACGGCCCCTTTAGGGGTTGTCTTGTGGCTGTGCCGTTTCATGTTTGATGGTGTTTGGTGCCGTGTCCTGGTATGTGGCACTCCCCGTTTGACTGTTTTTCACTTGTTTTGAGGAGTTAGTGGAAAGAAAATTGGCGCCCTGCATAAGCGGGACGATTTTATGAATTAAGAAGTTTGAGCTCATTGGAGGAGCAGTCATTTCTATAATGTTAAAGAAATGAAACTTACCTTGTTTGGGCAATGCAAATTGTATATACTGGTCGATTGAGAGTATGAAAAACATATCAGAATTAATTAAATAAAATCAGCATTTGTTTGGTATTTTTGCATTAAAGGAAATGATATGTGTTATTGAGATTAAATAACCGATCTTTTCGAATTTCCGGTGCAATAGTCTTGTCTTAACTCTTTACTCCGTGACCATTTATGTAAAATAATGACGTCATAAATATTGATTAGATTATTTTGTTTTTACTGATCTGGGTCTACTCTGTTTGCAAAGGCGTAAAAAGGCGTATTTATGGAAGAAATTGTGAATTGCTTGTGAAAGCATTTTACAGTAAATGTACAATCCAGTGTATTGTTTTTGTTTAACGTAAATTAAAAGCTGTACACATGGTACAAATTGTCAATTATTTTCGTTAATTGCAAAGTGTGCGCCAAATGGTCGTTAGAGTTAAAATGAGTAAAGTCCTTGCTATTTCATAATTTAACCCTTCGCTTGCTATTCACGTCAATATACCTATCTGTAAATAGTGAAGACCCAGATGAGACAGCTCCTGCAGGAGCTGTCTCATCTGGGTATGCACTATTTACAAGTTGATTGTACAACCAGTGCACTCCACAGCAGTGATTGGCCAGCGCAATACTTATACACAGTGAAGATATATGTAATTATACAACAGGGCATGGGTAAAGAAGGAGAAATGTATTTTAAAATTCAGAAAGCGAAGGGTTAAACTTGTAAATGTGTACAAGCGTCAGTCTATATATTGGTTATTTACATTGTGGCTGTTCACTGGAGTATTAAGCCTCGAATCTAGCTAATGAAATGGATATGTCAAACATAAATGTTTGCCTACTTTCAGGTGATACTTATATACTTACTCTATGAATATTCATGTAAGAATTAAGGTATGAATGAATATTAATTGGTTTAATTTTACAATGCCATATGCCATGTGGACACACTTTTGCCATGGCGGAAACTATATCATATTGCAGTAAAACCTCTCTATAACGGACACTAAATTACATCATTTAATTTGAGTTAAATGCAGGTGGCTGCTTTAAGTAAGGTAAAAGTAAAACAGAACGCTCCTATAGGAGCGTTCTGTTTTACTTTAACCTTGCTTTAAGCAGTCACAAGCCCTAAATACCAGCTAATTAACACAAGTTAGCGGCCGTTATAGAGAGCTTTCACTGTATTCCATAAGCAAACAGGACAGCCCGTGATCAGATGGACGGTTTACGAGACGTCTGATCTAGGTCTCTTCTGTTCACAATGCCTTAATAGGCCAAATTATAGATACAGTGTTAACTCTTTGCTTCATGCATGTAACATATTTCGGCATTTGCAAACGGAGTAGACCAAGATAAGTCTGTCCATGTGGAAGCCCTTTGGATCATCATGATCGGGTTCTACGGATTCTAGTAGGAGCCAAATTTCCCTTGGCCTAATTCATATCAAATATGACTAATTAATATTCATAAAGTTATCATTTCTTTAAAGCGAGTCTTAAATACACGTTTGGATCAAAGCGTTTCTGTGTACTTTGTATCTTGTTTCAGTACCGACCGTTGCAGTCTTAAGAATATGTCATTTTCTTCAGTTATTTTTGTTTGTAGTTTTCTTCCTTTTGATTAATAAAACCATGATAATTTCATCATTTTTATGTTGACATGACAGACATAGAGTGACTCGGGAAGTCAAAAGGATCCAAACTGTTGTAACCCTTTACTCCATGAATATTCATGTAAGAAATAATGACATCATGAATATTAAGTAGATTAATATTTATATTAGCACATGCATTTTGGAATGTTTGGCCATTGTAGAAACTGTACAATCATATCAATATGATATCATACGCAAACAGAGCAGACCCTGATCAGACGACCCCTACAGCAGCCGTCTGATTTGGATGTACACTGTTTGCAAAGACGTAGAAAGACGTATTTACGGAGTAAAGTGTTAAATTACAACTGGTCAATAGTTTCTCAAAAGCTTGAGTGAATAGGAGGTTCGTGTAATTAAATATTACATCTGCACTCGTCTCTTGATGCAGCAATAGAACTCGTTGAAACTTAGGGTTACGTTCCTTTTCCGTAATGAACATTTTACATGAATGTATGACTTCACGTATATTCATTAATTTATTTTTAAGGTAAACAATTAAAACTGTAGGACCATATCTATATACAAATCGAGGGCTTGGAGCAAAACTATTGTAACTCCTTCACAATAGTTTTGCTCCAAGCCCTCGAAATGTACTTCCATAAGCAACCATATCAGACTCTGAACATTGGAGCCGTCTTATCGGAGTCTACTCTGTTTGCAAAGGCGTGCAAATGCGTATACGAGAATGACAGAACAGAACAATATTTTATTTAGACTTGTACATATAACAACGTCTTTACATAAATATATACAACCATTATAACAAGTGTTGTAGGTTACGGAAATCTTAAATACTTCTTATAACATGTTTGAAATTATCGAAGAGTAGAAGACAAACAATTGGTATTTTGATGTCGAAAATGTACGGGCGTTTATCATTGTAATCATGAAGAGACTCTAATAAAGATTTTTTATGCCCCCAAAGGCGGTCATATAGTAATCGCATTGTCCGTCCGTGTGTCCGTCCGTCCGTCCGGCCTTCCATCCGTCCCAAATTCGTGTCCGATCTGTAACTTCTTCATCTATCAGTGGATTTCAATATAACTTGCCACAAATGTTCACCAGACAGAGACGATGTGTCGCGTTCAACTCCCTGGTCCATGGGTCAAAGGTCAAGGTCAAAGGGTACAATATTTGGGGGCATTTGTCACGTGACTGTGACATCTCTTGTTTATATATAGTATGCAGATGCAGTCTCCCATTTCATCAATTTAGTGGTCTAGACATTTACCTCTTTACTACGTGAACTAGCCTGTCAGAAATAATGACACCATTATTTTTTAATTGCATTAATTGTTATTAACCCATTCCTTCATAGGCTATTTTTAGATCCAACCTCTTTGAATAAATCTACCGAAAAGGAGCATTATCTAGAGAAAAGGAATTTTTAGAATTTTGTAATTTGAAACCATTGTGATAAATAGAGCATTTGCTCCTATAGGAGCAAATGCTCTATTTATCACAAAGGTTTCATAAAGTGACTTTTACAGAGTCGTCAAAAGTCGTCAATATAAGGGAATGGGTTAAGGCACACGAACACAGGCACGCTCGGAATAACCTATATTATATTACATAAAAACAGAGCAGACCTTGATCAGATGACTACCACAGGAACCATCTAATCTGCTTCTCCTCGGTTTGCAGAAAATTTAAATATGTAGTAATATACTCGGTGTAATACTTGCAATTCAATGCCATTTAATTAATCCTTTACTCCATGAATAATCAAATAATAAGTAATACTGACATGCCATAAACTGTAGAGTCAGATCTGTATTTCAAAAGCGAGCTGAGCAGACCAAGTCTTGATCAGACAGCTCCAACAGGAACCACATGATCTGGGTCTTCCGTGTTTGCAAAAATGTAGAACGGCATAGTTATGGAGTAAAGGCGGCGTCTGATCAGGGGCTTCACTATTTGTCTCAGTCTCTATTTCTATATATGTGCTTTATTCCTTTGAAATTTGCATTTATTTATCTCATTTCCTTATTTTACTGAATGATTTAACAAACTTGGATTGCAGACGACAATTAGAAATTTGCGCCGAAAGGGTTAAATTCGACATTCAATATATTGCATTTTCATGATCCGCATTTTCGGAATCTTTTCGGAGTTTTAAGATTTTGTTACAGAATGATTAAGAACTTTTCTAAGATCATTTTCTAATTTGTGAAATAAATTTAATAATTTTCACTTTGTCTATTAACTATTCATTTTACTTCAAAAATCAGAAAATGACCATTGTATTCTCCTAATTTTCTTAAATTCTGGCACAACATTTTAACCCTTCGCTTGCTAATCGCGTCAATATACCTACCTGTAAATAGTGAAGACCCAGATTTCTTAAATCATTGCAGAAAAAAAAAGTTGACATGAAGTCTATGCTTTGTGTTTTTGAAGTTCATTGGTATGGGTGGGTGGAAGGGAGAAACTGAGATGAAGACAAGTTAGACTCAGTATCGGTGAATGATAACTTTCAAGACTGATTTCAGTTAGATAGAGAAAACTTTGTTTAAGATGATTTCTTTCATTTACGGTATTTCAGTGTAAAACAATCCCGACAAATCTATACATTGATAGTTTACAAGAAGTATTGTTTAACTATTGAAAAACAGCATTATCACTTGTTTGGACAACTGATAAATCTGATACAAAATAAAAAACGAAACTTACATTCTGCCGCTATCCTTTACTTGATATCCTAAAGACTGAGTAAGAAATGAAAGAGATTGTGAGAGTCGCTTTGGAGGATAATTGATGAGAAGTAGACAGCTTTTGAAAATCAAACGGGCAAACAGTAGTGACCATTTCATAATTGCTAGCTATAAAGTTTGCGAACAAAACCTTCATTTTGTAAAATAAATGTCTTCTGCTCTTTAAAATGTTTTGTTTCTTTTAGTTTAAGTTGATATTACAACACTGTTCAAACAGTTTACACTGGATCCCACATAGAAATAGTTGTTTTTCAAGATATGAAATATGTTTCAACACAGTTTGGACCAAAATGTGATACCTGATAACTCAACATCATATTTGGATCCAAACTATTTTTCTAATTACATTTTAATAGCATGGTAGTTGCTATATAAAAGCGTTGATTTTTAAGCCGTTATTACAAACCTATAAGTCAAACAGTTACTAATGGCTTCATCTGGATCTCTGCTGTTGTCTTTAAAATATGATAACTGTATCTACACAGTTTTGCAGTTGAAGTTGTTATTTCCTCGTTTTTGATCAGATAACACGGTATCAATGGTTGTCCTGGTGGAATAATCTTAAGGTCGTTGACCAAATTAATGATAAATATCTGAATTTAAAAAATAAGGTCTGCATTAAGTTTACAAACCACAAATACGATTCAATTTCTCAACTCGGTATTGAAGTAACAATTTTCATCTTTGATGAATAATTTTAACCTCCACAAGATTCATTCAAGGTTCACTACTTCGCATTTTATTAATAGTAGCACACTGTACGTACTGGATTCGAAGAAGTCTAGGTAAAATGGCATGGTAGATCATCAATAATCTTTTCTTTCGCCGTAAAGACACGCGATCACTAACTAGAGTCCTTGGCAGATCTTTAAAACGTCTAAAATACCGTATACATGTATCTTGATGCATGTCAGGTACTTGATCCAACAAAATCTGTAAGACAATGACTTGTATACTTTTCATCTGTGAAGGCAATGAGTTTTCAATAATTAAACGCTTCCGTTCGCGTTTGGAAGCCCTCCCTAAATCATATAAAAATGTTATGTCTCGTAGAATGCGTGAATGTGACATGATGAACAAGGAATGGTAGACTAACAATCTATAGTCATAACCTATCATTTTAAATCTCGTCCGCTATTTTAAATATGTCTATCACCTTCGATATTCAATACCTGTTCTAGGTAAATGCCCTGGTTACAATCGATACTTGTTGAAACCTGATCTTATTCTCTACTACTATATTGGATCCTCACCAAAATGGCCGCGGTCTTGGTAATTGATACTTGAAACCTGATCTTATCTCTGACGCCGTTTTGTTGATCCACATAAAATGGCCGCGGAACTTCTATGGTCTTGGTAGTCGATACTTGAAACCTGATCTTATCTCTGGAATCTCACCAAATGAGGTTCCAAAATGGCAGCGGAAGCACTCTTTTTACCCTACTTACATGAATATTGAACAGAGAAAAGGTTAATCTAATTAATATTCACGATGTCATTATTTCTTACATGAATATTCATGGAGTAATGTGTTACGGTGATTGTATTAGTTCACTGGTTGATCATTATCATGTTTAATGATATCCTTTGTAGGGCATCAGACAACGTCACGCTATAGGTCAATAAAAGGCAGCACGTGGTATCTTTTTGTTTACCCATATACCCTGCTTAACCCTTTCGGAGTCAAATTTCTAATTGTCGTCTGCAAACCACTTTTGTTAAATCATTTGGTAAAATAAGGAAATGAGATAAAGAAATGCGAATGTCAAAGGAATAAAACAAATATATAGAGATGGAGTTTTAGACAAAAAGTGAAGTCGCAGATCAGACGCCGCCTTGAAAAGGCGGTGTCTTATCTGGGACTGCACTATTTGTTGTGGTGCATTTATGCGACTTCGGCGGTGAAAGGGTTAATGTTTACGTCAGGAATAATGACAGTATGAATATTTATTAGCTGAAGTTTTATGATAGGATATAGATACACGAGATTTTTTGACTCAGGCAGAAACTGAAGAATCATATACAGTTGAACTTCGATATCTCGAACTCGGATAACTCGAACTTTGCAATAACTCGAACAAACAGTTCAGACCTTTCAAAATTAAAGGCATTTCAAAGCTCCTTATATAAGTGACCCCCCCCCCTTTATACACAGTATCCAGCTGTGCTCCTGCAGTGTCCAGTCAGGGTCCATAGCCATAATAGATAAAGTTATGCAAGTATACATTGATCCTCTGTGATGGTAGCCCGCCTTATCAGTTTGTGTATCAGATGCTTGACAGTCAACTCCCCAAATACACAGCATGAGGTTAATGGGTCAACATTCCTTTCGAAATGCCTTTAAGACTACAGAATTGCTCTAAAATCTATCGCTACTGATAACTAGAAACACATGTGACAGCTTAATACAGGAGCTTTCAGCATTACTTTAGACCTGTATTAAGCTGTGGTCTTGAGAAATTGTTCAGATTAGAAATTGGGTGACTCGAACTTCTGTTATCTCGAACTAATTGGTATAGTCCCATGAAGTTCGGGTTATCGAAGTTCAACTGTATATATAATTTTATAAGCAAACTGAGCGGATCCTGATCAGGCAGCTTCTACTATGTTTGCAAATCGTCCCCATGTCTTGAATTAATCCACATTGGTTGCCCAAGTAAAGAGAGCTAATTAACCCATTCACCACCGCATTCGCATAAATGCGCCACGACAAATAGTGCAGTCCCAGATCAGACACCACCTTTTCGAAGCGGCGTCTGATCAGGGACTTCACGATTTGTCTCAATCTCTATTTCTATATATGTGCTTTATTCCTTTGAAATTTGCATTAATTTATCTCATTTCCTTATTCTATTGAATGATTTAAAACACTTGGATTGCAGACGACAATGGGCGTCTTTTGTGGGTTATCTCCCCAAATTCAATTTATAGGTGGCGCTCGCACCGAGTAGGTCCCTCATCCGGATAACTTCTGATTTTATCGATCGCCATTGTATGTGTTTACTGAATTTATTCATGATAAGATTGATAAAAAAAATGATTAAAAGCATGTAGATGAAATGAGAATTCCTTACATTTTGAACATAAATATTGTTCTTTCAACCATTTTGCACAAACAGAGAAAGGGGGGGGGGAGAGAGAGACATTACACCTTCAGGACCGGTCATTACACTTCCCCTGTCATAATGTAAACTCTAACTTCAATAATATTGTGTATATGCCCTTGACAGTTGTTTGTTCGATATAGTTTTAATTTTAATATTTTTTCCTTTTATTTCATTTGAGAGTCCATTCTTACTTTAATTATTGCAAGTAAAAGTTTGCCTTTGCATACAGGGTAGACCCAGATCAGATGGCTCCTGTACAGTGCAGGGGCTTTCTGATCAGGGTTTGCTCCATAGTTCTATAGTTCCTACTTTCGCAAAACATTCATGTGTTAATCTGCCAATTTTTTTTTATCTAATTAATATTCACGATGCCACCATTTCTTACATGACATGGAGTAAATGGTTAACACACTCAAGCAGTTTGATCCAGATCAAAATGTAAAAATAAGTTTAATAACTGATAAGAATTCACACTTTTTGACCGAACAGTGATTTTGTTGTGTTCCGAGTATAGTTTTTATTTATATCAGAAATCACCTCAGATATCAAATAAAATTAAGATATTTAACCCTGACAAAATGTAGGAAAACATTCTATAAGACATCAGCTAATTGTAACGACCGTGACGAGTGTTTGATTTTTAGAGGTTTTCTCATCAGCGTCTGCAATGTTTTATTTTATTTTTGCAAACATCATTCGGTTGCACCACTGTAGGTTAAAATTAAACTCTTTCAGTCAGAAATTTGACAACTTCAATTAAAAATTAAGCCTTCAAGACATTGAACTTCTCTTGCAAATTTCAGTGACTGAATAAAACGGTATGGACCCAGATAAGACGTTTCTTAATTAAAAACAGAACAGACGATTAGTATTCTTACTAGTGACACTCATTTATATAACAGCTTCTGATCAGTATCCAATGTGTATTGTTTGTTTCTTCTTTTTGTATGGTCTTTTTTGTTTGCTTAAATCGGACAATCAAACTTTAATTGCATAAGTAAAACGAAATATTAATAAAGCTAAAGTTGTGATAACTTATCTATGACACAGGGGGCCCATGCCACTGCTAGACTGTTACACAAACAATACTGAACGTCCCCCCCACTCCCAAAACACTTTTCGATTTTATTAACCCTTCACTCTATGAATATAAATGTAAGAAATAATGTGATCGTGAATATCAATTAAACTATTTTTATAATGATATATTAACACAGCAACTTCGGGGCATAGCAGAAACTGTGGAATCATATCTATATTTATCATAAGCAAACCGAGCAGATCATGATTAGACAGTTCCTAGAGGATCTGTCTGATCGGAGTCTACTCTGTTTACAAAGGCATTAAAAGGCATATTATAATAAAGACATTTTAACATTTAACTAGCAGTCTCAAATGTAGCCATGTATTTCTGTCGGTTTTTTAGGTTTAGGGTAAACGTATCATTTATCCGCATTTTTTAAAAACAAACGTGCAAAATAAAACAAAAATAAAACTTCAAAATGCAAACAATATATTTCCACATGCTTCGTTATTCTCGATTAAAAAAACTTGTGTAATCAAAGTGAAAACCGTCGATAATGGATAACAAAAGTGTAACAAAGGACTAGAGATATATACATGTATGTATCAGAAAGGACCTACTCGGTGGCAGCGCCACCTGGTTGGACAGGGGCAGATAACCGACAAAAGGCCCTCATTAGAACTTTGGCGCCGAAAGGGTTTAATTCGCAGTAGTATGGAAGCAAGCACACCTACAGAGTTCATGTTTAGGACCCCCAATAGGAAAAGGGTGGCTGTTGGATGAGTAAGCATATCGCCTCCTCTGGTATGACTGATACCAGCTGCCTAAATATATTTACAAAGCCTTGATCTGTCCACAGCTGTAATGCAAGAGGAGACTTCAGATGAAGACATTATGTATGGTGAACACTTCTACGGAGAAGATGAAATGTCTGAATACGTTGAATATGTTGATAAAACATAACCTATATTTGTTTGTAAAACATACCCTCTCTATTTTCTTTTTTAGATCTCAAACCTTTCTATAACGACCACTAAATGGAGTTAATTAGCTGGTATTTAAATCAGGTGGCTGCTTAAAGCAAGGTGAAAGTAAAACAGAACGTTCTGTTTGACTTTTACCTTGATTTAAGCAACCACCTGCCTTTAACACAAAGTACTTGATGTAATTTAGGGGCCGTTATAGAGAGGGTTTATTGTATATACAAACTTGACAGTTTCTCAGAATCTTCTATACATTGAACTTCAAGGGGCCATTCAAATTACTGCGACATAACAGAGGTTCGAATCATCCAAATTCTAATCTGAACAAGTTCTCAAGTCCACAGCTTAATGTAGGTTTAAAATAATGCTGAAAGCTCAAGCAGGAGCTTTCGGCATTACTTTCGACCAACATTAAGCTAGCACATGTGCTTTATATATGTGTACTGATATAATTCAGAATAATTCTGCATTGTAAATACAGTTGAACTTCGATAACTCGAACTCCAAGGGACTATACAAATTAGTTCGAGCTAACGAAGTTCGAGTCATCCAATTTATAATCTGAACAATTTCTCAGGTCTATAGCTTAATACAGGTCTAAAGTAATGCTGAAAGCTCCTGTAGGAGTTTTCAGCATTACTTTAGACCTGTATTAAGCTGTCACATGTGTCTCTAGATATATGTAGCGATGGCTTATAGAGCAATTCTGTATTGCAAGTTTTGGAAGGAATGAACTTTTTGTACGAGTTATCCCGAATTTCGAGTTATCCGAGTTCGAGATATCGAAATTCAACTGTAGTTAAACACTGATGGACTATGTCACTATACAAATTCAGCATTTAAGGGTTAATTTCGTTTGAGTTTGTTGTATTACATGTTTATCATTTTACTGTATTTTTCTCCAGGTCTTTCGTGTAATCGACTAAGGCATATACGAGCACGGGTTCTGTGTGTTACCGTATTCTGCTGCTGTTTTGTCGTCATCTTTTATGGATATTATTCCAATGACGTCCTGTCGGATAACTCCACTTGGCCGCTTGCACCATTATCCAACTTTCTACATAATGATACGGACAAGGACAATATCGATGCAAGCTTCGTAAATTTTTCATTTAATTATACGTCAGTTGGTGGTGGAAAGTTTTATATTTTCTCAGTAATTTCTGAGCAGAGCCCACGCGGTGCCTCAAACTGGTCCTCTATCGTCATTAATGGTTGGGAAGAGAAAGACGCCTACCCAATAACGTACAAATGCTGTTATAAATATTCCGACGGTTCATATAAGTCTACATCTTCCAGTGGAAAGAGAAGTTGGAATCCCGACGAACTGCTAAAGGCAAGACAGATAATCTGCAACATAAACAACATTGCTAGACCAGAAGTTGTCTCCCTTGTTTTACCGGAAGACTCTTGTGACAACGGTTCTTATCAAGCGCCACTATATCGAATGCGATACACCGAACCGAAATTTGCGATTTGTGCCAAAATAGCATATGGTAAAAAGAACCCAGTAGAAATAATTGAATGGATGGAGTATCATTTACTGTTTGGCGTTAGTAAAGTGGTCATGTATCCGTACGGAGATCTGAACGAAGGAGCACTGAGTGTTTTACAACACTACGCTCAGAGTGGCATTCTGGAAATTGTACCGATGCCATATGTACCACAACTTGGTAAGTTTAGCTTTAAAATTGTACCGATGCCATATGTACCACAACTTGGTAAGTTTAGCCTTAAAATTGTACCGATGCCATATGTACCTCAACTTGGTAAGTTTAGCCTTAAAAGTGTAGCAATGCCATATGTACCACAGGTTGGTAAATTTAGAGCTTTAAAATTGTACGACTGCCATATGTACCACCGCTTGGTAAATTTAGCTTTAAAATTATACCGATGCCATATATAACACAACTTGGAAACAACTTGGTAAGTTTAACTTCAAAATTGTACAGATACCATATGTAACATAGTTTGGTAAGTTTATCTTTTAAATTGTACCGATGCCATATGTACCACAACTTGGTGATACATGTAATTAATACCGATTCCATATGTACCACAACTTCTAGCTTCTAATTTGGTAAGTTTAGCTATGCTTTATGTGCCACAACTTGGTAAGTTTAGCTGTTAATTTGTTCTAGATATGAAACAGTACAATTATGATAGCAACAGTTTCCATCAAGATCATGCGTACATGTAAACTTATTGGTGTCATACAAGGCACATATAATCATAGATTCTAATGAATGTTAACCCATGTAAACCGTATGTATTAGTAGAAGTGTCTATGAGCGACTTCACTTGGGTCTATAGTTCGAACCATAGATGCCGCTAAATGCTAAAAATAGAAGTTGCAGACATGCGCAATGAATGTGGCAAGTGAACATGTGTAGCGAAACTATAGTCAAAAAATGTAAACAAACAAAAACAACACTATTCTTGATCTTTTTAACGACGAAAATAATATGTAATACATTACCGTATATTACAGAATAGTACATGTGACCGATCTTAAATTTTGTCAAGATCGAAATAACCCATAAGTTTGAACAATCTCATAATTCTAATCAAAAATTAAGATACCAACTTTCAGTTTATCGTTTGTCGCCATCTTGGAACTACAGAAACCAAGCCCTATGGCGTGGTTCGACTATAGTTCGGGTGAAATGTCATTTGGCGTAACTTTAGTCGCGACTATCGCCGTTCATATCGAACTGTGGGAACTATTGTTCGAACTATAGATCCACGTCAAGTCGCTTTTCGAACTTCAAGGGACCATGCAAATTAACTCGAGACAACAAGTTCGAGTCTATCCGATTTTTAATCTGAACAATTTCTCAAGATCACAGCTTAATGCATATCTTAAGAAATGCTGAAAGCATTGCTTTCGACCAGCATCAATATAGCACGTGTACGGTTTTTATATGCGTAGTCAATTTTGTATTATTATTATTGGGAAGAACCGAACTTTTACGAGTTATCCGGAAGTTTGGGTTTTCCGAGTTCGAGATATATTAGTTCAACTGTTTGTATTTTGGACGAATGTACGAATGTAATTTCCATTAGTAGGTTACATTTCTTAACCCTTCTCTTGCTGAATTTTAAAATACATTTCTCCTTCTTTACCCATGCCTTGTTGTATAAGTACATATATATTCACTGTGTACAAGTATTTCGTTGTGCAATCACTGCTGTGGATTGCACTGGTTGCAAATCAACTTGTAAATAGTGCAGACCCTGATGAGACAGCTCCTGCAGGAGCTGTCTCATCTGGGTCTTCACTATTTACAGGTAGGTATTGAATAGCAAGCGAAGAGTTAACTCTTTCGGTGCCAAGTTTCTAAGTATGCCTGCAACCTAGTATTGTTAAACCAGTTCGATAAAATGAAATACTGAGATAAATACATGCGCTGTTTCAAAGGAACAAACTGCAAAAATAATACTATGGTACATATTCAGATAAACAGTGAAATCCTCGACCAGTCGCCAACTTCAGGGGCCTAGCTAGCGATACACACTTACGCACGTGCCATATATATATATATAGATATTGGCCATAATAATGTTTTTGTCTTGTTATGTAAGTTTGAACATATTTCCTCATATTGACGCCTTTTGACGCCTCTGTAAAAGTCACCTTTTGAAACCATTGATAACGATGGTAATTATAATGATGATGATGATGATGATGATGATGATGATGATGATGATGATGATGATGATGATGACGATATTTATAATGAAGACAATGATGATAATGATAATAATAATGGTATTTTCAGCTGCTGCTGGCGATGATGATGATGATGATGATGATGATGATAATGAAGATGATGATGATGATGATGATGATGATGATGATGACGATTGAGGCGATAATGTATGATGATTATGATGATTATGATTATGATGATGATGATGATGATGATGATGATGATGATGATGATGATGATGGTAAACATATTGCATGTAATTCTTCCAATGGATTATTACAGCTTTCGTTTGCCTTATTCACTGAAATGTACGAGCATATAGTTAGATTGAATATATTCATTAAGCTTTTAACACTACTAGTACTGTATTTCTATGATTCATTTCGCAGACAAGTTTCCACGTTACTTCTCTGAAAGTTACAATAGAATCATGTGGCAGGACGAGCATGTAACGACTTTCGACGCCCAGGAAAGGTTGAAACAGTTCAAATACTACACGCTCATAGATACCGACGAGTTCATAACACAAACGACTAAGGAAAACAGAAACTTTGTCAAGCTTATGGTAAGCGACAGCTAATTACAACTAGACTGTCCCAGGACAGCAAAGCTCGCCTATTGTAGACTTTGTCTACAAAGATGAAGTCCAAAATATTTTTCTACTTTAACTGAACTACATCAATATTAAACCTACTGGCAAACTCAATTCCACATACCAGCTTCCTATGGCAAGTATTTCATGATGTATTAGTGCATCTTAACACTTACCTCAAAACTTTAACTTTGAAATTTTGACTAAAATTCAATTTTATTTTAAATTTTAACTACACTACATCAATGCTCAACACACAGGGAACCTCCATTCCAAATATCAGCTTTCTCAGGCAGATATTTCATGTAGTATTAGTGCATTTCGACAATTACCCCAAAACTTTAACTTTCCTATTTCAGCCCAAAAAGCTAAGTCCATTACAGGTGAAATTTGGACTAAAATTCAATTTTATTTTAAATTGTAACTTCACTACATCAATCTTTAACATACCAAGAACCTCCATTTCAAGTATCAGCTTCCTAGGACAAATATTTCATGTAGTATTAGTGCATTTTAACACTAACCCCAAAACTTTAACCTTCCTGTTTCAGCCCAAAACACTAAGTCCATTACAGGTGAAATTTTGACTAAAATTCAATTTTATTTTAAATTGTAACTTCACTACATCAATCTTTAACATACCAAGAACCTCCATTTCAAGTATCAGCTTCCTAGGGCAAATATTTCATGTAGTATTAGTGCATTTCAACACTTACCCCAAAACTTTAACCAAAAGCCAACGCAGACGCCGACGCCGGGGTGATTCCATAAGCCTTCTCTACGACGACCCAAAAATCGTGTTCTAATGACGGGTGGTAGCTTAATTCAGATTGCAAGCAAGCAGTCTTTTAGGAACTTTCTGCACGACAAGCAACCGCCTGCATGTAAACTCAATCCCTTATATTGACGCCTTTTGATGGCTCTGTAAACGTCGCTTATTGAAACTATTGTGATAAATAGAGCATTTGCGCAATGGGAGCAAGTGCACTATATATCCCGATGGTTTCAATACTAAACATTCTAAAGTTTTCCTTTTATACAGTAAATGCTGCTTTTCAGTAGAATTATTCAAATAGGTTGGATATAAAAATAAGTAATCGGAAAAAACTAATGCCAACAGTACAGACCCAATTACAACAGCTCCCGAAGGAAAAGTTTGATCTTGGTCTACACTGTTTGCTACTATATCAGTCTAATTTTGAAAGTTATTGAAATGGAGTCAAACTGAATTATCCCGTTATAAATACGTTTTTCTATGCCTTTGAAAACAGAGTAGACCCAGATCATACGACTCCTATAGTTTCTGCAATGGTCAACATTTCACGCGTTCATGTGACATTATAAAAATCGATTTAGCCCATTCCCTCATAGACTATTTTTTGATCCAGCCTCTTTGAATAAATCTACCGAAAAGGAGCATTAACTAGAGAAAAGGGAAATTTTAGAACGTTGTAGTTCTGAAACCATTGTGATACATAGAGCATTTGCTGATTAGAAGCAAATGCTCTATTCATCACAATGGTTTCAAAAAGTGACTTTTACAGAGGCGTAGAAAGGTGTATTCATGATGTTCTTTCATAAATATTCAAAAGTAAACAGTTATTCAGCTACACAAACTTGCGGAAAAGGAAATAATCAGGGTAATTGGGCCATTAAACATTCAGCCAAACAAATAGTTTAGAATAATAGCACATTCTTCTCTAAATCTCAGGAACTATTGACAAGTAACCAGAACACAACGGCCAGTTTTACCATGTTCTCCGAGATACATTTGCTGGACTGGGCAAAGACGAATAACGACAGTGTCCTGAAAATGGGACAGTATGGCAGCCATACCGAACCGGTGTTGAAAGAGCCCAAACTGCTGCACGTGACCAATCGTCTGCTACCCGGCTCTGTATGGATTCACACCTCCGGCCCAGCAGCCGGGTTTAAAAGGTATGTCTGTATCGTGTTTGGCCATCGTGAATGGAAAAATGGGCACTCGGACACTTTCATACAGTATAGATCCAGATCATCAGCCTCATTGGAAATAGTGTTTAAAGCTCGCCATGCCTGACACCTTTCTATTACTCTTTTACTTGACTGATAGTACTTTTGACACGGTTGCAAACAGAGTAGACCCAGATCTGACATCTTATAAGGGTATATTATGTTTGCTTATGGAATTACAGTTGAACTTCGATAATTCGAACTTGAAGGGACTATACACATTAGTCATCCGATTTCTAATCTGAACAATTTCTCAAGGCCACAGCTTCATACAGGTCTAAATCAATACTGAAAGCTCCTGTAGGAGCTTTCAGCATTACTTTAGGCCTGTATTAAGCTGTCACATGTATTTCCAGATATCTGTAGCAATACAATTTAGAGCAATTCTGTTTTGTAAGTTTTGGAAGGATTTAACATTTTGTTCGAGTTATCCTGAAGTTCGAGTTATCCGAGTTCTAGATAGCGAAGTTCAAGTGTATATAGATCTGATCCTACAGTTTCTGCCATGTCTGAGAAATACGTTCTCATTATGCCATTATAAAAATATTTGTTAATTAACCCTTCTCTAGCAGAATTTTAAAATACATTTTTCTTTCTTTACCCATGCCCTGTAGTATAATTACATATATGTTCACTATGTACAAGTATTTCGCTGTGCAATCACTGCTATGTAGTGCACTGGTTGCACAATCAACTTGTAAATAGTGCAGACCCTGCAGGAGCTGTATCATCTGGGTCTTCACTATTTACAGGTAGGTATATTGACGTGAATAGCAAGCGAATGGTTAACAGTCATACAACCTTTGTTCCCTGCATGAATATTCACAAGGTAATGAATTAATTACCAAACCATCTTTGCAAATGTAGGATATTCGACCATTTTGTATTCAATATTTATTATACATTAACCCATTTGCACCCAGTGGATTCTTCCATGTTTATACATTGGATGCGTCGATTTTTTATCTAACGGATGTTTTGTTTTATATTGACATTCCTATCAGCAAACAGTATAGACTCTGATCGGACGCCGCATTATGCGGCGTCTGATCAGAGTCTACACTGTTTGCCTATACTTATCTCAGCAAACTGCCACCGCTCATTCAGATTAATACTGGCATATTTTGTTATTGGAAAGCGAGTTTGCGTGCTTGCAATCATGTGCGTGTGTATGGATAGCATGTGGGTTTTGTTTGTTTATAATCTAAACATGTTTACAAATGTTAACAAATTTACTGTGAATTAACTTATCTATATCAAGCTTTTATTCATAACCATTCTAATATATAAAGACGCATGCTTCTGACGAAGCAGCTCTCTAATCGCATGTGTTAACATGGTTTTTGTTTTACTGCAGGTATAGTTGGGTTAATTCTAAAGTAGATACATTTAGGGGATAACCGTTGCGTATTTGAAGATTTGCAGCGGTATATCGGTGGTTTATATGTCGCAAATTTAGTTTTACATGCGACGCGTTAGCGGAGCATGTAAAACGATTATTTGCGACATATAAACCACCGATATACTGCTGCAAATCTTCAAATACGCAACGGTTATCCCTATTCTAATGAAACCATAGATCCAGATGGTAAAAAACAAACAATACTTTAAGTCCTTTGATATTTTCTCTCTGTCGTCATAACATGACGTCATGAAACACCGCATATCTCCGCATTACGCATATAGAAAATAGTTCTCCCGGAACCTATCAATTGTGCTTATATATAATATACCAAGAACTGGTGTTTTCACTTGATACTTTGATTTTCACAAATGAAAACCGTGAAGTCATGGTCCTTTGAATTTCTGACGGTAGGTCCCTTTCAAAACTACGAAAGATGAATCAAATTTGACCTCGACATTGCTCGAAATTCCACAATAATTGTGCACATGGACAACGGATTTATTTATTTTTAAATTGTTTGCAATGTGGAACTGGTTGCATATTCAAGATACTTTGGCTGATTGGTGTATTTGATGAGAATGATGATAGGCCAAGTGGACGTGCAAATGGAAATTATCAGGAGCGACAATCTACAGGCATGTTTGGAATTGGCAAAGAGCCCTCGAGTGGTCTAGAGTGGGTGGGGCGAATTATGGGACTGTCCTTGAAGAATTGAAGAATACTGCCGCTTCTGATTGTAGGACGAGTCGGAATAATAGCTGCGGACACTGGCTTCATGCTGATGACCGGACTTTTTCATTATTCCCTGGTTTTGACACCAGCATAGGCCAACAGCTAGTGCATGATTGCGGTCTCTCGGACACAGTGATTTGTGTTTTAAAACGTTTGACGAAACAATCCACAGCAGAAATTGTTTTCATCTTTTCGTTCAGCACACGCTCACCAACAGGCCTGGATGTGTATATGATTCTTCATAATCGACTGAACGTTTGGGTTACTGAATGAAATGGTTCGATCACGGGTGCAGTTTTATCAGGTATGTTTTCAGAGATTTACAGCCTTACAGGACATGTTTCCTGCATGACTCATAAATTGTACTTTTGTCAGAGGACTTAGGTTTTCTATGTATACCACGAAGAGCGAAATTCAAGGTTATGCAAAACTTTTCTTTGGAAAATTTGTGATTTATGGCAGAGAGGAAACCTGAGTTTTTTAGTGTTTTCATTGTCTGTGATCGGTTGGTAATGTTTAAGTGTTGTCAGGTCCTTCTTAAATAGTTTCAGCATGGATATAAATCTCACAGCTACATGGTTATATACCTTAAATCTTATATTTACAGGGTGCAGGTGCCACATACACCTCAAAACAGAATAGAGGAACATGAACGTTTGTTCAAGGACAGTGAATTAGATCAACATGTGAAATAAATGGACTAAGGATCAACTTGTGGGACTTTGCGATAGATATTTGAGTAGAATCGCCAGACTCACATTGACTACAATCATAAAGTGTGTTGAAAAAAACCAAGCAAATTGAAAACATTTGACATTTCATTCAACCAGTGTCTTCGTTCATTCAGACCCATTCATTCAATTTTACTATGAATGCGCGTATGAATATTTCGTAGTAAATTTTCTAGTGATTCGGTTTCCGACAGTATATTCATTTTTCCGACAGTATATCGGTGGTTTATATGCTTCAAATTTTGTCACGTGGACCAATCAGAATGCGTGTTACAAAAATGTTGCATTAGAATGTGCATTTTCTGTAAATATCTGTACATAATAATATGTTTGAAGGCCACAAGGGAGATTAGTTGCTTGTCTGTACTAATTGTGTTGCCCTCTTGAAATAAAGTCCTCATTATTATTATTATTATTATTATATCCCATATATGGGATCGTGGGCGCAAATGGGTTAACTCTTTTCATATTAACCCATTCCCTCATATTGACGCCTTTTGACTCATTCGCCTTCTGGTGCCTTAGTTAAAGTTACGTTTGGAATCTACTGTGATAAATAGAGCGTTTGGTCCATATGGGCAAATGCTGTATGCATCACACTGGTTTAAAAACTACACAATTCTAAACCTTTCCTTTCCTCTATTAAATTCGCCTTATCAGTAGACTTACTCAAAGAGGATGAATCTTAAAAATCGGGGTTCATAAATATTCATGTAAGAGATGAATAGAGCATGAATATTTAATTGATTAATTCTATTATTCCACGTGAACACATGAAAGTTTGGCCTAGCTATAAACAGTAGTTTATAATCATATCTATATTATTTCATGAACAAACAGAACAGACCCTGAACAGAAGGCTTTTACATTCTTGTTCTTACTTGTGTTCTTGTCGTTTTTCCTTTCCTTCAATCGGATTGTTTTGAGTATAATCATTATTATTATTGATAACTATTATTAATATTATTATTTTGGTAGCAGAAGCAGTTGAAGAAGAACAGGTAGTTACTGTAGTAATAATACCAGTAGTTGTATTATTATTAGTAGTAGTATTAGTAGTATTAATAGTATTGTCCTGTTTTATTAACCTGTCAAATTATACGCTTGCTGAACACGCCATATATAGCTTCGGTTGATATCGACTGTTTCCGCTAATAAAAGCTTTCCTACTTGGCTTATTCAAATACCTGTATATTTATTGTGAATCTCGTGAAAAACGTTTGAAACACAGGTTTACCCAAGCTTAATATATCCTTTCAGTGACGTAGGAATATTCAAATTTGACAGGTTAATAAAACAGGACAATAGTAGTAGTAGTAGTAGTGGTGGTGGTGGTGGTAATAGTAGTAGTAGAAGTAGTAGTAGTAGTAGTAGTAGTAGTAGTAGTAGTAGTAGTAGTACTAGTAGTAGTAGTGGTGGTGGTGGTGGTGGTGGTAGTGGTAGTAGTAGTAGTAGTAGTAGTAGTAGTAGTAGTAGTAGTAGTAGTAGTAGTAGTAGTAGTAGTAGTATAAGTAAACAACGAGCAGTGAGCCATAAAAATCTGCGCAGTCCACATTTTGGGGGAATCAGCATTCTGTAAGCATGACTAAATCGTGATTCCCCCCTTTCAATCCATATAATCTTCTAGACAACAAAAGTACATTATCTTAGATGGACTGCAGCAATGCTGACACCCCTAAATCGTGGAACGTACTAAAATGTAAAGTACAGTCACGGCTCACTGCTCATTGTTTACCATGGTAGTATAGGTAAACAACGAGCAGTGAGCCGTGAATGTACTTTACATTTTGGTATGTTCCATGATTCAGGGGTGTTGGTATTGCTGCAGTCCATCTAACTAAGATATGTACTTTACATGCGACAGTTAATCACGATTTTCTCATGCAGGGTTTTATGCTGACAGAATGCTGATTGCCCAAAAACGTGGACTGCGCTGATTTTTATGGTTCACTGCTCCTTGTTTACTTATAATGGTAGTGGTATTATCCTCCCAATTTGACCTGAGACTCGATTAAATTTCGGCGTATTTATCGGGATTGTTCGTAATACTGTGTGAAAAAAAACAGCAAACCAAAAGCCGGCAATTTATTCGAAGATTACCGACGATAATACACGGAATATGCATGAGTTTCAGGTCAAATTGGTAGGATAATAATAGTAGTAGTTGTTGTTGTTGTTGTCGTCGTCATCATCATCATCATCACCATCACTTATTATAATTACTTTATTTTTGTTTCAGTGGCGAAGCTGATCCAGGCATTGTTGTGCTCAAACATTTTCGTCTTTGTAAGGCACTATGGGTCCCCATACAGCCTTGTCACAACCAGTTCGCAATGTTCAATGACACCTTGCTGTTTGACAAAGCAAAACTTATAGAACAAAGAGTGCTGTACGTAAAGAGAAAGCTACATTTGGTCTGATAAAATCACCACAAGCACCGTGCACGTATGAAGAGTACGCAACAAGAGGACAAGTCATTAGAATTTGCAGTACTGTGTAGACCACGATAAGCCATCGCGCCTAAAAGGTGGCGTAAGAATAGGAAAACAATTATCACAACATTGTCTCTGATTATCAATATTCTTTCGGCGCCGTGTCAAAAAGTGTGGCTCCCGAGGAGACGCCAAGTGAATCGGCGTTTCCTGAGGATCCAAACTGTTTGACATTGAGTATAAAGTTGAACTTCGATATCTCGAACTCGGATAACTCGAACTTCGCGATAACCCGAACAAAAAGTTCAATCCTTCCAAAACTTACAATACAGAATCTCTCTAAAGTGTATCGCTACAGATATCTAGAAACACATGTGACAGCTTCTTACAGGTCTAAAGTAATGCTGAAAGTTCCTACAGGAGCTTTCAGCATTACTTTAGACGTTTATTAAGCTGTGAACTCGAGACATTGTTTAGACTAAAAAGCGGATAAATCGAACTACTATTTTCTCGAACTAATTTGTACAGGCCCTTGAAGTTCGAGATATCGAAGTTAAACTGTAATTCTATAAAGAAATGAAACAAAACGCCACTTTTGAATTCTGAAGCAGACATCAATCTTAGCAGATACACTTTGATTTGGACCGCTAGAGCTAAGAACTTTCTACACTAAAGACCGGCTTAATATAACCTAATCCCAGTTCGAGAGAAAATGCTATCTGCTCATAACTGGATCTGGTGCAGGTTTTGTCTATTTATAAGAGCGTTCTACATTTACCATTTATGCAGACAGGGCAGGTCCTAATGAGACAGCTCCTGCAGGATCTATCTCATCCGGGTCTACTGCAAAACTGCACAAAGTTCGGATCATCCATCAGTGTATAATCACACAAGTATCCAATGTTTATCCCCTGCCAAAGGCAGAGGGATATTGATTTGGGTTTATCCATCATATCCTCTTTCCCTCGTCCTTCCGTAATTTCATCCGCCCGCCCGTCCGTCCTTCCGTCCATCCGGTTTCCATCTGATGTCATATCTCTGTACCGGATTGACAGAATTCTATGTAACTCGACATTAATATTTTTTATTGCCGGGGCATCGTTGCCATTGTATTACTTTTCCAGATCGCTCGTGGCATTTAGGAGTTATTGCCCTTTTATACGCAAAAATGATATTTACCCCATCCGATGTCATATTTCTGAAACGAATTGATAGAATTTAATGAAACTCGAAATGCATATTTGTTATGACTGGGCCATGCTTCCCATGCATTAGTTTACAAGATCGCTTGCGGCATTTAGGAGTTATTGCCCTTTTGTATGCAAAAATGACATTTTTCCCGTCTAATGCCATATCTCTGTAACAGATTGACATGAACATTTGGTATCACTGGAGCATCGTTCCTATGTATTACTTTTCCATGTCACTTATAACATTTAGAAGTTATTGCCCTTTGATACTCAAAAATCATATATTTTCCCGTCCAATGATCTATCTCTGTAACGGAATTAATTGAAACTCAACATGAATATTTGTTATCGCCATGGCATTGTTCAAATGTATTACTTTTTCAGATGGCATGAAACTTTTAGGAGTTATTCCATTTTGATACACAAAAAACATACATTTATGGCCCTTATCCCCTGCTGAAAGCAAATGGATACTGTATTGCATTCAATACTGTGTTGCATTAAGTACTTGAATATGCTTTATACAACTTTCATATTTAAGCGGTGTCAAGATAAAATAGACCTTATGATTCAAATAGTTCAGAAACAAATAAGCAACCACGTCACCAACGCAACATCCAATCCGATATGTAATGATTTACTATATAAGAATAAACTGTATAGTATATACAAACTACAACTAATGCAAAACGTAGTAGACTGGATCAGATGCCACAGCGTAGACGCGGTAGCCAGTCTAGGTCTATACTTTTTGTAAAACATTAACCCGTTCCCTCATATTGACGACTTTTGACGACTCATTTTGTGAAACCATTGTGATAAAGCATTTGCTCCTATAGAAGCAAATGCTCTATTTATCACAATGGTTTCAAACTACAAAACTCTAAAAGTTTCCTTTTCTCTAGTTAATGCTCCTTTTCGGTAGATTTATTCAAAGAGATTTATAAAAAATAGCCTATGAGATAATGGGTCTTAAAATAGCATATGAGGTAATAAGTCTAAAAATAACCTATGAGGTAATGGTTTAAGGTAAATTGTGGACCATTCAGTATTAAAACATGTACACTATTATTAAAGATTGCTGTAGAAAGCAGTATGTTCGCCCTTCATTCATACATTTAGTCAAAATATCTATTTAAGGTATTGGTATGTATCAATATATAGGCAAGTAAAACCTGGTTGAGCGATCCAGGGCTAACACAGCCCTCGTGTTTTAAATTGGTTATCTAAAGATCCCCCACACACCCATTCTTTGCCATTTTACTAGGTAATACATCAATTACAATTACGTTTAGTTATATGAAGGAAAAGAAGTTTGTTGGAAAGATCAATGGACATTCAACTAGAAGTATTGGGCCATCGTGGGCACTTTTCAAAGCTGCTTCCTTTCATCAGGTCATGAAGGCTGTCAAATGGTCAAGAGAGACCACCTTTACAAGATATTACAGTTTCTGCGAATTATTTCGGAAGTTGAAGAAAACTAATGATAACCAACCGCGTGGGAGGTTCCGGAAGGGTAAAAAGTTCACCTCCGGTAAGGTTAGGGCTAAAATGCGGATTGAAGAAGAATCCTCATGGTCCATACCAGGTATTATTTATTCATAAAACTTTAATTTGAAATACAAATTTTCCATTTGTATGCACAAATGTTTTGTTTTCAATTAATACTTTAGATAGGTTTGCGTTACCTCTATGGATGCTAGTTGAAAGACAATGATAACATATAAACACCTGTTTATATCGAGCAATCTTGGACTGGAAGAGTCTGCCACGAGATTTAAAAGCTTTACAAAATACAAATGCTTTTAAAAAGGTGTGAAACTACAGCTTACGGAAAATAGGAAAACGCTGAATAGTCAGACTTTTTGTTTTATTAATATCATTATTTAACACTTGTGTACAGCTTTTCAAATTTTGTTCTGTGATATATGTGTCATTACTTATTTATTTCTGTGATAAAACTTTTACAGTTGGCAATCAAACTGGACTCTTTGCATGTACACCGACAATAAAGGTTTAGTACCCTATGAAGGCGACCTCTTAAATCCAGAAATGGAAGGAGAACGTCGGATTTCTGTACTATTTCATTTTTGTCGTACCCTTTATTACTTTTCTACAGTTACTCTGTTTGCAGCTCAATCAATGAGTACACTAGCGATAGGTGGATACAGTATGTTCACTTAAATGTTTTTTCGTAATACATGCACTTTACCACTGTATTTGCCGTCGCGGTTGTTGTAGATTAGTCGGAGAGGGGATACGTTTATTTACAGTTTGTCTTTTAGGGTGGGGATGGAATAAGTGTGAGGTTGGGCGCCCATAAACCGGTTTAAGACCCCAGTGACTTTTGTCACTGACCGTTCCAAGGCGGTACTTCCATCTTCCTCCTATTGTATGTTTGTTTTGTCTTTGTGCGTCTCTTGTTGTTTTTTCTAGTTATGTACATTTGCTGTTTCCTTGTGTTGCTGTTCGGGCGAGTGTTTGTTCTGTATGTGGTGTTTCCTGCATGACTCAAATTTGTACTTTGTTTGACAAAGTAATAGTTAAATGATGTTAACCCTTTCCCTCATATATACGCCTTTTCACGCATTAGCAAACAGGGTAGACCCAGATCAGATGGCTTCTGTAGGAGCCGTCTGATTAGGGTCTGCTCTGTTTGCCCATGGAATTGGATAGACCTGTCTCTTTTCTTTTGAATGGCTAAAATGTTCCACATTCCCTATTTCATAATAACTATTTTGTCTATAATACTTTGTATTGATATTTGAAAAGAAAACAGAAAACAGGGAAAGGGTTAAGAAGTTTGAGAACTCCAATATGCTTTGAATAGTTGCCCTGCACGCTGCAAGAGTTGTCTATCTTTGCTAAATAGTTAAGCCAATATTTTGAGACATTGACCTTTCTTGTTCACTAGGACTCCATCGGAAATACATGTTAGTTGAAAAAACTTAATGGGCTAATCTTTGTAATATATATGTCTCAAAACCATGGGCTTATAGTAAACTAAATCGTGTAGATAAGACATAGTATTCACGAATAAATATATCTACATATCAACGTTGTTATTTAATATGTTTTGTTTTATGTCTTGACATGCGTCCCATTAGGGGTTGTCTTGTGGCTGTGCCGTTTCATGTTTGATGGTGTTTGGTGCCGTGTCCTTTTGTATGTGGCACTCCCCGTTTGACTGTTTTTCACTTGTTTTGAGGAGTTGGTGAAAAGAAAATTGGCGCCCTGAATAAGCGAGACGACTTTATGAATTAAGAAGTTTGAGCTCATTGGAGGAGCAGTCATTTCTATAATGTTAAAGAAATGAAACTTGCTTTCGAGGGATCACCCATTTTCAGAATATATGTACTTCACAACAGCAGGTGTTAAGTGCTTGTGTGGCGGCCGTAAAAAGTCGCCCCGTACTTCATTCTCAGTGTTGTTATATTTTCTGGTCCTTCGGGATCATTAGTTTTCATGTTATTAGTTTTGAAAATTGAATACTGCTTAAGCCGGTGCTAGGGGCGTGAGTAGTGTTGCACTTTTAATTACTATTCATGTACATACTCAATAAAACCGAGTCTGCAATTTTCTCTTTTTGCATTTCTACTTTTGCTTTCGAGGGATCACCCATTTTCAGAATATATTACCTTGTTTGGGCAATGCAAATTGTATATACTGGTCGATTGAGTGTATGAATAACATATCAGAATTAATTAATAAAATCATCATTTGTTTGGTATTTTTGCATTAAAGGAAATGATATGTGTTATTGAGATTAAATAGCCGATCTTTTCGAATTTCCGGTGCAAAGGTCTGGTCTTAACTCTTTACTCCGGGAATATTTATGTAAAAATAATGACGTCATGAATACTGATTAGATTGTTTTATTATTACTGATCTGGGTCTACTCTGTTTGCAAAGGCGTAGAAAGGCGTATTTATGGAAGAAATTGTGAATTGTTTGTGAAAGCATTTTACAGTAAATGTACAAGCCAGTGTATTGTTTGTTTGATGTAAATTAAAAGCTAGTTTAAGAGTACACATGGTACAAATTGTAACAATTATTTTCGTTGCGCCAAGTGTTAGTTAGAGTTAGAATGAGTAAACTCCTTGCTGTTTCATAATTTAATATACACGTACCGGTATAACTTTGCACGTGCAAATATATAAAACCACTTTCAATACATAACACATGGAACACGTTTCAAAAACACCATCTGGCATTTAAGCATAGTATTTCCCATTAAATCCACACAGGGTATTCAAACACCACACATGCTAAAGTTTCCACACTAGATAATCATAGATGAGTACCACACAGGCGTAATAATGTCCATACCACACAGGCGAGAAACTAATGCCACACAGGCGTACAAATGGCAAAGCACTAACTGGCTTTATCACTTAATGTTATGTAACGGAAGTCACAACAGTCTACGAATAAAAGTAACAAGTACTTAAAAGTGAACACATCCAAAGTATCCGTCATCACACAGGTAACAAGTGCGCTGACAAATAATAGCCACATGCAATACTAGGTATATAGAATTTAGTACTACATAATGTCCCCTTAAAACGTAATGTATTACTAAGTCTTCTAAGCGTTAAATTCAACACTTGGCTCCTGGACTATCTATACATGTACACACTCGATATTAAAATATCGTAAAATTCCATCATGGTAGAGTTTGTCACTTGCAAACACTCATAAGTGACCTTGCGCAAAACACTGCCGAGCGACCACGCCCGAAGTTATATGTTACCGTCCAAAAGGGGATTAGAAATGGACGTCTATGGATACATAATAGGCCGTAACTCATTTAGAGGAAAGGGGGTGGTAAGATTGTCTCAATCCAGGACAGACAGGGAAACGCCTCTACAGCCTACACATAAAAACAGGGCCACTAACTACCCTATAGAAACTAAATAAAATGGCATGCCAAATCCACATGAATACAGAAATGCATAACTACCTACAGGATAGGACGGTACGGGAGGAAAGGGACACTTACATATGTTCTCCCTAGGCTCTTCTGCATAAAATGTTTGACCACATCACTACATTGTGGAAAACAGGTCTGGTCACACCGGCTAACTAACATGTACTGCACACTGTGTATAGAGCAGAGCTCTTACCTGAGATGACCACACATTTGCTCATTCGTAACGCTAGTGGACAGCCTTATACAGATGTAAACACTACAGTTCGATTTCGAGCACTGAGCCTACTGATAGAAGTCGCGACCATTCTAATTTATGGGTAAGTGGACAATGATTGTCACATGAAGCTCGTAGTAATCGTGCAGAATTAGTATATACAGTAAAACCCCGCTAAAACGACCATCTAAAATAGGATAATTCTGGGTGCTAGATGCAGCTAATCCTAGATGCAGGTGGTAGCTCAATTTGTAATGTAGAAAGCTCCTAGAGGAGCTTTCTGTATTACTTTTGTCCTGCATTAAGCAACCACCTGCTTATAAAGACATCCATGTTTATTCATTAAGTGGTCGCAATAGAGGGGTTCTACTGTAGCACATGTCTGTATAACCACACCTAACTCCGGAACAAATACATGGTTTGTGCCGCGTTTTACCTCCACGGGTGGACTCGTCCTAAAGGTCACAGCTCACGGGTCAAACTCGAACTATGCATCTCTCAATACAGTGAAACCTTATACATGTATTATCATCCAAATTTGACCTGAGACTAGTTTAATCTTCGGCGTGTTTATCAGGATTGTTCGTAAAAAATAACACAAAAGCCAGAAATAATCATGTTCCACGAGGATTGTATTCTTATAGCGCATTCTGATACCTTCGTAAATTTATCCCAATATTGCCGACGATAACAAACGGAATATGCATGAGTTTCTGGTCAAATTCGGAGAGTAATATCAACTGAAATACAGTAAAATCTCGATTATTCGAGCACTAAAATACGTATCATTATCGATCTTTACGGCAGGTGGCAGCTTAATGCATGGTGAAAGTCCTGCAGAAAGCTCCTCTAGGAGCTTTCTGCAGGACTTTCACCATGCATTTAGCAGCCACCTGCCTAAAAGGTTCTAAATTCTTCTAAACAAAAAAATCGAATTATCCAGATTTTACTGTACTTGACTGTGGTGTATACAGAAATGTTTTAGTTGATTATCGACTTTATATTAAAGAAGATCAGAATTCATGTATATACCTCCTTCCCAGATGCTTCCATATAACAACTTGCATTTCTAGACAATATATTTAAGGAGCTGTATACCATACAAATATTTGCTAAAATTGAGACCGTAGGACAAAATCAAAGCCACAGCGACCCCAAAACAACTTGTCTAGAAATGCAAGTTTGTGTATGGGTGCATCTTGGGAATGAGGTGTATATTCTGATATTTTGTGTAGAAATTGTTTGAAAACTTTAACCTTCTTTTAATCCAAACTCATAAAGCATAGAGGTTATATTTTTGACATGATTGTAGCTATGATTTGTTGTCCTCTACCATGACTATCAACAATCGACTTAAACAATTACTTATTTTCACACCGTAATTTGTAGGACGTGCCCTCTTAACCCTTCGCTTGCTGAATTTTAATATACATTTCTCCTTCTTTACCCAATTACATATATCTTCACTGTGTACAAGTATTTCGCTGTGCAATCACTGCTGTGGAGTGCACTGGTTGCACAATCAATTTGTAAATAGTGCAGACCCTGATGAGACAGATCCTGCAGGAGCTGTCTCATCTGGGTCTTCACTATATACAGGTAGGTATATTGAGTTGAATAGCAAGCGAAGGGTTAATAGGGCCAAACTTTACAAAGCAAAGATACGTTCTTTCTAAAGTAGCTTTTAATTGGCATTTGTACAATAAACAATACACTAAATTATGCATTTACAGTGATACTTTCACAAATACTTGAAGCAAGACTATTGCACCGGAAAGTCGAAAAATTGGCTATTTAATCTCAACAACGCAGTCATTTCTTTCAATGAAATAATATCAAACAAATGCTCAATTTTATTTCATTACTTCTGAAATGTTATTCATACTCTCAATCGACCAGTATATACATGTTGAATAGCCCAAACAGGGAAACTTTTTCATTTCTTCCACATTACAGAAATGACTGCTCCTCTCGTGCCAAAATCAAAATTCATAATTCCACAAAGTCGCCCTGCTCATGCAGTACGCCAACAAAATACGATCGTTGTTTTTCTTTTTTACCAACTCCTCCAGATTAAAACATTCTTCAACGTTCTTCCACAGCTTCTACATCCTATAAGTCAATGCTACAAAAGGACAAAAGCTCGTTTTCACCCATTTACTCCCAGTGGATTCTTCCATGCTTATATATTGGATTAGTCTATCTTTTATCTATGGGAAGTCTGGTCTAAATTTTAATTTTGTTTTGTTTTATATATAGAAATTCCTATCAGCAAACAGTGTAGACTCTGATCAGACGCCGCATTATGTGGCGTCTGATCAGAGTCTACACTGTTTGCCTATATCCCATATATATGGTATCGTGGGAGCAAATGGGTTAACCTTTTCGGTCCAAAATAAAGTTCATCTGTTAAGACTGACTTCTGCTTCAGAGTTCTTTATTTCATTTCTTTATGCATCTATACTCAGCGTCAACCAGTTTGTATGCCGAGGAGATGTCGAGTTACCCGGCGTCTCCCCTAGTTCCAAACTGTTTGCTAAATTTATCACAGAATCGCCTACGGCGTCGAAAGAATATTGATAATCAGAGACAATGTTGTGATACATGTACTTTGTTTCTTCTTCTTACGCCACTTCTTCGACGCAGTGGCTGATCTTGGTCTACACAGTACTGTAAAATTCTAATGATTCGTCCTCTTGTTGTTACGTACTCTTCATACGTGCACGGTGCTTGCGGTGATTTTAGATCAGTCCAAATGTAGTTTTCTCTTTACGTTCAGTACTCTTTGTTCTATAGTTTTTGCTTTGTCAAACAGTAAGGTGTCATTGAACATTGCGAACTGGGTGTGACAGGGCTTCTTTGGGTTCTTGACCCACTTTGCCTTACAATGACGAAAATGTTTGAGCACAACAATGCCTGGATCAGCTTTGCCACTGAAAACAAAAATAAAATAACAATAATAAGTGATGATGATGATGATTACTATTATTATTATTATTTGATACTACTACTACTACTACAAAATAACAATAATAAGTGATGATGATGATGATGATAATGATGATTATTATTATTATTTGATACACTACTACTACTACTACTACTACTACTACTACTACTACTACCAAAATAACATCATTATTAATTGTGATCATATTTAAATGAATAATGATTATGCCCAAAACAACCCGACTGAGAGAAAGAAACAAGAGGGCCATGATGGCCCTAAATCGCTCACCTGGTTACTATAGACATATGTATACATTTCTATGTAAAAATAAGTGAGCTTCAGATTAGGGCCAATATGGAACAAGGGGCCATCATTTTAGGCCTAGAGTTTAAAATTTGAACAATCTGAATAAAGGAAAATTAGATGATGCTTCATATAAGTTTCAAAGTTCCGAGCATTACAGTTTCACAGAAGGAGATTTTAAAGATTTTCCTATGAAAAACTGATAAGCCAGGAGCGGGGCCATTTTGGTCCAGGGGTCATAATTTGAACAATCATTAGATGATAACACATACCAAATTTCAAAGGTCTATGCCTTACATTTTAGGAAGAGAAGACTTTCAAAGAATTTCCTATGAAAAACTGATAAGCCCCGGAGTGGGGCCATTTTTGGTCCGGGGGTTATGGTTTGAACAATCCTTGTAGAGGACCATTAGATGAAGCAACATACCAAATATCAATGGTCTAAGCCTTATGGTTTCAGAGAAGGAAAATTTTAATTTTTTTCCGATGAAAAACTGATAAGCCCCGGGGCTTGAAGAATCTTTGTAGCGGACCAATAGATGATGCTACATACCATATATCAGACGTCTAGGCCTTACGGTTTCAGAGAAGAAGATTTTTAAAGATTTTCCAATGAAACTGATAAGCCCAGGGGCCGGGCCATTTTTGGTCCGAGGGTCATAATTTGAACAATCTTTGTAGAGGACCATTAGATAATGTTACATACCAAATATCAATGGTCTAGGCCTTACGGCTTGCAGAGAAGAACATTTTTAAAGATTTTCCTATGAAAAACTGATAAGCCCCGGGGCGGGGCCATTTTTGGTCCGGGGTCATAATTTGAAAAATCTTTGTAGAGGACCATTAGATAATGCTACATACCAAATATTAATGGTCTAGGCCTTATAGTTTCAGAGAAGAAGATTTTTAAAGATTTTCCAATGAAAAACTGATAAGCCCAGGGGCGGGCCATTTTTGTTCCTGGGGACATAATTTGAACAGTCTTTGTAGAGGACCATTAGATAATGCTACATACCAAATAGCAATGGTCTAGGAATTACGGTTTCAGAGAAGAAGATTTTTTAAAGATTTTCCTATGAAAAACTGATAGGCCCCGGGGCCATTTTTGGTCCGGTGGTCAAAATTTGAACAATGTTTGTAGAGGACCATTAGATGATGCTACATACCAAATACCAAAGGTCTAGGCCTAACGGTTTTAGCGAAGAACAATTTTAAAGATTTTCCTATGAAAAACTGATAAGCCCCAGGGCGGGGCCATTTTTGGTCCGGGGGTCATAATTTGAACAATCTTTGTAGAGGACCATTAGATCATGCTACATCCCAAATATCAAAGGTCTAGGCCTTACGGTTTCAGAGGAGAAGATTTTTAAAGATTTTCCTAAGAAAAACTGATAAGCCCCAGGGCGGGGCCATTTTTGGTCCGGGGGACATAATTTGAACAATCTTTGTAGAGGACCATTAGATGATGCTACATACCAAATATCAAAGCTCTAGGCTTTGTGGTTTCAGAGAAGAAGATGTTTAAGTAAAGTGTTGACGACGCACGACGCACATACGCACATACGCACATACGCACATACGCACGTACGCACGTACGCACATACGCACATACGCACGACGACGGACGCCGGAGCCAGCCCCCTCACAATACCTCACCTGGCACATTGTGCCAGGTGAGCTAAAAACGATCAGAAAAAGTAAGAACACGAATGCAGCATCTGTCTGATCAGGGTCTGATCTGTTTGTTCATGAACTAATATAGATATGATTCTACTGTTTCTGGCTTGGCCAAACTTTTCTGTGTTCACTATGCTATAATAAAAAGCATGATGTATTCATTTCATATGAATATTCCTGAAGTAATTGTATAACCCTTTCACTTATGCTTACTACGCGCATATTCGCGTATCTGCAAGCATAGCAGACCCAGATCAGATGGCTCCTATAGGAGCCGTCTGATCAGGGTCTGCTGTTTGCTTATGGTGTAATATAGATCTAATTCTACAGCTTCTGTCTCAGACTAAATGCCCTGTGTTCATATGCCATTATAAAAATAATCTTATTAATATTCATGACGTCATTATTTTTTACAAGAATATTCATCAGGGAAAGGGTTAAACTCCGATCTATTACCACTGTCGATGTCTCATTTGGCTCGCGCTTTACCCATTACCTCATAGGCTATTGTTAGACCCAACCTCTTTGAATACATCTACTGAAAAGGAGCATTTACTAGAGAAAAGGAAATATTTAGAATAAACCACTGTGATCCATAGGGGAGCATTTGTTCCGATGGAGGAAATGTTCTATTGATCACAACGATTTCAAAAAGTAACTACGACATAGCCGTCAAAAGGCGTCAATATGAGGGAATGGGTTAATTAACAAACAAAGGGTTTACGGAGAATAAATATTGAATGTAAAACGTGATCTGGCCAACTATCTGACATTTGCACACATAGTATGGTAATTAAATAGTTACGTGATGAATATTCATGTAAGAATCAATAACAATATGAATATTAATTAGCTGAATTTTATAATAACATGAAAACAGACATTTTAGACATTAAGCAACCACCTGCTTATAAAGACACACGTGTTTATTCATTAAGTGGTCGCATTTAAGGGGTTCTACTGTAATTCCATAAGCAAACATTATAAACCCTGATCTAATGTCTGATCCGTTTCTTTTCTGTTTACAACTGTATCAAAGGTGCTTTCTATCACGTAAAGTTTTAAAAGGAAATAGGTATGGTGACCGCTTAGGCGGATGATCTGGATCTATACTCTTTGTAAGTGTCCGTTTTCCATTCACGATAGCCAAACACGTTACAGACATACCTTTTAAACCCGGCTGCTGGGCGGGAGGTGTGAATCCATACAGAACCGGGTAGCAGACGATTGGTCACGTGCAGGAGTTTAGGCTCTTTCAACAACGGTTTAGTATGTCTGCCATATTGTCCCATTTTCAGGGCACTGTCGTTATTCGTCTTTGCCCATTCCAGCAAATGTATCTCGGAGAACATGGTAAAACTGGCCGTTGTATTCTGTTTACTTGTCAATAATTCCTAAAGGTTAGAGAGTAGTGTGCCAGTATCCGGAATGTATATTAACGAATTCCCTCATATTGACGACTTTTGACGACTCTGTAAAAGTCACTTTGTGAAACCATTGTGATAAATAGAGCATTTGCTCTATTTATCACAATAGTTTCAAACTACAAAAAATCTAAAATTATCCTTTTCTCTAGTTAATGCTCCTTTTCGGTAGATTAATACAAAGAGGTTGTTTCTAAAAATAGCCTATGAGGTAATGGGTTAAATATACAGTCAAAACTGTCTCAGCGACCGTCCCTTAATAGCGACTTCCTGTCTTATGTGACCCTAATATTTCCTCCCAACGCATTTTCCTATTTATTAAGACTGAGGATAGCGAC
This sequence comes from Azorinus chamasolen, assembly GCA_963576725.1. NCBI lineage: Eukaryota > Metazoa > Mollusca > Bivalvia > Cardiida > Solecurtidae > Azorinus > Azorinus chamasolen. The sequence goes on from OY755248.1 coordinate 81,105,227, forward strand.
CTGCCTGTGTTACCTGACTAACGACCGTAAATCGCCGCTCCCAAAATCCTAATCCGCTAATTAATGTGCCTGTTTGTAGTGACCCTATTATTGCGGGTCATTATCGAGTTTTAACTCTCTTGTCTAGAGGCGATCTGTTTAATCTTACCTGCATTGATCTTGGCACAAATTACGACATACCACAACTTTTGCTATCAATCAAAAACAATTAAAAATCCATTTTATTTCACTTTCCTAACCGTTATTATGCTCACACACACAAAACAATTCACCTGGTCACAAGTTTTGAAATATTGGCCAAATTTCCCTTAATCCTGGTGAATGATTGTTAAAAGCTGTTTGCATATAGAATCACAGATAGGGGAGTGACCTCGAGTTTAAATTTGTAACATCCTGTAACCCTTTGCCTGTTACGAAAGCTTACACATGCTTCTTTATTAAAACTTCACAAATTCGCTTATATTTCTTGTAGACATGTTGACTGAGTATTAAACATCTTGGATCCAGATCAGGCTCCGAGTTACTCGGTGTCTCATCCGGATCCAGTTTGTTTGCATACATGACATGACGCTCACGACAAGCAGATTAAGGGTTAAAAGTGTCATTGATGCCTGGCGAGAAACACCACACCTATTTGTAACACGAGTGAAAAAAATCAAGCAAGATTGGTTACACGTTTACAGATGTGTATGTGATGCTGGACGTGAATAAACACACACAATCATGTATTATTATTATGTCCACGGAATTGAATTGAGGAATACATACGCAACACCAAAAGTCAGTATAGAATATTTGTCCAGTTCATTCTTTCTTTCTCTTTTTTGTAAAAAATGTCTCCTCTTGCTTTTGTCGTAATTAAGATCAGTCAAATACGTGTTACATCTAATTTCACATTAGGAAATGCATAAGGACAGGTGAATTAAAACTGAACAGTACACATGTAAAATTATCAAATATTAAATTCCCAAGGTTATTACTATTATTTAGAACACGTAACATCTATTCCATTTATGTGTACATATATTTTATTCCAAAGACACATGCATAATTCTGTTCACTTCTATAATATAGAACCACTGAAATGAAGTGATGAAATTTGGAGAAAAAACTGCATGACTGTCTTATGTGACTACCTGCCTTATGTGACCCTCATGGTTTTCTCCCACTGAAAGTCACATAAGACAGGTTTGACTGTACTTATTACCTTAAGTACACTAAAACCCGCTATACCGGAATTTTAGCGGGAACAATCTAGGTATTTTTGGCAGGTAGCTGCTTAATGCATGATGAAAGTCATGCAAAAAGCTCCTAAAGGAGCTCTCTGGATGACTTTCAACCTGCATTAAGCTGCCACATGTGCGAGACGATACTAGTACTAACTTTAACGGTTTGGAGGGGTTTACAGTGTTCGAAAGCGCAGTCTCTCGTCTACAGAAGTTTGTGAAGTCGAATAAAGTTTTTACTTCATTACTATTTATGAAAGAAATAATAATCATGAATATTAATGAAATCATTTTTATAGTGTCACACGAACACATGTCACTTAAGTCATGGCAGAAACTAAAATCATATCTGTATTAACTCATAAACAAACATAGCAGACCCTGATCAGACGGCTCCTCTAGGAGACGTCTGATTTGGGTCTACTCTGTTTGCAAAGGTGTAGAAAAGCTTATATATAAAGGGATAATTCAGCTTGGTGCCATTTTGATAACTTTAAAATTAGACTGAGATAGTAGATCACAGTGTAGACCCGGATCAAACCGTTCCTTCGGGAGCAATTTGAATTTGGTCGGCATTGTTGTCATAAGTTTTTCCAATTACTTATTTTTAGACCCAACCTATTTGAATAATTCTACTGAAAAGCAGCATTTACTATATAAAATAAATGTTCAGAATGTTTAGTTTTGAAACCATTGGAGTAAATGGAGCACTTGCTCCCATGGCGCAAATGCTCTATTTATTACAATAGTTTCAAAACGTGACTTTAAAAGAGGCGTCAATATGAGGGGGTGTGTTTACATGCAGGCGGTTGCTTGTCGTGCAGAAAGTTCCTAAAAGACTGTCTGACTTACATTCTGAATAAAGCTACCACCCGCCTGTAAGACTGAAAATTAGAACACCGTTTGGGGTCTCCGTAGAGAACTCTTATTGCAATTAGCTGTCACTTACCATAAGCTTGACAAAGTTTCTGTTTTCCTGGGTCTTTTGTGTTATGAACTCGTCCGTATCCATCAGCGCATAGTATTTGAACTGTTTCAACCTTTCCTGGGCGTCAAAGTCCACTACCTGCTCATCCTGCCACATGATTTTATTTCCGCTTTCAGTGAAGTAACGTGGAAACTTATCTATGAAATGAGTCATACATATACAGTACTATAGTAGTGTAGTGTTAACCCTTCTCTTGCTAAATTTTAAAATACATTTCTCCTTCTTTACCCATGTCATGTTGTATAATTACATACATCTTCACTGTGTACACCTATTTCGCTTTGGAATCACTGCTGTGAAGTGCACTGGTTGCACAATCAACTTGTAAATAGCGCAGACCCTGATGAGACAGCTCCTGCAGGAGCTGTCTCATCTGGGTCTACACTATTTACAGGTAGGTATATTGACGTGAAAAGCGAGCGAAGGGTTAAAAGCTAAATGAATATATTCAATCTAACTACAGTAAATCCTCTCTATAACGGCCACTAAAATTCATCAAGTCCTTTGTGCTAAAGGTAGGTGGCTGTTTAAAGCAAGGTGAAAGTAAAACGGAACGCTCCTATAGGAGCGTTCTGTTTTACTATCACCTTGCTTTAAACAGTCACCTGCCCTAAATACCAACTAATTAACAGAATTCAGTGGTCGTTATAGAGAGATTTTACTTATGTGCTCGTACATTTGAGTGAATAAGGCAAATGAAAGCTGTAATAATCCATTGGAAGATATACATGCAATGTGTTCATTATCATCGTTGTCTTCATTATCAACATCGTGGTCATCATCATCGACATCAGCCATCATCATGACCATCATTATAATTATCATCGTCATCAATCGTTTCAAAAGGTGACTTTTACAGAGACGTCAAAAGGCGTCAATATGAGGAAATATGTTCTTCAAGCTTACATAACAAGACAGAACGTTTATCAAAGTCAAATGGCATCCGTGCAATTTTAAAGCTTAACTTACCAAGCTGTGTTACATATGACATCGGTACAATTTTATAACTAAACTTATCAAGTTGTGATACGTATGGCATCGGTATAATATTAAAGCTAAACTTACCAAGCTGTGTTACATATGGCATCGGTACAATTTTAAAGCTAAACTTACCAAGTTGTGGTACATATGGCATCGGTACAATTTTAAAGCTAAACTTACCAAGTTGTGGTACATATGGCATCGGTACAATTTCCAGAATGCCACTTTGAGCGTAGTGTTGTAAAACATTCAGTGCTCCTTCGTTCAGATCTCCGTACGGATACATGACAACTTTACTTACGCCAAACAGTAAATGATACTCCATCCATTCAATTATTTCCACTGGGTTCTTTTTACCATATGCTATTTTGGCACAAATCGCAAATTTCGGTTCGGTGTATCGCATTCGATATAGTGGCGCTTGATAAGAACCGTTGTCACAAGAGTCTTCCGGTAAAACAAGGGAGACAAATTCTGGTCTAGAAATATTGTTTATGTTGCAGATTATCTGTCTTGCCATTAGCGGTTCGTTGTAAATCCAACTTCTCTTTCCACTGGAAGATGTAGACTTATATGAACCATCGGAGTATTTACAACAGCATTTGTACTTTATTGGGTAGGCGCCTTTCTCTTCCCAACCGTTAATGACAATAGACGACCAGTTTGAGGCACAGCGTGGGCTCTGCTCAGAAATTACTGAGAAAATATAAAACTTTCCACCATCAACTGACGTATAATTAAATGAAAAATTCACAACAGTTGCATTGGCATTGTCCGTATCATTGTGTAGAAACTTGGATAATGATGTAAGCGGCCAAGTGAAGTTATACAACAGGACGTCAGAGGCATAATATCCATAATAGGTGAAGCTAAAACAGCAGCAGGATACAAGAACACATAGAACCAGTGTCCGTATATGACTCAATCGAATACACGAAAGACCTGGAGAAAAATACAATGAAATGATAAACATGTAATACAACAAACTCAAACGAAATTAACCCTTGAAATGCTGAATTTGTAAAGTGGCATAGTCCATCGGTGTTTAACTACAATTGAATTTCGATATCTCGAACTCGAATAACTCAAAAATCGGGAAATTCGGTGTAAAAGTTCGGTCCTTTCAATATATGCATTACAGAATTTTTGTTCTTAGATGCATTATTACGTACATATAAAAACACATGTGCCAGCTTAATGCTGGTCGAAAGTAATGGTGAAAGCTCCTGCATGAGCTTTCAGCATTACATGTACCTTAAACCTACATTAAGCTCCTGCATGAGCTTTGTACCTTAAACCTACATTAAGCTCCTGCATGAGCTTTCAGCATTACATGTACCTTAAACCTACATTAAGCTGCGAGCTTGAGAACTTGGTTAGATTAGAAATTGGATTATTCGAACATCTTTTATGTCGCAGTAATTTGAATGGTCCCTTAAAGTTCAAGATATCGAAGTTTTTGAGAAACTATCAAGTTTGTATATATTTGAGGTCTAAAACGAAAATAGAGTAGGTATGTTTAACAAACAAATGTAAGTTATATTTTATCAACGTATTAACTCATTCTCTCCTAGACTATTTTTATACACAATCTCTTTGAATAAATCTACCGAATAGGAGCATTTACTAGAGAAAAGGACACACATTAGAATTGTGTAGTATTGAAACCATTGTGATAAATAGACCAAATGCTTTATTTATCACAATGGTTTCAAGAAGAGAAAGCTCCTACAGAAGTTCGAGATAAGGAAGTTCAACAATATATAGTTGAACTTCGATATCTCGAAGTTCAAAGGACCATACAAATTGCTTCGAGAAAAGTGGTTCGAGTATTCCGAATTCTAATCTGAAAAAACCTCAATTGCACAGCCTAGTGCAGGTCTAAATTAATTTTAAAAGCTCCTGTAGGAGCTTTCATCATTACTTTAGACCTGCGTTAAGCTGACATTATTATGTGTTTCTAACTATGTGTAGTGATATATTTTAGAGCAATTCTGTATTGTAAATATTGGAAGGACCGAATTTTTACTTCGAATTATCCCGAAGTTCGAGTCATCCGAGTTCGAGATATCGAAGTGCAATTATACAGTCTACTAAATATAAACTGCGTAAATTTGCTAAAGTATTTTGAATGATTAACAGTACAAACAATGTCTACAGGTCTCCTCTAAACTCTTTCTTTCATATAAACGCCTTTTCATGCATTTGCAGACAGAGTAGAAAACTATCAGACGGTTCCTATAGGAGTCCTCTGATCAGGGTCTGCTTTGTTTGTTGATGTCGTTTGATAAATATGTATCTTTACTTTCTAAAATGGCTACAGAGTCTCATCTTCCACGTTTCATTTTAACTATTTCGTCCATGAATATTCAGTAGATTTGAAAATTTAGAATAAATATGGACCAGGGAAAGGGTTAAAGTCTTCCGATCTGGGTCTACATTGTTTGCATATACCGGTACACACGCGTGTTTCCCTTCAGATCTTATATAACCAATACACGCTTCACTTTCTGAAAGTGTTGTAAAATACAGTTCAACTTCGGTATCGCGGATTTCAAGCGACCATACCAACGGTTTGAGTGGAGAAATAAAGGAGACCTTTTTTGAAATTGTTTTAATTTACGCATCTTGCCTGGGTCTCTGCGTTCGAGTCATATTTCACGTCTCGTGTAGGTAGATATACAGTGGAACCTCTCTATAACGGCCACTAAACTGTGTTACCTAGTTGGTATTTAGGGCAGGTGGCTGCATAAAGCAAGATGAAAGTAAAACAGAACGCTCCTATTGGAGCGTTCTGTTTTACTTTCACCTTGTTTAAGCAGCCACCTGCCTTTAACATAAAACACTTGATGTAATTTAGTGGACGTTATAGAGGGGTTTTATTGTAATACATGTAGTTTATTCTAATTGTCGTATTGCCTTCTACTCGACCAGACAAGTGATAGCAATATCGAATGAGTCTGACAATCAATATAGTTTTAGAAAAACATATTTTGTTAGCTGAACTCGAGCGGTTTATGATAAAGCAAATAAATGCAGAACTATTTGGATGCGAGTCTATTATCACTGCAATATGGGCATATTGATTTCTGTTCCCATTTCCCCCATATTTTAGGTTCACGCGTGAATAGGGTAGGATAATTGGTTCCAATTAGTAAGTGTTGCAAAGTGATGCCTTACCTGGATTAAGATTAAAAGGTGTCTTCCCAATATTGATTATTCAATGGTACATTATCATATCAATGCTCTAATATAGTGTATTATCACGACAAATTAATACTAAAATTGCAAAATCTGATGCATAATTTCTTTATCATGTTAATTTACTATTTTGGATAAAATTTAACCTCAAATAAATGAAATAATACATTTTCATGTTAAATTCATACAAACATACTGAACAATCTGAGAAACATTTGGGAAGTACCTTTATCTTTCATTAATACCAATTATTCTAATGTTATCCACACAATAGATTTCCCATTTTATTCCACACCAAACTCCCCAATTACTATACAGTAAAACCTCTCTAAACCGGAATTCTAGCAGAGAAAAAAATTGATACATGTAGGCAGGTGGCTGCTCCTAGAGGAGCTTTCTGCATGACATTCGTCCTGCATTAAGCTGCCACCTGTCTCCAAGACCGATGTCTATACTGAAGGGCTAGGTTCACTAAGGGTAATTCGTCAACATTTCAGTAAATGTTCATAATTGTGAGCTAAAACAGAAACAAGAATAATTTGGGTGATTATTCTATTTATTTTGTTACCATGGCAACCAAATTAAATTGAGCAATTTTTAAGAGAGGTTACGAGAGGTTTTACTGTACCAATTCAGTAAACGTGTGGATATTGGGAACATACCATGGATTTGTATCAGCTTGCCGTAATAGACACGCAGGATGATACATTAAACCATTACCTCATAGGCTATTTTTAGATACAACCTCTTTGAATAAATCTACCGAAAAGGAGCGTTAATTAGAGAAAAGGATTTTTTTTTAGAATTTTGTAGTTTGAAACCATTGTGATAAATAGAACATTTGCTCCTATAGGAGCAAATGCTCTATTTATCACAATGGTTTCACAAAGCGGCTTTTACAGTCATCAAAAGTCGTCAATATGAGGGAATGGCTTAAAGAGTCACGTTACTCTTTACTTCATGAATATTTATGTAAGAAGTAATGACATCATGCATATTAATCAGATATATCAGATGTATTTTTATGATAGCATAGGAACATTTGAATATTTATCCGCGGAACATAGTGTAGAATCAGATCTATATTATGCCGTAAAAAGAGTATTTTTTAAAAATAAAATAAAAAAGACAAATGAACACAGGAAAGTTTGGCTATGGCAGAAACTGCAAAGTCAGCTCTATTATTCTATTAGCAAACAGAGCTGACCCTGACCAAACGGCTCCCAAAGGAGCCGTCTTATCGGGTCTACTCTGTTTGCAAAAAGGGTGAATTTTCGCTTGTTGAATATTCATGTAAGAAATAATTAAGTGTATGAGTTATAATTACTTAAATCTTATATACTTGCATAAGGTTACTGGGAATTCGGCCAGTGGGTGAATTTAACCCATTCCCTCATAATGACGACTTTAGAAGACTCTGTAAAAGTCACTTTGTGAAACCATTGTGCTAAATAGAGCATTTGCTCCTATAGGAGCAAATGCTCTATTTATCACAATGGTTTCAAACTACAAAATTCTAAAAGTTTCCTTTCCTCTAGTTAATGCTCCTTTGTGGTAGATTTATTCAAAGAGGTACTTTGGCTAAGAACCTGGGGGCCATATGCATAACGCTCCTTAAGAAAGGGTTAACACGATTTAAGGGAAATATGTCTATCTAAAGTTCTAGAAAAGCTACTCAGTAATTTTTTGCTCACTGACTGTTAGAATATGGTGTAAATACATACTTAATATTAAGCTTTATTTCTCAAGAATAACTCTACGCGTGTTTATTAAATCAGATTAAGGGATATCCAAGAATTTTCTGTTTAGGGATACAGATCGAGATCATATTGATCCATAAATAAACATAAATAATCCATAAATAAACATAAATAATCAATAAATAAACAATTGTCTTAGCAGTCTGGTCAGCCATATCTCAAAGATCTAATAAATGAGTTGTCTGGTCTGGTCAGCCATATCTCAAAGATCTAATACATGATTTGTCTGGTCTGGTCAGCCATATCTCAAAGATCTAATAAATAAGTTGTCTGGTCTGGTCAGCCATATCTCAATGATCTAATAAATAAGTTGTCTGGTCTGGTCAGCCATATCTCAGTTATGTAATAAATAAGTTGTCTGGTCTGGTCAGCCATATCTCAATGATCTAATAAATGAGTTGTCTGGTCTGGTCAGCCATATCTCAGTTATGTAATAAATGAGTTGTCTGATCTGGTCAGCCATATCTCAGTTATGTAATAAATGAGTTGTCTGATCTGTTCGGCCATATCTCAATGATCTAATAAATAAGTTGCCTGGTCTGGTCAGCCATATCTCAATGATCTAATAAATGAGTTGTCTGGTCTGATCAGCCATATCTCAATGATCTAATAAATGAGTTGTCTGTTCTGGGGGTTATTACGTGTACAAACAGGATTACACCCTACCGCTATATGCGTTTTTAACAAGTATTGATACAAGTGCGTACACAAATACTAAAATCGCCATTTCTCCACCAGCCCTATGTTGTGACCACTCTTTAGAATCGTCTCGAAGAGAATGGTTCTAAAGAGTTGCCACAGCATATATAGGAGCTGTTTGATCAGGGTCCACACTGTTTTAACTCAGGACTTTTTAAACAGGAATTCATTGTGCCTCTCATAAACATAATTGACAATATATACGTACCAAAATACAATTTGAGACAAATAAATACATTTGTAAATAAAATATTCATGGAGTAAAGGATTACAGGTGTAACTAGAAAACTGAATTAGTCAGAGAGGGCCCTGTAACCAAGGGCAGATAACTCTAGACATAGTGGTCTGATTCAACCCAAAAATTATAGGTGTCTCCATCTGATGATACTAAGCATATGCCCTTAATATAAAACCAATATGTGAAGTACTGTTTGAGTTATCGCGTCACATCAAAACTGTTGACGGACGGACAGAAAATGTGATTCCTATAGGGCTCCTGCATTTTCAATGCAGGGTCCTAATTAGAATGTCAAAGAAGTTAACTCCGAGTCTCATCTAGAATCTTGTTCAAAGGTTATCACGAATTTACTCACAATATACATCATTCCTTCACATACATGCATTTTCATGCATCTGCAAACTGAGTAGACTCAGATCAAACGGCTCCCATAGGAGCAGTCTGATCAGGATATGTTTTGTTTGCTTTTGACATAATATAAATCTAATTCTACAGTTGTATTTTGTATTTTTTTGCTTTATAAGAGAAAGACTGATGTTTTTCGAAAATTTAAACATCTTTTACTGTTTTCATAAATATTCATACATATGCAATTAGTTTATATCAGAAGAGTAATGTTTACTATTAAAGCAATGCCTCGTCTGTATGTTTGTAACAATGATTTCATGATTCATCAAAAATAACTGAGATCTAGCGGAGTATTACAGGTAGATGTCAATTTTCCAACATGTGTGAAAGGATCGGTTGCCATGGAATCAGTTACAATGTTACCGACAGTTCATTGTTTGGTTATTAATTTAGATTCTGAATATTTTGTCATCAATTAAAACTACATTTGAAGTTGTTTTCTAATATTGGCAGAATAAAAATTGAGAGGTTTACGTTATTTCTGTATGTTTTTTACTATTTGTTATTATTCTCATTAATATCCATGTGTATAAAAAGAAGGTAATTCCTAAATATAACCTTTAAACAAAAGCACAAGGTCTTAGCTTTAATTCGGTACCAGTTTTATACAGTTAGCACAAAAAACTTTCTGTGATATGGCAGATTTTTGCAGGTAGGTGTCGACAAATTGGTCCTAAAATTAAATATTTTGTTTTCTGAGGATTTTGTCATCATGTTAAGCTACATTTGAAGTTGTTTTCTGATATTTGTAAGATAAAAAAGTAAATAGTTTACATTATTTACGTTATTTCTATATTGTTTTTACTATTTTTAATGTTCTCATTAATATTCATGAGTATACAAATAAGGAAATTTCAAGGAATATCTAGAAATAAAAGCACACTGTCTTATCTTTCAATTGGTACCAGTTTTTAGGTTTAGAACAAAAACTGGTTGTGAAATGGGCGATTTTGCAGGTATGGGCGATCATTACGATAACTTGGGGGTTGCCATGGAAACGGTTAAAACGTTACTTAAAGTTAATGTTTTTGTCCTCAAATTGGATATTGTTTTCTGGTGATTTTTTTTTTCATCATGTTAAACTGCATTTGAAGTATTATTCTGATATTTTTAGGGTGAAATAGTGAAAGGTTTACGTTATTTCTATACTTTGTTTACTATTTCATTAGTATTACTAATCATGAGTATGCAAATAAGGTAATTAAAAAACAAGCTGGTAATAAAAGCACAATGTCTAATCTTCAATTTGGTACCAGTTTTATAGGTTTAGGACAAACGACAAACACTGGCTGTGATATGGGCGAATTTTCAGGTATGGGTCATCATTATGAAAACTGTGGGATTGCCATGGAAACGGTTAAAATATACATAGCTTAAAATAATTTAAAATTGAGTACTTTCGTATGGAAAGGAATTTCCGCCAAAAGTCTCTTGATGTAAGTGACATTCTTATTCATGTTTCGTCATAGTTGTATATTCTTACTTGCAAGTGCATGTCTGATAGTTGCAAATTGCTTGATGTAAACGCCATGCACTATGTTCCTATGTATGTTTTGTCAAGTTGTATATAATTACTAATTGCAGTTGTATGTATATTACTTGAAAGTCTATTGATGTAAATAATAATTCCATTGATGACAATGCAAGTGGCGTTCTCGTATTGTATTTGTTGCTATTGCGTTAGATTTAAGCCGAGAGCCAGCCTTGGCATTTGGCCCTTTTATGGCAGAAACTGTAAAATCTAATCTATATAATGTCATAAGCAAATAGAGCAGACACTGAATAAACAGTCCCTACAGGATCCGCCTGATCTGAGCCAACTAGAAAGTACCAAAGTATCTCTGAAATAATTTTAAGTCTTATCAGCTGCAAATAGTATATGTTCAAACACTAATATGCTACACGTTTCACTGATATGCTACACGTTCCACTACTATGCTACACGTTTCACTGAGCACTATGCTACACGTTTCACTGAGCACTATGCTACATGTTTTACTGATATGCTACACGTTCCACTGCTATGCTACACGTTTCACTGAGCACTATGCTACACGTTTCACTGAGCACTATGCTACATGTTTCACTGATATGCTACACATTCCACTGCTATGATACACGTTTCACTGAGCACTATGCTACACGTTCCACTACTATGCTACACGTTTCACTGAGCACTATGCTACACGTTTCACCAATATGCTACAAGTTTCACTGATATGCTACACGTTCCACTGTTATGCTACAAATTTCACTCACTGTCTATTCGTTTCAGTTTTTTAGAAACTACTGTGTGTCAAACAGTATAGATAGGTCGAGTTACTCGGTGTCTCGTCTATGGTCGAGTTACTCGGCACCTCATCTATGTTGATTAAATGATCGTGGTTTTATTAACCAAAAAGGAACGAAAACAACAAAAAGTACTGAAGAAAACGACACATTTTGAAGACCTCAACGGTTGGTAGCGAAAGAATAACAAAGTACACAGAAACACTTTGCGAGAATGCACAGAACCAAGAGACTATAAAAGACCCGCTTGATGCAATAGTGAATATTAATTAGTCATATTTTATATTAACCCATTCCCCCATAGGCTAATTTTAGATACAACCTCTTTGAATTAATCTACCGAAAAGGAGCATTAATTAGAGAAAAGGAAAATTATAGAATTTTGTAGTTTGAAACCATTGTGATAGATAGAGCATTTGTTCCTCTAGGAGTAAGTGCTCTATCTATCAAAATGGTTTCCTAAAGTGACTTTTACAGAGTCGTCAAAAGTGGTCAATATTAGGGAAAGGGTTAAATTAGGACAAAGGAATTTTAGCTCTTACTCAAAATCAGTAGAACCCGATCATGATTATCAAAACGGCTTCAACAGCAATCGTCTGATCTTGGTCTATTCTGTTTGCAAATGCCTAAATATGTACCATATCATCAAGTAAAGCGTTAACACTGTTCCCATAAATAAGCCTATCAACGCATGGTAAACAGAGTAGACCAAGATCAGACGGCTCCTATATGAGCCGTCTGATCACCGTTTGCTCTGTTTGCTTATGGAATAAAATTTTAATAATAATATTTCGCCACCAATAATGTTTTCTTATCCATATGTCAATGTAAAATTAAACAAATTAATATTAATTCATATCTTATTTATTACATGGACATTCATAGCGTAAAGGTTTGAGACTCACCTGAAAAATGGAAAACCTTCATGTTTGACATATCCACTGCATTAGCTCGCTTCGAGGTCTTAAACTCCAGTGAACAGCCACGGTGTACATATCCAATATACGTATACGATTGGCGCGTGTACTAGCTGTCACTGAAAATATACCCTGATTACATGAACGCATCTACCTGTTTCCCTCCGACAAACGCCTTCTATATTACATATCAATTCGGGGCTCTAGAAATCCGGAAATTCGCCGGTCTGGGCCAATTTTTTAATTCTGAGACCATTTTGTACTGCATAATTTGAAAAGTCGGTCCCAAAATCTGAAGCAGACATCACATATCTAATCAATATCATCAGTCCATCAGATAAAAATAGTGTTTTTCGTAATTACAATGGATTACATGCCAGAGGCAGCCTTTGAACTCTCTCGCAGCTAGCCACCCAACCATGTAGTAATATTGATTGAGACATTTTAGGTAACCTACATATACTCTTTCATCCATCATTTCTTATACCACAAACTGTTCTATGATTTATGTCGTTAATATCTACATTCTACCTGGTAATAAACAGTTCGTAAACTGTATTTTATTTTTTATAATTAAAACCAGCCATTTATGTTTTTCCAAACAATTAGATCTACAACCTTTTTTAATGACGAAAGGGTACTAAGATAACATTTTTTAACAGTTTTTTTATTAGTAATAATCGAAATTACTCAGCTTAATGTTTTAATGGCTGGCTGCAGCGAAGCATAACTGATATAAAACAAAACAAAGGTTTTGGTCAGACAATATGAATAACAAAATCATGACGTAACTGGAACGCATTGCGTTATCTGAGTACAGTTTCACAATGCTTCAGAACTCTATCCAGAGTTATCGTTCCTTACTCAACTGGTTAGAGACAACGGAAACACAGTTTCATTTATCAGAAAAAATATGCTTCATGCTTCATGGTTTGTTTGTTTCTGTTGATTAACGGTCGTTTCTGCTCACAATGGGCCCCAGAGAGAGGGGAGAGGATACAGAGAAACCCGGGCGCGATGCCCTACTCTTATTATCGACTGAGTTTCTCTGGTGCTTTTAGATGCTTCATGAACCAAACGAATCATGGCCTATAAGATTTGAATTAGAAATTAGTTTTCTTGCTTCTCTTTTAAAGCCTTCAAACCTGCCACGAATGCCAAGATGAAATGTCATTAGTTTTCGCGAATACCATGAGTTTTCGCGGCGATTCTATGGCGAAACGTCTGGCTTGACCGGTTGCGATTCAAAACATTCTAGAGCCCTGCTGATATTATGTAGTTTATATGTATTTAACTCAGGTTGACATTGATAAAATGCATGTATAATAGACGATGCACTATGTACAAGTCTGAATAAAATATGTTCCTGAACCCATAACTAGACCAATCGTCATGTCATTGTTTCTTACATGAATATTGACTAAACTACTTTTTGTAATGGTACACTAACACAAACAGGTTTGGCCATCACAGAAACTATAGAATGATCTCTATATCATTGCATACACAAACAGAGTAGATCCTGATCAGACGGCTCCAAAAGGAGCCGTCTGATCTGGGTCTACTCTGTTTGCAAAAGAACAAAACAAAAGGGCGCATTTATTGAGAAAGGGGAAATGTGTAAATAGTGCAGACTTAGGGTGGATGGCTTCTGATTTCTTCCAGCTGTACACATTGGTGGAGAGGGGATATTAGGTGTTCGAAGAATCATACTACACACAGGCGTACGTGGTCGTGTGGGTAATGCGCTCGACTACAATACCAGGGGTCTCGGGTTCGACCCCCGTCCGAACCAAGTCCTTCGGATAAGACTTCATAAACCGAAGTCCAATGTATCAGTGTTTTACGCTATGTATCGAACACAATTGATAAAAAGAGTAGGACATCGTGCCTGGGTTTCTCTGTATCCACTCTGTATCCGACCCTCTCTCTCTCTCTCTCTCTCTCTCTCTCTCTCTCTCTCTCTCTCTCTCTGGGGTGTCCAAATTACACATTGTTGGCAGAAATGGACGTTAATCAGCACAAACATACTCATACTACACGTTTTACTTCTAATGCATGTTGTTAAAGTCTCTCAAAGCCAAGGAAAGCTCACATTGTGTCCATTTTATAGGTAATCCAACTAGCTTAACCGGTTTTTAATACACCACTTGAGCATAAAAAATACCTAGCTATAGTTTACTTTTTTACTTTCAGTCCGAAGGACCGCTCAGTCGACTGTACATTTACCTGACTGAGTAATCACAATTGATCTATAAGTTTTGTGTACGCGTCATGGCTGGCTATAGGAGTCCCCGGGGATGCTCCCCTGGGAAACATTCGTGTAGTTTTAAAAATATTTTGATAAATAGAGCATTTACACCTATAGGGTGATTTATAACCCACAGGGTGATTTATATGAGGATAATATGAAAATTATTTAATATGAAGATAATTTGTAATAATAAGAAACTCGTGTGGAGTGTTCTTTGGGTAATAATTCGCGACGAATTATTGTGTAGGGGGGGGGGGGTGTAGCCGGATAGAGATTGAGGTGAAATGGTTGATAGGCTAAGACTGTGTGGCTTGGTAGCTCAGTCGGTAGAGTGTTGGCATGGTAAGTCAAAGGCCCTGTGTTCGAGTCCCAGTCGAATCACAATTTTTTCACCATGTTACAGTTTGATATAATAAGAATTGGATTTTCATATGGGTATTTGTTGACGTTGACGTTAAGATATAAAGTGTACAGTTCGTACTGTATCTATTCCCGAATGAGCATTTATGCATGGCTTAAGCACACCATGAATATTCGTTAAATTAATGTTTATAATGTAAAATATTAAGGGAAATTTTGGCTTAGACAGAAACTGTAAGATCAGATCTATATAATTTCAATAGCAAACTGGCCATAGGTTAACCAAACAGGTTCTACAGGAACTTTCTGCAGAACGTTCGCCCCGCCTTGACCATTTACTCCATAAATACGCCTTTGAAAACAGAGTAGACCCAGATCAGACGGCTCCAACATGATCACGTTCTGCTCTGTTTGATTATGAAATAATATAAATATGATTCTACAGTTTCTATCATGTCCTTAAAATTCCCGTTTTCACACGCCACTAAAAATGAATCTAATTAACCCTTTCGCTGCCAATGCCGGATCTGTGATTACCTATGCAAACAGTTTGGACCTAGATGAGACGCCGAGTAACTCGGCGTCTCATCAGGATCCAAACTGTCTGTTACTGTTACTATGTTTTTGAAACAAAAATGAAGAAAATCAAAAGAATGAAATTTGTAGCAGACGACAAAGTTAGCAGACGACAGAGTTTGGCAGCGAAAGGGTTAATATTTTGGCATATTTCTTACATGAGTTCATGGAATACACCACCTGCTCTTATTGAATTCCATATTCATTGAATACCGGGTATATTTCGGCTACAGACAGTTTCAACTGTAATACAAAAACATGTTATGATAACCTGTGCTTAACCCTCGATCACGTTTGTCGTATACACATCATGTGCCCTTCGGGAAATATTAAAATAAATTGTCCATATGTCACGGGCTGTTGCCTTACTGTGCAAGTCTGGTTTTATGGCGATGCGGTATCTAGAGTGTTTGACTAGGGCTTTCGAGGATTCTTTTATCACAGTCATAACTGATTCGCTCAACTTCGATAATTAGACAAAGGGGTAGATATTCGCTTCATCTTTGCTGATACTGGCTAGATCAATCCAAGCCAAAGCGGAATGGTTATCGAAAGTTTACGACTGTAAACACAGACGCAAGAAATAGAAGTTGTGTACCAGTCCACGAATAAGTGATGGTTATTGGGAGATTTGAGGACACCGCTACCCGGCAAGGGGCCATGAGTAAATGCTATCCGACGTATGCCATGCTCTTTGTATTTTTAAAGCCAATCTGCAATGCCTGCCCGACATGACCACATCTCTGCATTTACCCATGCCACCCTCGCCGCTTAACATCTGGGGGACCTACGATATCCTATCATAACATTGGTTTATTTACACATTATGTACAACTAAGGTTCAGGTTTGGCTCTGTTGGGCATGAATCCGACCCCACCGTGCTAGCCCACTTAGCAGGTACACCGGACAACTTGTCGTGAAGGGTGTGTGTGTGGGGGGGGGTTGCTTCGACGGCCATCCGCACTGGTATCTCTAATTTAAAATCATTAGGCCCAATAGCCACAAACTATGCCCCAATAGGTTTCAACATATGCCTCAATAGGCTTCAAAATATGTCCCAATAAACATAACAAATATACCCCAAAAGGCTTCAAAAATGCCCCGAAAAGCTTCAGAAATATGCCCCAAAAGGCTTGAATTGAAATCATGCCCCAGAAGGCCCCTGAATGAACAAATCACATGCAAATTTGACATTAGCATTGTTATATCGAGCTGCAACCCCGAGAACGGATGTATCGCCAACTCAACTACGGCAGATACTGGGAAATCAGTAATCCAGCCATAGTCTACAAGGACCACAGAACCATACTGTTCTGTTGTACACTGGTAGTGTACCGAGGTTTAATTTTGAAGCAGACTATATGCACAGGTATACATTTATTGTCACAAGGCGGTCGAGCTTGAAAGTAGGGGAATTGATAAACACTTATGTTTGTCATTGCACGCACTGTTTATATTTATTAACAGATCGCTATGAAATATAGTAATAACACATTAAGAATAGGAAATACAGTGTATCACAAATACATCATATGTTTTATTTACAAGATACATTGTTGCATGATATGCATATGATACAAACTATAAACAATGTTTATTTGATATTACTGGCTTTCACCAAGCTGTTGGAAGGGTAGATTTTAAATTTGTTTATTTTGCACTTCATACCTGGTTCTCAATATTTTATCCACTTTCCATAAATGACCTGAATCTACACCGAGCTGTTGTGTTTCACTTTGATAATACGTGCCTTGAATGTCCTCCTCCATCATATATTTTAACCTGTATCTACTGGAAGGATATTTGGAAATAATAAACACTTCTACTGTATATGTTTCATCATAAGCCTGAGTAAACACAGTTTTGAGATGAGATTTTCTCGCGCAGTCTCCTGGTTTAAATTTAAATCGTCTTTATTTGGCTGTTATGAACTTCTTATCTTTGCCTGTCTAGCATGATAAGTAAACAATCGCACTTCCTCTATATTGCCGTCTTTGACATCGGCAGGTGTAGTTCCAATCGTTCTGTGATAAGTTTGATTATAGCTATTTTTTGTAGAACTGAAAGGTTTGTGTAGTCTTCGGTATAGGTGAAATACCGGTAAATATTGGTCTTAATCGTTTGGATGGCCCTCTCCGACACAGAGGCCTGGTCTCATTTTAGATAGGAAAGTAACTTATATCGTGTTTTTTTATTAGTTGGTGTACCACTTTGGCATTGAATTCTTGGCCTTTATCTGACACCAGTCTTTCGGGCGGTCGCTCTGAAGTCTCCAAAATGTTTTGAAATACCACTGCCACACTAGCCTCCGTTTTATTTTTCAGTGGCTGCAACCACACAAACTTGGACAAGCCGTCGATCAGTAGTAAAATGTACTTGTAACCTTGATTCCAGTCAGCACTTTTGACCATGTCTGTACGATCATACATCCATAAATACTCTTTTCCATCGGTGACTACACAATTTCAGTGAAATCTCCTTCTCAAAGGTTTGAGAAGACTATATGTATATGCAGAAACTTCCTAATACTGTGCATGCGGATCTTATATATTATATTTAAGTCATCTCCCCCACGGTGTCATGTCCTCACTGTTCAAAGTATAACGGAAGAGTAAAATAAATATCGTATGTTTCCTTATTTAATCAGAGTCTTCTTCCTCCTCTTTGTCATTATTTTCATCATCGCTGACTACCTCATCGATGTCTTCTTGTTCACTGAATTCTGAATCAAACCCATTTTGAAACTGGTCGGTTTTCTTTTTCAGTACACTTTTCACAGCAATGTCGACATAAATACCCTTTTCAGTTAACTTGCCAAAATCTTCCGTAATGTGATGATGTAATTCGCTGTTCTGCAATGGCAAAATGTTGGCCTCTATCAAATATTGACACTTCTTAAAGAAAGTGCGTTTATTGTAAGGTTGTGTGCGTTCTTCGGTCGTATCTCTCGCCTCGTCGTCCGTCTCTCCGTCCGACACAAACTGATCATACAGTTTGTTGAAACGCTCATTATTCTTACCTTGTGCTTTCTGTCAAAGTGTATACGGAAACATTGATTATCCTCGGCATTTTCCTCTTCTGTTTTGTACATTTTTGTCTTTTTTTGCGGGTAACTCTTGATTAGTTATTGCACACCTGTCCTCTTTTTCATGGCGTTGAATATTATGGACCGTATCAAACAGAAGACGATGCATTTGTTTTATCAGCCATTTCGTTCTGAGTGTTACTCAAACATTCCCATTTTTTTCCATTTCTCTTCTTTTTATCCCGTGATCTGAACAGTTTGACCTACGTTCTCAAGCTTTTGATTGGTCAGATTTGAGTTCTCAAGCTTTTGACAAACAAAAACTTGAGAACGATCTCAAACTCAACTAAAAGTTTTATAAGCATGGACCCTGCTTGTTGAACTGTGTTCTTCTTTATACAGTTTGGCCGCAGTTCTGTCACGTGGTCGGTTTCTGTAGGTGGTAGATCTTTCTTATACCAAGTCACAGGATGCTGCATCCTTTCAGTTTCTGATATGAACTGTTTCAATTCTACCAATATTACAAATGCAAATGATTTAAGAAACTGCCCTGTATTGCCAGGTTACATCTGTCTGGCCAAGGGCATGGTAGCTTATTTATCCACCGGATTCTTAAACAATACCTTCGTTGTGTAGGATCTTTGCTCGCATACACATTTTGATTGATTGAAATGACCGATAAATATAGTCTGAAAATGGGTGATCCTTCGAAAACAAAAGTAGAATTGCAAAAAGAGAAAATTGCACCATAAGCAAACAGAGCAGACCCAGATCAGACGGCTCCTAGGAGCCGTCTGATCTGGGTCTACTCTGTTTGCAGATGTGTCAAAAAGCGCTTACATTGGGGAAAGGGTTAACCTTTTATTTGATGAAGAGTCATGTAAGGAGATGAAACCAAGGATACTAACTAGCAGAAGTTTTATAGTAGCTTATGAAGTTATGAACACATGATGTTTAGGCCATGGCAGTTGAACTTCGATAACTCGAACTTCAAGGGACCATGCAAATTAGTTCGAGATAAGAGGAGCTCGAGTCATCCGATATCTAATCTGAACGTTTTCTCAAGGTCACAGCTTAATACAGGTCTAAAGTAATGCTGAAAGC
The DNA here is from genome assembly GCA_963576725.1 of Azorinus chamasolen. Lineage (NCBI taxonomy): Eukaryota > Metazoa > Mollusca > Bivalvia > Cardiida > Solecurtidae > Azorinus > Azorinus chamasolen. The sequence continues at coordinate 81,125,254 of OY755248.1, forward strand.
TCCTGTAGGAGCTTTCAGCATTACTATAAACCTGTATTAAGCTGTCATATGTGTGTCTAGATATCTGTAGCGATACATTTTAGAGCAATTCTGTTTTGTAAGTTTTGCAGGAACTTAACTATTTGTTCGAGTTATCCCGAAGTTCGAGTTATCCGAGTTCGAGATATCGAAGTTCAACTGTGCTAGATTATAGCATAAGATTAGCATATAGATTATTGCATAAGCAATCAGAGCAGATCCTATTCAGACTTCTCCTACATGAGCTGTCTGATCTGATTCTACCATGCTTGCAATTGCATACGTAGGCGTCCCAGTGGAGTAATGTATTTATTATAATGTGATACATGTTTTGTGAACCATATAATGTTTTCTGTTTGCCAAAATAAATCTAATCTAACCCTTTACTGCATAAATACGCCCTTCTACGCCTTTGCAAACAGAGGAGGAGTTATCTGATCAAGGTCTGCTCTGTTTGCATATTGTAAATGTACAGTCGGCTGAGCAGTCCTTCGTAGTGAAAGTAGACTATAACTAGGTATTTTTATATGATATAATACTGATATGATTCTATAGTTTCTGCTATGGCCAAAATCTCCTATGTCCATGTGCTACTATAACAAATTAATCTAATTAATATTCGTATTCTTACATGAATAGTCATCAAGGAAAGCGTTAAAATATTATCCTCATACGCTATCCACTTTATTACCCACTGGGAAACATGATGTTTTCGGATGTTACCGTTTTCTATACAGTATAGACCCAGATTAGTCAGTGGGCCAGATACGAGATGTCTCACGTGTTTGAGAGTGGTTACTAGTATAGACCCTGATCATACAAAGTGTTCATTGTACTCTTATTGTTCTGGGTCTACGCTGTATACCCTCTCCTCTCCAACCTGGTATATGCAAAAAACCCTTAAACCAAAACCTTTTTTGTAAAGATGAATTTAGATGTTTCAGGCGGGGGCTGCTTACCCTTTCCCTGATGAATATTCATGTAGAAAATCATGACGTCATGCATATTAATAATGCATATGAACACATGACATTTTGGCTCAGGCAGAAGCTGTATAATCAGATCTATATTACACCATAAGCAAACAGAGTAGACCCTGATCAGATGGCTCCTATAGGAGCCGTCTGATCTGAGTCTTCTCTGTTTGCAAATGCGTGAAAACGGGTTTATATGAAGGAAAGGGCTAACGTGTTTGGCATAGAGATTTTTACTGTTGTGTAATATATATCTTTAGCATTTCCTTGTTGAATAAATGACACCATACTGATTAGCTGATTTTTTATACTTGACATATTGACCCACGAAATATTGGTCATCGCAGAAAATGTAAAGTCAAATTTATCATGCATGTATGCCATAAGCATACAGAACAGACCCTGGTCATACGGCTCAAATAAGAGCCTCCTGATCTAGGTCTGCCCTGTTCGCAAAGGCGTAGAGAGTAAAGGGTTAAGCGACCATACATCTTATTATAGATCGTTAAGACAGCTGGCTGCTTATTTCAAACTGAAAATGTCCTGAGTTGAATGTCAGACAGTTTGGATCCAAACTATTTGTCAAATAAATCACAGATTCGCTTTAGGATATCTAGGTACAGTTTAATGTTTTAAACGACCACCAAGAGTCTTATTCTTTGTATTTACAAAACATAATATAGGCGGAAGCTTAATGCAGGACGAAAGTAATGCAGAAAACTCCTAGAGGAGCTTTCTGCATCACTTTCGTTCTGCATTAAGCTACCACCTACTCTAATAGTTTACGTTTATGCATTTAGCAACCACCTGCTCTAATAGTTTACGTTTGTGCATTAAGCTACCACCTGCTCTAATAGTTTACGTTTATGCATTAAGCAACCACCTGCTCTAATAGTTTACGTTTGTGCATTAAGCTACCACCTGCCTCCAATAGTTTACGTTTATGCATTAAGCAACCACCTGCTCTAATAGTTTACGTTTGTGCATTAAGCTACCACTTGCCTCCAATAGTTTACGTTTATGCATTAAGCAACCACCTGCTCTAATAGTTTACGTTTATGCATTAAGCAACCACCTGCTCCAATAGTTTACGTTTATGCATTTAGCAACCACCTGCTCTAATAGTTTACGTTTATGCATTAAGCAACCACCTGCTCCAATAGTTTACGTTTATGCATTAAGCAAGCGCCTGCTCCAATAGTTTACGTTTATGCATTAAGCGGTCGTAAAAGAGAGATTTTACTCTAAATGCTAATGTTCCTGAGGAGTGAAAATGTTGCAAGTTTCTATTTCCAATGAATACTTTCCTTTGCTGACACTTTACATGTAAGTTGGGGAAAGTTTTTGTCTAACTAACAGTAAAGAAATGAAGTTATATGGTGATATATGAACCACTCAAGAACACAATTATGTACTTGCATCTTTTATTTACGAGGACAATGTAGTGAAGTACTGTATTTCCTGCCTTTATGACTTCGATTCTTATTCTGCTATCCACGACCTGGCTCGCGTATGGGAACAGGTTTTATACAGACGAAATACCGAGTAAATGACGTGTCATAAAATGTCAAGTTGTTTGACACTCGGTGAATAGTTTCTGAAACACTTGATACCGTCGAAAGCAGTAATTATTGAACCAGATTCAAGATGAGCAGACATTTTCAACAGCGGGGTGAGCGTAAACCCTTAGTCCGTTTTAAAAATGGCATGTGTCTAATAATGCACGTGCGCCCAACCTCTAATAATGAATGTGCGCACTAACTCTAATAATGGACACGTGCGCCCAAACTCTAATAATGGATGTGATCCCAAAACTCTAATAATGGTTGTGTGCCCAAACTCTAAAAATGGACGTGTGCCCAAATTCTAATAATGGCCGTGCGCCCAAAACACTTATAACGGACAGGCACCCAAACTCTAATAATGGATGTGTGCCCAAACTCTTATAATGGATGTGTGCCCTAAACTCTAATAATGCACCTGTGCCCATCCTCTAATAATGGACATGCGCCCAAACTCTAATAATAGACATGTGCCCATACTCTAATAATGCATGTGTGTCCAAACTCTTATAATGGACGTGTGCCCTAAACTCTAATAATGCACCTGTGCCCATCCTCTAATAATGGACATGCGCCCAAACTTTAATAATGGGCATGTGCCCATACTCTAATAATGCATGTGTGCCCAAACTCTTGTAATGGATGTGTGCCCTAAACTCTAATAATGCATCTGTGCCCAACCTCTAATAATGGACATGCACCCAAACTCTAATAATGGATGTGTGCCCTAAACTCTAATAATGGACGTTTGCCTAAACTCTAATAATGGACATGTGCCCAAACTCTAATAATGCACGTGTGCCAAAACTCTAATATTGGACGTGTGCCCAAACTCTAATAATGGACATGTGTCAAACCTCTAATAATGGACATGCACCCAAACTTTAATAATCGACATGCACCCAAACTCCAATAATGGACATGCACCCAAACTCTAATAATGCACGTGTGCCCAAAACTCTAATACTGAATGTGAGCCCAAAACTCTAATAATGGTTGTGTGCCCAAACTCTAATAATGGACGTGTGCCGAAACTCTAAAAATGCACGTGTTCCCAAACTCTTATAATGGATGTGTGCCCAAACTCTAATAATGCACGTGTGCCCAAACCCTAATAATCGACGTGTGCCCAAACTCTAATAATTGACATTTGTCCAACCTCTAATAATGTACATGCACCCAAACTCTAAAAATGGTTGTTTGCCCAAAACTCTAATAATGGATGTGTGCCCAAAACTCTAATAATGGACCTGTGCCCAAATACTAATAATGCATGTGTTCCTAAACTCTTATAATGGACGTGTGCCCAAACTCTTATAATAGACATGCACCAAAACTCTAAAAATGGACGTGTGCCCCAACTCTAATATTGCACGTGTGCCCAAACTCTAATAATGGACATGTGTCCAACCTCTAATAATGGACATGCACCCAAACTCTAATAATGGACGTGTGGCCAAACTATAATAATGGATGTGTGCCCAACTTCTAATAATGGACACGCGCCCAAACTCTAATAATGCACGTGTGCCCAAACTCTAATAATGGACGTGTGCCAAAACTCTAATAATGGACATGCACCCAAACTCTAATAATGGGCATGCATCCAAACTCTAATAATGCACGTGTGCCCAAAACTCTAATAATGGATGTAAGCCCAGAACTCTAATTATGGATGTGCACCCAAAATCTAATAATGGACGTGTGGCCAAACCTTAATAATGGACGTGTGCCCAAACTCTAATAATGGACATGCGCCCAAACTCTAATAATGGATGTGTGCCCAAACGCTTATAATGCACGTGTGTCCAACCTCTAATAATGTACATGCACCCAAACTCTAACAATGGATGTTTGCCCAAAACTCAAATAATGGACGTGTGCCCAAATCTCTTATAATGGACGTGCGCCTAAGTTCTAATAATGGATATGTGCCTAAACTCTAATAATAGACGTGTGCCCAAACTCTAATAATAGAGGTGTGCCCAAAACTCTTATAATGGACGTGTGCCCAAAATCTTATAATGCACCTGTGCCCACACTCTAATAATGGACATGTGTCCAACCTCTAATAAATGGAAATGCACCCAAACTATAATAATGAATGTGTGCCCAAAACTCAAACAATAGACCTGTGCCCAAAGTCTAATAATGCACGTGTTCCCAAACTCTTATAATGGACGTGTTCTCAAACTCTTATAACGGACGTGCGCCCAAACTCTAATAATAGACGTGCGCCCAAACTCTAAAAATGGACGTGTGCCCAAACTCTAATATTGCACGTGTGCCCAAACTCCAATAATGGACGTGTGCCCAAACTCTAATAATGGCCATGTGTCCAAACTCTAATAATGGACACGCACCCAAACTCTAATAATGGACGTGTGGCCAAACTCTAATAATTCACGTGCATCAAAAACTCTTATAATGAACATGCATCCAAACTCTAATAATACATGTGTGCCCACCTTCTAATAATGGACACGCGCCCAAACTCTGATAATGGACGTGTGCCCAAACTCTAATAATGGACGTGTGCCCAAACCCTAATAATGAACGTGTGCCCAAACTCTACTAATGGACATGTGTCCTACCTCTAATAATGGACATGCACCCAAACTCCAATAATGGGCATGCACCCAAACTCTAACAATGGACATGCACCCAAACTCTAATAATGGATGTGTGCCCAAACTCTTATAATGGACGTGTGCCCAAACTCTTATAATGGACGTGTGCCCAAATTCTTATAATGGACGTGTTCCCAAACTCTTATAATGGATGTGTGCCAAAACTCTAATAATGGATGTGTGTCCAAACTCTAATAGTGTACATGTGCCCAAACTCTACTAATGCACGTGTTCCCAAACTCTTATAATGGACGTGTGCCCAAACTCTTATAATGCACGTGTGCCCAAACTCTAATAATGGACATTTGTCCAACTTCTAATAATGGACATGCACCGAAACTCTAATAATGGATGTGTGCCCAAACTCTTATAATAGACCTGTGCCCAAATCCTAATAATGGACGTGTGTCCAAACTCTAATAATGCACGAGTGCCCAAAACTCTTATAATGGACTTGCGCCCAAACTCTAATAATGGTTGTGAGCCCAAAAGTCTATTAATGGATGTGTGCCCAAACTCTCATAATGGACGTGCGCCCAAAACTCTTATAATGGACATGCACCCAAACTCTAATAATGGATGTGTGCCTAACCTCTAATAATGGACATGCGCCCAAACTCTAATAATGGACGTGCGCCCAAACTGTAATAATGGACATGTGTCCAACCTCTAATAATGGACATGCCCCCACTCTAATAATGGACATGCACCCAAACTCTAATAATGGGTACGTGCCGAAACTCTTATAATGGATGCGTGCACCCAATCTCTTAAAATAGACTCTTAATAATAAATTCTTATAATGGACGTGTGTCAAAACTCTTATAATGGATGTGTGCTCAAACTCCAATTGTGAACATTTGTCCAACCTTTAATAATGTACATGCACCCAAACTCTAAAAATGGATGTTTGCCCAAAACTCTAATAATGGACGTGTGCCCAAAACTCTTATAATGGACGTGTGCCTATGTTCTAATAATGGAGATGTGCCCAAACTCTAATAATAGACGTGCGCCAAAACTCTTAATAATGGATGTGTGCCCTAACTCCAATAATGCACCTGTGCCCACATTCTAATAATGCACGTATGCCCAAATTCTAATAATGCACGTGTGCCCAAACTCTTGTAATGGACGTGTGCCCAAACTCTTATAATGGACATGCGCCCAAACTCTAATAATGGACGTGTGCCCCAAACTCTAATAATGGACGTGTGCCCAAACTCTAATAATGGACATGCACCCAAACTCTAATAATGGATGTGTGCCCAAAATTCTAATAATGGACCTGTGCCCAAACTCTAATACTGGATGTGTGTCAATCACCTCCCTTCAGAATTTATTTCTTATAATGGACATGCGCCCAACTCTAATAATGGATGTGTGCCCAAACTCTAATAATGGATGTGTGCCAAAAACTCTTTTAATGGACGTTTGCCCAAACTCTAATGATGGATGTGTGCCCAAAACGCTTATAATGGACGTGCGCCCAATCTCTAATAATGAATGTGTGCCTAAACTCTAATAATGGATGTGTGCCCAAACTCCAATAATGGACATGTGCCCAAACTCTAATAATGCACGTGTGCCCAGACTCTAATTATAGACATGTGCCCAAACTCTAAAAATGGACATGCGCCAAAACTCCAATGACGGATGTGTGCCCAAACTCTAATAATGCACGTGTGCCTAAACTCTAATAATGCACGTTTGCCCAAACTCTAATAATGCACGTGTGTCCAAACTCTTATAATGGACGTGTGCCCAAACACTTATAATGGATGTGTGCCCAAACTCTAATAATGCACGTGTGCCCATACTCTAATAATGGACATGCGCCCAAACTCTAATAATGGATGTGTGCCCAAACGCTTATAATGCACGTGTGTCCAAACTCTAATATTGCACGTGTGCCTAAACTCTAATAATGCACGTGTGTCCAACCTCTAATAATGCATGTGTGCCCAAACTCTAATAATGCACGTGTGCCCAAACTCTAATAATGCACGTTTGTCCAACCTCTAACAATTGCCATGCGCCAAAACTCTTATAATGGATGTGCACCCAAACTCTAATAATGCACGTGTGTCCAAACTCTAATAATGCACGTGTGCCCAAACTGCAATATTGCACGTGTGCCCAAACTCTAACAATGCACGTTTGTCCAACCTCTAATAATGGACATGCGCCCAAACTCTAATAATGGATGTGCACCCAAACTCTAATAATGCACGTGTGCCCAACCTCTAATAATGCACGTGTGCCCAAACTCTAATAGTGCACGTTTGTCCAACCTCTTATAATGGACATGCGCCCAAACTCTAATAATGGATGTTCACCCAAACTCTAATAATCGACGTGCTGCCCAAACTCTTATAATAGACGTGCGCTCAACCTCTTATGATGGATTTGTGCTCATCCTTTAATTTAATTCCCAGATCTTAACCATTCATATTTGAAGGGGGTCACAACAAACAAAATGGCCTTTGATATCAATGGACTCAGCAAACAGTGCATACCCAGATCAGTGGGTTCCTTGAGGTTTACACTGTTCGCCTAGTGCCACCTTTTAACCTTTAGCCTGCTGAGTTAATTATTTTTGTAGAATTATTTGCACCTACTACATTTTCAAAATTCAAGCTATGAATAATTTGTGTACGAAATGCAATGTCAAACAGTTTTGATCCTGATGAGACGCCGAGTTACTCGGCGTCTCATCTGGATCCAAACTGTTTGCAAAGGTATTTACTCATCCGCCCATAGCAGGTTAAAGGTTAAGGACGTTGTGCACCAGTTCGGTAAACCCTTACATTGCTTAATTTGCAAATGGAATATTCCAAATTTCAAACAGGTGAATATTTAGGGATTTTTCTATAGAAAGAGGTATCATGACCAACAGTGCAGACCCTTAGGAGCTCTCTCACCTTGGTCTACACTGTTTGCAAAAGGAAATTAGCGACTCGTGACCCGCACTGTACGGTTTAATATATAGGGGCACTTTAGAATACTAATGAACTTCCTCTCAGAAAAGAGACAACAATGCTTTAACCCTTTCCCTGATTTAATGTAGGAAATAATGATGTCATGAATATTAACAAGATTTTTTTATAATGGCATATGAACACAGGGCATTTCGGCTGAGGTAGAAGCTGTAGAATCAGATCTATGTTACAACATAAGCAAACAGAGTAGACCCTGATCAGACGGCTCCTACAGGAGCCGTCTGATCTGGGTCTACTCTGTTTGCAGATGCGTCAAAATGCGCTTACATAAGGGAAAGGGTTAAGATGAACTGACACTTCAAGCACCCTTAACGAGTAACAATATACAAAGCATTGTCATCGACTGCAAATTACCGTCATGAACCGTCTACTCCATAAATACGCCTTTCTACGCCTTTGCAAACAGAGTAGACCCAGACCTGATGACCCCTATAGGAGTCATCTGATCAGGGTCTGTTCTATTTGCTTATGTAATAATATAGATATGATTCTACAGTTTCTGCTTTGGCAAATGTTTCAGGTGTTAATTTGCCATTATAAAATTAATCTAATTAATATTCATGATTTAATCATTTCTTTCATTAATATTCATGGAGAAAAGGGTAGATACCTGTAGTCAGAGGGTCTCGGCTAGAAGTGTTTAGGCAGTGATGAGTTAGTTTACACCAGAACTTTATGACTATCCCTGTAAGAAATAATGCCATCATGATACGAGGGCGGGTCAATAAGTAGCCAGTCTAACTTACTTCTGGTCAAGATCGATCCCTTCTTTTTCTAAGATGCTCCGATTGCCATTTGCTCTTCGCTAAGGGCTTTTGGGACCCAACGGGCTGTTAGCTTGCGCATACCCAAACCAACATCATGTAAGATAGTCGAAACACTACCATGTGAAATGTCTAATGTCTTTGCTATTTCTTCCACCTGAATACGTCTGTTCGAGTACACAAGACCCTGCACTTTCTGGCATAGTTCGCCATCGGTGGCATCTAGTGGGTGTCCGGACCTGGTTTCGTCTTCTAAATGCGTTATACCACCTTTGAATTCCGCAACCCAGAATTTAACTTGAGCATATAATGGTACAGAAGACCCATACACATCAATTAGCTCGCTATGGATTTCATTGCCTGTTTTCCCTTTCAAAAACAAGTACCGAATTACAGCACGGTACTCCAGTTTTGACGAAAAACAAGCCTTGTTGTCGCTAGCCATGTTTGACAGACGGTTTCTATTCAATAAATGCGCTAATATGGATTAAAATTTGCCCTAGGCCTAAAACATGTATTACAACAAGGCATGAAAATCGTGGCCGTGTTGGCCAGCTAGAAGTATGCTAGGCTGGTTACTTATTGACTCGCCCTCGTATTGACACGGGTGCCAGGCGTGTGAATTTTTCAAAAATACTACTGATAAACATCTTAAAATACGTTCTGACACCATACTTTGACAGCAGAAAAAAGTTTTGATTTTTTTTCGTATACATCTAGTAAAATATTATGTACATAATCACACAATGCACGAAGAAATCAAAACTGTTCTTTCTGTCAAAGCATGATGTGTAGACGTATTGGAAGATGTTTATCAGTATTATTGTTGAAAATTTCACGCGCCTGGCACCTGTTGATACTGATATATGAACACAGAAAATTTTGACCATGGCAGAAACTCTAGAAGCGTACTTATACAATTACAGAAACAATCAGGGACCCTCTTGTCTGGGTCTACCCTGTTTTTAAATACGTTAAAAGCTTAGTTGTCTGGTAAAAAAAGTCCAAGCGGCCACAAATTAGACAAACATGGGGGTCATTTTACACAAGTAGCTGTACAATACAGAAATAAAGTAATGCGGAAGATTTCCTTGAAATATGTCTGCATTACTTCCGTAATTCACTAGCTACAATGTGACCATAAGATGGACACTTTAGAATTATTTTCATTGATCTGTGGAGAAGGATAACAGAATTATTTTTCTCTGCGAATTCGAGAGGTCATGGGGATGCTGCACGTGACCTTGCAAGACTTAATAACCCTTTACTCCATGCATATTCAGATAAGAAATAATGACATAATGAATATTAACCAACTGAATCTTTATGAATGAAATAGTTTTTACAATGACAGAAACTGTAGAATCAGGTCTATATTATATCAAACACCAAAAAGAGTAAACCCTGATAAGACAGATCCTATTTGCTTCAGCCTCTCCATTTTGAAAGATACCAACTGAAGACCAAGACAAGAAGCCATTTGACTCTTTACACGCTAAGGAATTGTCGTCTGCTAATTATTGTCTTCTGCTGCAAATTTCAGAGTTATTTCATTTTAAAACCCAGAGGATAAAAACACTTCCGACTCTGATAAACGCTGTGTTACCCTGCGTCCTACCAGGATCCAAGTTGTTGGTATGGGTCATTACTAAAGCTGAGGCAGCGGCTGGTGTGGGTCAATGCTACACTAGACAAAGCGGCTGGTATGGATCAATACTGCAGTAGACGCATCGGCTGATATGACTCAAGTCTACTACAGTAGACGCAGTAGCTGGTATGGGGCAATACTACAGTAGACGGAGCGACTGGTATTGACCAGTACTTCAGTAAACTCAGCGGTTGATATGAATCAGTACTATACTAAACGCAGTGACTGGTATTGCCAACACTACAGTGGACGCAGTGACTAACAACTCTCTGCAAATGATGACATTGGTAATTTTTTTTAATCAAACAGGACATGTATGTTAAACAGTAAACCTCCTCTAAAATGGACGTTCAATTTAGTACAAATATCGGTCTTGGAGACAGGTGGCAACTAAATGCAGGGTGAGGGTCATGCATAAAGCTCCTCTAGGAGCTTTTTGCATTACTTTTGCCCTGTATTAAGCAATCACCTGCTGTTTAAGACTGTTATATTCAATAAATGAATGACCACTTAAGACAGGTTTTACTGTATGTAGATTTAGTTATCCTTATTATAACTGGGAATATGCAGATATCCTCACCAGACACAGTTATACTGGCTACTTGCACGTGAGTGACAAGGAAAAGGAATACAAACACTGGATTATTTCGCAGTGAAACAGTAAGAGGTTTAGCGATGATATGTTTGAAAACAGTGTTTACCCAGATGAAAGGGCTCCCTAGTTCGCACTTTGATCAGGGTTTGCACATTTTGACATAAAATGCACTTGAATCTTCGATGATAAATGTTGATACAATGGGCTAATTAATATTCAGAAAGGGAGGAGTCGGTTTTAATTATTCAGTAGGTTAAAGGTTAATAATTGCCTTGTTTCAATAAGAAAGGATTTTAAACGCAATAAACCTTTTTTTATATATAAAGATGATTGAGTATTTGTAGAAATTGTAGTCATATATGTTATAATTTCATAAACAAACAGAGAAGATCTTGATCAGACGGTCCTAAAAGAGCAGCCTGGTCTGGGTCTGCCCTTTTTGCTAAGGCATGAAAGTGTGTTTGTAAGTGGGAAAGGGGTTAAGTCTTTGGCTGTCAAATAAATTGTATATGCCGAGATTGTCATCTGCTTCTGGGCCCAAGGTTATAAAACCCCTGAGTGTGAGTCTGAGATCATTCTCCTATCAGATCCTTGAGAATGATCTCAGACTCAAGCAAAATGGTTTATAAGCTCGGGGCCTGATTTAAGATTGGAGCTGTCTTCAATTCATTTTTGAAATCATGGGAGTGTGAAACAGTTTGGATCCTGTTGAGTTCTTTGGCGTCTGATTTGGATTCATACTGTTGGAAAAATTGAGTAGGGTCGCGAATAAGGGTCAGTTGAATTATCCCTTAACTACATGAATATTCATGTAAGAAATAATCATATGAATATTAATTAGATTAAGTGTTATAATAGCACATGGACACTTAAATTTTGAGTCATGGCAGAAACTGTAGGATATATAAAATATCATAAGCAAACAGAGCAGACCCTGATCAGACGGATCCTACAGGAGCGGTCTGATCTGGGTTTACTCTGTTTGCAAAGGCGTATTTAGGGAGTAAATGTTTAATGAAGGGTGAAAATCATGGAGCTTTCAGCATGACCTTCGTCGTGCATTAAGCTGACATCTAAAGACCGGTAATGATACTGGAGCAAAGGGTTTATTTGTTTGGAGAAAGTGTTTAACCCTTTCACCGCCAATATCGCAAAAATGCACCACGACAAATAGTGCAGTCCCAGATCAGACGCCGCATTGAAAATGCGGCGTCTGATCAGGGACTTAACTTTTTGTCTCAAACTCTGTTGCTATATTTGTGCTTTATTCTTTTGAAAGTTGCAGTTATTTATCTTATTTCCTTATTTTGCCGAATGATTTGACAAAATTGGATTGCAGAAGACAATTAGAAATTTGGCGCGGAAAGGGTTAACGAGATTGGGTAGAAATGTAGGACATTTAAATTTACGTTCTGGCGATAAATACATTATGCATAAAGGAATGAAACCGTTTAAGGAGGAAATATGAAGTATATTATGGTTTTCCGCATTCAGAATGTGAAAGTTTCCTGTTGATTCGAAGATGTGGAAAGCGAGTGCAGAAATCGTCATTTCCATTTTACTGAGAGTGATTTTGGCTGACCCCAGTTCCAAGAATGGTTCAGATGGTAAGAATTTGTTTACTGGTCCACCTTATTTTTGTATACATGTAAGATTTCCCTCCAATAGGCTGAACCTATTCCTTTACAGGCTATTTTTAGACCCTATCTCGTTGAATAATTCTACTGAAAAGGGACATTTAATAGAATAATAAAAAAATCAGAATTGTGTAGTTTGAAGTCATTGTTTTAGATAAAGTATTTGTCAATATACTCTATTTGTCGCAATGGTTTGAAAACTAGTCATGTAAGAATTAAAATAACCATTATGGGCATCGATTTGATTCTGTTTTATAATGTTGATTCTGGGCAGCTGTACACAGGAAAGTTTGGCACTTACAGAAGCTGTAAATAGGACATATGTTGATTTAGGTCTACTCTGTTTTCAAAGGCGTTACAATGTACATCTATGAAGATAGGGCTAAATAGTCACAATAGATTTTTATCAACACATAATCAAATTGGGAGATATTTTCCCAAATTCTTTAAATTCTAATCTACACACCGTCCAATCGATTATGGTTACCCCATCGATAAAGCTGTGGTTACCTCGGGCAACGAGAGTCGATTAAAACGGCGAGTTTGTATTTTGCTCCTAAAGAAGACCGGCACTTCTTTGTATGCAGCCGTAAAAAGCAGTGTTTGCCGAACATGTTGGTGTGATATTTTCCCAATAGCATGCAGAATGGTGTATTAAATCAGTGAATCAACGTGTATCAATATGCCAAAATACCATTTTCCTTTTTTGGGACTGAATATCTCCGATATATGACAAACTCACGTTAATCCAACGATGTCGAAGGTAAATCGAAGTATTTTTCTGTCTTTCCTTTGACTATCATCTTGCTTCGTTCAAAATTCAGGTAGTTACACGTGTTTTCGTGTACTGAGTTGATGCTCGAATGGCTAAGGTTACCCAAATTTGAAAATTTGGTGGTTAAGGTTCACCCTAAATCTGGGATCATTTATGCTAAGGTTACCCGACAACTAACAAATGCAGTGTTGCAGCACCTGAAGACACACACACGTCGTATGTTTCCCCTTGAACTTCAAACATAAGACCCACAACTGTCATGTATATTCTGTAAATTGTATTTAGCCAATAATGTTCACAACAATTATTATTTCTAACGTGTGAATCGAGTTTGTACAAAGACAACATTCAACAACGTAGGTTCACCTATATGATTTTACAATTAGGTGAGCTATCAACATGTATAAATGTATTTAACTCTATTGTAAGGACGGTTATTGATTTACTAAAACTATTCTCAATGCAAACACGGTATCAGATTTGTATATATACACAACTTATTTTGAGTATGTATGGGTGAATTACCTTTAAAGCCCAAATAATCGACCCGTTTATGCAAACGGAATTGCTTTTTCTAGAAAAGCGTCCTTTCCGCTACTAGAAAATGCACATATTGAAGAATGTTTTGCAAATCTCCTATGTGAAATCATTAATAAACACTTGATTCGTCCTCGCAAACATCTTCATCGTTACACTTTTTCAAGTATTTTTGTTATTCAGACAGTATAAATCGAGCTAGATCTAATACTTGACGCATTGGTTTGTTTCTTCGAAGACAAAGTGTTATATTTACATTATGAGATTGATTTGGCTATGCCTCTTTTTCTGCCGTCACTGTCCTTGAAAATACCAACACGGTTATCGGACGACACAAACACATCACCATCAATAGGTATAATGTGTTCGTATGTTTTGGTCCTATACCCCAAATCACCAGATGATTCGTCCAGTTCTAGTTCTCTATACTTTAAACATACAGAATCGTGTGCTTCAACTAGATGATCGATGCTATCTGATAATGCATTGTGTTTCATATAGCAGTAATAAGATTGGTACATGCAGCGCTCCATGGTTATGGTTGTTAACCTGTGAAAGCAAATGGAATTCAATAAATGCTCAATAGATTTTGATGGTGTTGTTTTTGCTGAATAACTTTCATTTTGAAAACTATTAGCACGGGAGTGATGGGTCTATTCAACACTAGACAAACTCCTTACAGTAGAAATACAGTATAAGGGGTTAGCGTAGTTTTGCGTGTAGACCCAGGTTAAAAGTCTCCTGACTGCTTGCAATGCTATGAGCAATGAAGATATTTTAATACAAAAGGAAAATAAAAGATATAATAAAGATATGCAGTACCGACACAAACCAAGTGTCACATGATAAATATAGCATCCGACCTGTGTTTACATGTTTTGTGCTTCAATACAAAGAATTGTTTTTTTAAACAATAAACAGGGGAATAATTACTGTGAGAAATCGATCAGGTTGTACGTCTTTGTACAAACCCGATTTACACGTTAGAAATAATAATTGTAGAACATAACTGGCTAAACACAAATAACAGAATATACATGACAGTTGTGGGTCTTATGTTTCAAGTTCAAGGGAAAAACTACGACGTGTGTGTCTTATGATGCTGTAATATTGCATATGTTAGTTGTCGGGTAAACCTTAGCCTACATGCGCCCAGAATTAGGGTGAACCTTAGCTATCAATTTTTCAAAACTGGGTAACCTTAGCCATTCGATCATCAACTCAGTACACGAAAACACCTGTAACTACCTTGATTTTGAACAAAGCAATATGATATACATAGGATGGACAGAAAAGTACTTTGATTTACCTTCGCCATCGTTGGATTAACGTGAGTTTGTCATATATCGGAGATATTCAGTCCCAAAGAAAGGAAAATGGTGTTTTGGCATATTGATCCACATTGATTCACTGATTTAATACACCATTTTGCATGCTATTGGGAAAATATTACACCAACATGTTCGGCAAACACTACTTTTTACGGCTGCAAAGAAGTGTCGATCTTTTGAAAATAGGAGTATGTCGGTGCAAAATACAAACTCACCGTTTCAATCGACTCTAACTGCCCGAGGTAACCACAGCTTTATCGATGGGGTACCCATAATCGATTGGACGGTGTGATCTAGAGACCTATACTTTATAAAATCAGAACAAAGCATTGTATTAGTCACTACAACCATACTTTTTCATTTGCATACATATTTCAGTACAGTATTTACAGTATATTTACAGTCATACAGTATTCAACTGGTTTGATTCATATATTCTAAACGAAACTCCACACAAAATGAAAAAAAAACAAACATTTGAAAATCATAATTTAAGTGATTGGAAAATTGTTAGATCTGAGGTTTCAGAAACTGAACAGGGACGATTATTAAAGAGAGATATTGCTCTCAAGATGATACTTAACCCTTCGCTTGCTAAATTTTAAAATACATTTCTCCTTCTTTACCCATGCCCTGTTGTATAATTACATATATCTCCATTGTGTACAAGTATATCGCTGTGCAATCACTGCTGTGGAGTGCACTGGTTGTGCAATCCACTTGTAAATAGTGCAGACCCTGATGAGACAGCTCCTGCAGGAGCTGTCTCATCTGGGTCTTCACTATTTACAGGTAGGTATATTGACGTGATTAGCAAGCGAAGGGTTAAATGAGATAATTCTTCTAAACCCTGAGATATGGACATTATTGATGTTTTCCCTGTTGAATATTCATTTAAGAAAGAATGACATCATGAATATTAATTACCAGCTGAATTCTAAATATAACCCAGACCGGGGCTAGTTGATACATGGGGCTAGATGGTACAGCACACATAATAATGGAAAACCTCCCAAAATATCGCCAATCACTTTATATTTGAAAACAGTATAATATTGCAGCCGTTTTGCTGTTGACGCCAACCTTCTACGACGTTAACTGCTTCTCGTAGGTCCATTTGTATGATTTATAACAACGTAAGTAAAATTTGGGTTTATTGTGCTAATCAGTAGTTTAACTAAGCGTTTACTATTGTGAATTTACTTTATGTGTAAGGTTCAGCTTGAAATATAATGTGTTTGTGGCGATGGCATGAGCGTACTTTGGAACAATCTTGATCTAGGTAACATAGACGAGTCCATTTTTATAGGAAGTTGGCTTGGGGCTAATTGATACACATGCCCTGGGGCTATTTGATACAGTGTATCAACTAGCCCCAGTCAAGACTTTAATATTATTATAGGTCAAAATAAACTAGATCTATATGTTTTTATTTCTAAAATGTATAATTAGAAGTAATGCTGATGCAGTTGCTAGTTTATAAACTATTTTGTATATAAATGTGCTCTTATATAATCTACCAAGTAACTGCTTTCATCTAATATTTATGTAAGAAACAATATGATTTTTTCACTTCTAAAGGTTGATCTATACGTTATTTATTAGCCTATGTCTCCCCCAATATTTATATGGGGGAGACGTATTGTTTTTGTGAGAGTTGTCTGTCCGTCTGTCTGTCTTTCCGTCTGCCCGTCACCCTTTCTTGTCCGTACGATAACTTCTATACCTGTATGTCTGATACCAGTTGGTTGAAACTTTACACATGGAAAAAGCATAGTGAGAGGAAGAGAATGTCCAAGGTCCATAACTCTGGCTTCACTAATATTGGAGTTAATTGTGCAATGTACATTTTTGTTTTACTTTTTTCTGTCCGGACGATAAATCATACATGGCTCATGCCATCATATTGAAACTTCATACATAGGAATAGAAAGATAAGAGGAAGTGTCATGCTCAAGGTCCATAACTCTGACTTCACTAATATTGGAGTTAATGCCCCTTGTACATTTATACTCTTTTTGTCCGGAAGATAACTACTAAATAGCTCATTGAATTGAAATGATTGATACAAAGAAAGAGCATTATGAGAGAAAGTACAAGGTCCACACCTCTGGCTTCAATAATATTTATTGTCGTCCCTTGTACATTTGTTCACACTTTTTTCGGACGATAACTCCTATAAGTATGGCTCATGCCATTGGATTGAAACTTCATACATGGAAAGAGCATGATGAGAGGAAGTGTCATGCACAATGTCCATAACTCTGACTTCACTAATATTTGAGTTAGTGCCCCTTTACATGTTTTCACACTCCTTTGTCCAGGCGATTACTCCTATATAGCCCATGCCATTGGATTGAAACTTCATACGTAGAAAGAGCATGATGAGTGGAAGTGTCGTGCACAATGTCCATAACTTTGGCTTCAATAATGCTGGGGTCATTTCCCCTTATACTTTGTTTCACTTTCTTGTACGGACGATGTGTGTATGGGGTGGGGTGGGGGGGGACAAAAACCTCTAGTTTATTATTCATTCAATGTTTTACCGCGCACCAACAGCTAATGGTTATGTAGCGCGCATAAAAATATAACAAAAAGTAAAAGATATTATTGTTTTATAAAAACATCAGGGTAATAAATCAAAATCGATGGCGGTAGACGTGCACAATGTTTTAATTAAAAAGAGAACGGTTTAAATCAGAATTGAATTTCATTTTCTTTCAGGATGGTCTGTATTTATAAAAGGAAAACGAACATGTGCAATATATCTATCACTAGATGCAATTCTGATAGCAAACAACAATAATAAGAAGGGACTTAAAGCCCTTAAAAAGTAAACAATAATAAAACGTACAAATGAAGACAAAACGTGTAGAATCATCTGAATGATCAGATGATAACGATTGGTATTGCCCAGTCGGCCTTGAACCACAATCTAACACGAAGTCCCGCGAGAAGTGGATTAAACGTGTTGATTACAGTCAATGAGACCATGTCGAATGTACAAATGTTTCTAAATGGTTTATTTTCGCTAGAATTGCGATTCAGATGCCGATGACTTTAGCTACTGACGTCAGTGGCGTGAACAATTAGCCCCACACTATGTACCAATTAGCCCCGAGTATGGGGTTTGTTGTTACACTAAAAAGGCTATCAAAATATTTTTTATATATTCGTTAACTTCAATTCTGTGTCCTAAACTAGCCCTTGTTTAAATAAAGCGCATTCAATACATTCAGACTTGTACCACTGATTTTAAATATTTTCCAAATCAGATAAAAAAAACACAAAATGTAAAAAATGTACCAACTAGCCCCGGTCTCCCTACACATGATTATCTTGCATTGGCAGAAATTGATGACTCAGATTTCTATAATTCCATAGACAAACACAGCAAACCCTTATTAGACAGCTCCTACATAATCTGACCCGGGTCTACCCTGTGTGCAAAGAAAGGCGATATACAGTGAAAGGTTAAATGGAGATGATACTCTCAAACCTATTGCTAGAATGTTCTTGAACTGTATGCAGTGTAACCTAAATCCCTTTAGTTTATTCATGTAAGAAATAATAACATCATCAATAATAATTACATCTATTGTTATAACAGCACATGCTCACTGGGAATTTTGCCATGGCAGAATATGTAGATTTGTATCTATATTATACCATAAGCAAACAGAGCAGACCCTGATCAGACGGCTCATATAGGAACCGTCTGATCTGGGTCTACTCTGTTTGCAAAGGCGTAGAAAGGCATAATTATGGAGGAGAGGGTTAAGCACTCTACTGACTAGTTCATGATTACATCTGAAAACAGTTTGGATCAAGATGAGACAGCGAGTAACTTTTCTCTCCAAGAAATGGAGGAAATCTGTACTCGTTAGAATTGAAGTACACGATAAAAGTTGCGGACGAGAATTGTTCAGTGTATATGGTTAAACCTAACCCTCCATTGTCCATTTTAACAATTACTACTGTTATTACTTGGAACTTGTGGTTTAGCCCTTTAATACTGCATGAATATTTATGTAAAAAATCATTATTTCTTATAACAGAACATGAACGCATGTAGTTTTGGACCCTGGCAGACACTGTAGAATTAGATCTTTATTATTTCATAAACAAACATTCATGTAAGAATTAATGATTTCACGAATATTAACTACATACAGCACATGGACGCTTGAATTTTTGACCATGGTAGAAATTATAGAATCATATCTATATCATATCATAAGCAAACAGATCAGACCCAGATCAGACGGCTCCTACTGGAGAATGCGTATAAAGGGGTATTTATGGAGGAAAGGGTTTACTTAACGATACCAGCAATATAAACTATATATAGCCTACTAATAACTTATTTCCTGAAACACTTCAGATGCATTAAAATCTCTCTAAAGCGACCACCTGAAAGAAATGTAAATCCTGGATCTTGAAGCTATGTTGTAAATTAATGCAGGAAGAAAAGATATGCAGAAAGCTCCTACAAGAGCGTTTGGTATAACCTTCGTCCTGCATTAAGAAACCGTCACCAGTAGACACAATAGACTAATAGACATGAATGTGTATTCGTATGTCCATGTATTAACCCTTTCCTTCATATAAACGTCTTTTCACGCATCTGCAAACATAGTAGACCCAGATCAGACGGCTCTTATAGGAGTCACCTGATCAGGGACTGCTCTTTATGCTTATGTAATTTTATGTACCTATTTGTTCAGTTTCCAAAACGGCAACAATGTTCCACATTCCATATTTCATTATAACTATTTTTCCCTTGAAAATTCAGTAGGTATTGAAATTTTTTTGGTCTAAATATAGAATAGGGGAAAGGGTTAACTGGTCGCTTTGGAAGGTTCTCTGTACTTTTGTTACACCTTAAACTTTAGTCTGTTACATACAAACTGTGATCACCTTATATAAACTGTTTGGATCCATATGAAATTCGGTATCTCATCAGGATCCAAACTATTTGACGCTCTAATGGCGTCTTTGAATTGAAGAGAGTTTGTTTTGCAATATGAATATAACCAGGTTTTATTGACGAAATATTTGTCCGACCGGCTAAAAGTTTATGAAGTTTATGCTACTTACATGTACTTTCGTCTCTTATGTAACTGACGTAAATATCAGTCGCTGTTGCCTCTTATGTAAACAATATAAATATAATTACGTTTGTTATTATATATGACAGGTTCATATATAGATTTACAGGACCCGTCTCTCGCTCTTCGGATTTGATAATTTCGCTGTTGAATATTCATGTAAGAAATAGACATCATGAATATTCATTAGCTGCATTTTTTTATAACGGCATATGTTCACACGGTGGTTTATCGGTATTGTAGAAACTTTAGAGTCAGATATATCTTTATCCCATAAGCAAACAGAGCAGAGCCAGATCTGGGTCTATTCTGCTTCCAACTGGCTTGAAAAGGTTTTTATAATTATATTTATATGAGGGAAAGAGTTAGTCCTACTTTAAACCTTATCCCGCTATCCGTGACCTAACTCAAATATGCAAACAGTTTGGATCTAGATGAGACGCCGAGTTACTTGGCATCTCGTCAGCTGTTTGACCATTGGCCAATAGTTTCTCAAAAGTGATAAACGCATATTTTTAATAACATCATAAAACCTGGTTTATGTTATAGTGTTCAATAATTATTATGAGGATTGTCAATTTATACCGAAAAATGCTCTTGTGATAGAAAATAAAAAGTTTCCGTCGATACTAATATTTTGGTTGTACAAAATATCATCGGTCTATGTCTAGCAAATACAAAAACAAAACGCAACCCGAATAAATACTTATATTCTGAAAGTGGGAGATCCTTCAAACGCGAAAGTAGCAATCCGAAAAGAGATAATTGTAGATTCGGGTTTATTGAGCCCGCTCATGAGCAGTAATTAAAAGTGCAACACTGCTCATGCCCCAACACCGGCCCAACAGCAACACCACCCACTCTCCCAGCATCGGCCCAACAGTATTCAATTTTCAAAATCATTAAAAACCTCAAAACTAATGATCCCGAAGGACCAGAAAACATAACAACAGTGCGATGCATACATTTACGAATAACACCTGGTCTTCAATATCATAATATACATAGACACAGTGTCGTCTTCTTTATTCTTGGGATATACTTCTTTTCAGCATATAAACACATGATTTACGTCATTTAGGCAGTTTTAACCCATTACCTTATATGCTATTTTTAGATCCAACCTCTTTGAATTAATCTACCGAAAAGGAGCATTAATTAGAGAAAAGGAAACTTTTAGAATTTCGTAGTTTGAAACCATTGTGATAAATAGAGCATTTGCTCCTATAGGAGCAAATGCTCTATTTATCACAATGGTTTCACAAAGTGACTTTTACAGAGTCGTCAAAAGTCGTCAATATGAGGGAATGGGACAAAAGTCGTCTATATGAGGGAATGGGACAAAAGTCGTCTATATGAGGGAATGGGTTAAAAACTTAAAACGCATTGCAAGTAGAGTCTATCACTCGGATGCGAAATTCAATAAAATCTCGTCTGCAGAAAATGACGACGCCGCAAAGTTTAAACGAATGGTTGAGTGTCAAACAGTTTGAATTCTGATCAGACGCCGATTTACTCTGCGTCTCTCTACGTCAGACAAACGAGAAGTGGCAAACAGTTATTCGGCGCCTCATCTGGATACAAACCGGATCCAAGCTTATAAAACTTCTGAGTCTGAGATCATTCTCAAGTAGCTTTAGAATGATCTCTGGCTCAAGGGGTCTCATAGTGGACAAGGTCAAACATGGCTGACAAGGTCAAACATAACGGACAAGGTCAAACATGGCGGACGATTAATTACGGTTCTCATTTTATTGTTTTCATTAAGTGTGAGTAATTCTATTATAAACTTATTTTGTCTTCCTTGATACAGTTATTCAGGCTTCAACCGCAGATGTTTGGGCGAAAAAAACTCAAGATTGTCAACTGGTCGGATTGAAACACCTCCGTCGGGAAACAATACAATCGTTACAAGAGAAACTACAACCGGAGGAAAACTTTTGGATTGGAGCTCGTGCGAGAGCGACACCATATTTTGCCTTCCGTGGTACGTATATAACAATGTACGTATATAACAATGTACGTATATAACAATGACAACGCATGTCACTGTTTCCGAAACAACAAGGCTCCAGACACAACATTTTTCCATCGTATTTTCTTTATGCCTCAATCAAACCCTAAGTTGTGACTACTCTTTAGAATCGTCACTTTGTGACGATTCTAAAGAGTGGTCACAGCATAGGGTTTGATTGAGGCAAAAAGTGACGATTCTAAAGAGTGGTCACACCATAGGGTTTGATTGAGGCATAACGGTTTTAGCTCTCGAAATACACCTTATCTGGGGATCTGCAAACAAGCCAATTATGTCTGATTTTCCCTCCCTATAACAACTCCCTCTGAACAACACATACAATCTTCGTATCCCAAAGGGTGTCGTTGTAGAGAGGGAGCACTGTTTATAACAATGTAAATACTATTTAAAACAATGTAAATATTTTACCCCCCTTATGGAAGGCAAATGACTATAGTTTTGGCGTTGTCCGCCCCTCTTTACATCCCGGATTCATGGATTTTTTCTTGAAACTCTGTCTAAATTTGTTAAGTACCATAAAAGAATGTGAGTTTGCAAATATCACTCACCAGCGTTATGTGCAAAATGTAAAGTTTTTGTCTGCCTAGAGCCATTTCTGTTTACGGTTGCCCATACCGTTTATACACTTGCCTGATTTATTTAAGTCTTATCCTTCAGAAAAGAGTTATACATTAGTTTCTCAATCTTGGACCTAAAACATTGTTTGTTTAAGGCAATCCGACCCTACCTAGCAAAACTACCCCTACCTTAATGTTTTTTGTTTGTTTTTTTTGTTTTTTTATTTATTTATTTTTTTATATTTTTTTTGGGGGGGGGGGGTCAAAAATGGAGGGAAATCCTGTTAAAAGAAATTAACACGTAGATTTGCACCAATTTTGACACCTAACACTCTTTGTCTACCCTGTCTATGTATATTCTCCTTATGAGTCATAAAAAATTCATAGGGTACAGGTTATAATATTAGTTCATACATCAGAATATAATTGCCGAACCAATTATACAATCGATAGTAAGTAACTTAGCTCGAACTGATCATCAATGGTAAAATCCCAACCAATTCCCAACCCCTAGTACCAATACAATAGAGTTTGGCGAAGAAATACGGGATATATCTGACAATTCTCATCTGAATTAAAACGATGTTGGTTAACAAATATGGATGCGGTAACCGTGGCAAGGAATATTTATCGGTATGGAAACGAAATCCACGTTTTACATATACAGTAAAACCTCTCTATAACGGCCACTAAATTGTGTTAACTAGTTGGTATATAGTCATAAATGACAACAGAGTTACAGATAAGGGTGCGTACCCAAGTATTAGGGTTTGGTGGAGATGTAAAGAAACTATTTTTGAAAATGTTTAAATGTACACATCTTATATGGACCTCTGTGGCAATATCAGTTGGTAAGAAAAATGGTTTATTATGGCGCATATTCTTATCCAAAAATGGTTTGCTTATGAAATAATATATAATTCTTAAGTTCCTGTCGATGTCAAAAAAGTTTCTTGTGCAATTGCCATTTTAAAGCATCAGTCAATACATATTCTTGCATAAAACGTTCTGTTGTTTTCCCGCTAGACCATGTATTAACAAGGCGATTCTCGTGCTCAGGCGCTGTTGTTGACCGGTTTTAATTATACCTATTCCGGGCCTAATGTAAACAATGGACACGAATGCTATATGGAGTTTTGACATAAGTTATGTCAGCGGTGCGAGTATTTCAGGGGCACCGACAATGAACTGTTTTAGTGATAGACATTTTGAATGAAATTCCGTGTAAACGGTATGGTATTTGATACAATCATGAAATGACGTCAGAAAGAAAACAGTGGCCTGGAATCAGCATAAATCGAACGAAGTGTCAAAGAAATGTATAGTTTTGCTTGTATTTGGAAGAATTAAATTGATGCAGGAAAGCAGAAAATGATTTTATGCAAGAATAGCGTTAATACACGTTTGTTTCCGGGCAATAACATCTGCAGTGTCCCTCGGGAATGTTGTTTGTTGCCCTCGCCCTTCGGGTTCGGGCGAACAACAGTCCTTCGGGACACTGCAGATGTTATTGCCCGAAAAACGTGTATTAACCCTCTATTGTTATCATACCTCACGTGAATTTCCTACACAACTTTTCCATATACCTGCCTATGGCGTGACAAACGTTGCAATATTAATTCTTCATTTGATTTTTTTTCTTCATTTGATTATTTTTCATTTGATATTTATTTTTTAATCCAATATTTCTTTTTCTCATTCAATGTCTGAAAAAAATGCATTTGATAAAAACAATTTCTCATTTGATGTTGCCAAAAATATTTCTCATTCGATGTTTGAACATTTTTCAGCTGATAAAAAATTTCTCATTTGATGATCGAATGAAAAAAAAATTCAATTGGTGTTGCGAAAAAAAATTATTCGATAATTCACCTCATGTGATAGGCTACTAGATGGAGTTGTAAGCTTGGATTTCATTGTACGAACATATCAGACTAGCTGGGAAAGGGTTTAATGAATATCAGATCTAGTTGTTTGCATTTTTCAGTGTTGACGCCTTTGATATGCAAAGAATACTGAAAATAGTTCTCACGAATCCCGTGCAACAGTTTTTTCATATGTATGTTAAATAGTCGTTTCTTTCATATAAACGCCTCTAAACGACAGGATATATCGAATATGACTTTAACTGACAGACCGTGAAGATTCAAGTCTGAACTGTTCAGCGATGAGAATTCCAATGCATTCCATCATTAAAAAGGTTCATAAATGATGATTTCATTCTAAAATTAAAACTTGCAAGTTCAAGGACGCATGTATCTACCAGTATAAGCATGTAGTATGTGATGTATACAGTTACTGTCTCTGTCATTTCTATGTACGTTAACACATTCCCTCCTAGTGACGCATTTTGGAGCCTCCGTAAAAGTCACATTCTGAAAGCAATGGTTTCAAAACGACACATTTAAAAAAAAAACTTTTCTCCAGTTCTATGCACGTTACATAGGCGTAGGACCGTTTTCAGTATCGATCGGGGGGGGGGGGGCTTAGTAGGGAGGAATGAAATAGCGGGGAGATAAAAGTGATATATCAGCTGTTGTAGCTTAGAACTTCGAGTGGTTGATATAAAATACTTATATCAGTGGTTGATATAAAATACTTATATATAAACAAGAGCTGTCCGCAGACAGCGCGCTCCATGTTCTTTAGTGCTGGATAGTGCAGTGGAAGCCTAAGTCAGAAAGGGGAGATAACTATAGCAAAATTAATTTTAGGGTTATCTGCCCTTGTAAAATAGCCCCCCGTAATAGTTAGCATGTATACCAAAGTTGAACCAAATATCTTGGACAGTTTCTGAGACATAGACCTGAACATAAAACTTAACCAACAATGAAAATTCAAAGTCGAAAAAGGGGCATAACTATGGCAAAATTAATTTTAGGGTTACCTACCCTTGTGAAATGGGTTTCCCTTGTGATAGTAAACAGACATACCAAATATGATCCAAATATCTTTGATGGTTTCTGAGAAAAGGACCTTAACAAAAAGGTTAACCGACGCCGACGCCGACGCTGACGCCGACGAGAGGGTCATGACAATAGCTCCACTTTTTGAAAAAGTGGAGCTAAAAAGATTTCGCATCTGTCGGGATTCGATCCGCGGCACCTATGTAAATATTTGGCTCTATGTACCGGACAGCGCGTTAGACCACTCGACCACAGAATCTGACATGCAAAAGCGCCTTGTTTTATCATATTAAACTTGTGTGTAACCATGTCTTTAGCTAGTATGATTTGTTCCTCCAATGAAATCCGAGCTTACAACTCTTATCTAGTAGCCTATCCTATTAGGCAAATTAATCGAATGAAAAAAAATCGCAACACCGAATGTAAATTTTTTTCGCATCATCAAATGAGAAATATTTTTATAAAATGAAAAATGCTCAAACATCGAATGAGAAATTTTTGTCGCAACATCAAATGAACAATTTTTTCGCATCATCAATTGAGACATTTTTTATCAAATGAAAAATGTTCAAACATCGAATGAGAATTTTTTTTGGCAACATCAAATGAATAATTTTTTCGCAACATCAAATGAGATTTTTATCAAATGAATAATTAATATTGCAACGTTTGTCACGCCATGAAACAATTTGTACACGGGCAAAAGTCCGTCTAGATAAGTGAGCGCTTGTTAAATCATGTGCGTGACGTCATGTGCGACTGATGTCACCTGACTCTTTCAGTTTGATCAACAAGCGTCATGTTGAAAATTGCTTTTGTTTAATTATATGAGAAATGTCGCGTTATGTGACTATTTCGAAGGAGGATCGGTCAAGTTTGGACGGTGATAAGGACTCCGCCAGTACTCAACGTGTAATGAGTAGAAATGTGAAGCTGTTTCGCCATTTTTAAACACCGAGTACAACTGTTGTTTCAGACTGTTTATTGTTGTCATTGAATAAATATTTTTGATGACAAAATTGATTGTGCTGTTCGGTATAATAAAATAAATATCACATCCTATGGAGTGCGACATCACGTATTGTCAACCCTCGGAATGGTAATGTACACCCCGGCTAACGCCGAGGTGAACATTGCCAACCTCGGGTTGACAATAGTGCAGTCGCACTCCATAGGATGTGATATTTATATAATAAAGTCCCTTTTTACATTAATATTCATGGATTACTGCAAAACCCCTCTAAATCGTTATTCTAATACAGCAGAATTTAGATACTTTTAGGCGGATGGCTGCTTAATACAACCCTGCAATAAGCTGGCACCTGTCTCAAAGACCAATATTTATACTAACTTGGATGTCCGGTTTAGCTCTTTCGGCGCCAATGTCGCCTGATGGCACCATTGAAAACAGTGCAGTCCCAGACTGGGACTTAACTTTTTTAGCACAAGCATACAGGTTTTTAAAATCAAATGTTTTACTAATATACCTTTATTATTTAGTTTAGAATTATATCTAATATGAAATTATTATTGCAGACGGCACTTTTTAATTTGGCGCCATCATAGTTAGAGGGGTTTTACTGTAAAGGGTTAATATTCATGGAGTAAAGGATTAATACTCTCTTATATGCTGGCTATCTGGCACGGCTAGAACGTGCGAGGTCAGACATCACCTCTTCTTATATCTCATTTATTCTGACCCTACCACTGCGACAGAACAGTACAACATTGATGCCAGGTCAGGCCTGCTTGGACCCGTGGAACAACCTATATATTTAGATCTTGTCAGACCTGTTTTACCATTTTATAATTGTTATGTCCCATTTCACAATATTGCTGAATTTAGGTTGAAGGAATGTATTGCTGAACGTAGGTTGAGAAGATGAACAGATGTTATTGAACATGCTATCTATTTCAAGCTTCAGACATTGACCTGTATTATTTTGAGAAAATATACAGTAAATGGACTTTGAGACTTTTTTGAGACAGAATTGTGATGAGCCAAGTCAGCTGATGCCTTAAAGACTCAACTTCTTATTAGGATATACAGTATGTGACGTTCACAAGAAATATCAGTGTTATATATGTTACATCGTAGCTGATCTGGGTCTACTCTGTTTGACGTTTTTATAAGGTCATGGTGTCACATTTTCCGTATTGATCTGTTTCTATTGCAGGCTGTTTGAAACTTCCTACATTTACGGTGAATTATCAAGCTTTCGAGGCTAATTCTGCTGCCAAGTGTTTAAACCACTGTGAGAAAATGGAAACGACGGCCGCGCTTTCCATGTTTGGACTAATGGTATTTATATCTATAGTACTTACAACTACATATTAGTATTTAAATTAACGTTTTCGTTTAATTTTGATCATTCTGGGAATACCTAAGTTAATGCTATAATTCTTGGGGTTGGGTTTGGGTGCGCATACATAAGTGTTTGGGTATAAACATTTGAACATTTGTTTTCTGATAGATGGTCTTTCTGATAACCAATGTCTACAACAAACAGTTTCACTGGATGAAATAACAGGAAGTTGATATCCTTACATCCGAAATGTAAATATGATTTGCAAGTATTCTGTGTTCCTTGATACAGTTTTAGCCTAAAAGAGGCCCACAAACAGCACGTGGTTTTCTGAAGACAACATCCAATGTCACCAGTATGCAGTCACCATCTACTAGAACACTAAAATGTCATAACAGGCGATGCAAATTGATGATATGACAACTAAATTCAATAACTTACTAGACATTTTATTCCGAATGTACCATTACATATGGATAAATACGTCAATATTCTTGATCTCAGTGATCACGACAATGTCTTAGTTGACACCAGGACAGAACCCAGTTCGACGCTGTCAAATGCGAAGGGTACAACGGATTAACATATCTGTTAATAATGCAAAGATTTTACCAGACCTAGATTAGAGGTTAAATCCTATAAAAATGCATTTAAATAACTGATACCTTCGTTCCTTGTAAATATGCCGGTAACAGCTTTGTCAGGGACATGGCCCCATTGGATCGCATGACCAAGAGTTAAACTCTTATGTTAAGCACATAAAGATCGACAGTTATAGTGTAGCTCCACTAAAAGACGGAAGGATATTTCCTGAAGCACACAAAAAGTAGAAATAGTGACCCCTATTTCCATCCGAGTACACCAAAACGTTGCATGCAGCTTCCTGGCACTCGGTCATGGCCTTGTCTATTCAGTTTCCCTGCTGCACATTGTGTAAGGAATATTATGACATGTCTAGACGAAATGTCAGAAATATTTCTTAATGATAGAATAGGCTCATTATCACTATGCCTGACACTTATTTTCCAAATATCTGTTAAACAAAGGCAGTGAGATGCCCATAACAATTTGATACCTTCATTATGCCATTATTTAAGACAGGAGACGAGTATGTGCACTCAAACGACTAACCTCACTCAACTCGAATACTAACTGCTAAGTCATGGGACATCTTGTCCATAGCCGTATAATGAAATCACTGGATCATGTACAAATGTTTCCTTTCTTCATAGAAGCCAGTATATCTTGTGAGAACACAAATTATTAAGACCACAATCTCCTTGCTATGGGTTGAAACAACCATTTGTAAATTTGTGTCGTTTTATATGTATCAAGGAAAACTATAGGCACATTACTTGGATCACATTTGTTCCTGATACACTTGTGCAGGCATGGTAAGTTCTACAACAAGATCGAATGTCTTAAAATCATATCGCGCCAGATTAGAAATCCTCGACACTGCAAAGGGGCTTGGGCAAATTGCAAACAGACTGGTCACCATGCCCAACAAATGACTAAACCGCATGTTACGGGTCACTTTTACGACCCAGCTATTGAACATTGGATTCCAACATCAAAAGTATTGTCAATAACACAGAAGATGCAAAACGACAAGCAAGACCCTATCATGGTGACTACCAACGCACAATCAGCGTATCGGCTATGACCAAGGACCTCCTCTGGGAACAGGCTGAGGCACATTGCAAACATTGCTGATATACTATTAGAATTTCAAACCAATTTGTTGACATAATAAGACATGGACTGCCTACATTGCAGTTTGAAGGTGTATAAACATACCTTCTATTCGTTTGTAGCAAGGCTCTGCACTACCCCCCCCCCCCTTGCTGTGCTGCATCGTCTTTTGACGTCTAAAACAAGGATTAGCACTGACATGTCTTAACCCATTACTTCATATGCTATTTTTAGATACAACATCTTTGAATAAATCTACCAAAAAGGAGCATTAACTAGTGAAAAGGTTTTGTTTTTTTTAGAATTTTGTAGTTTAAAACCATTGTGATAAATAGAGCATTTGCTCCAATAGGAGCAAATGCTCTATTTATCACAATGGTTTCATAAAGTGATTTTTACAGAGTCGTCAAAAGTCGTCAATATGAGGGAATGGGCTAACCAAAAAAAACTAATTTGGCATCGTGGCATATGATAACTTAACCAATTACAGTTGAAATTCAATATCTTGAACTTCAAGGGATCGTACACGTTCTCATCAGGACAATTTCTCATGTTCACAGCTTAATGTATGTATAAAACTAATGCTGAAACTCCTGTAGGTGCGTTCAGCATCACTTTCGAGTTCGAGATATCGAAGTTCAGCGGTACATGAATTCAGAACCATACCTGAGGTAATTACTAAATGTTCAAAATAGTTATCCAGTTGGCAAGAAAAAATCCACTGACTGATAGACTAACACCGGTTTCTAATTTATTTAGTAATCAATGTTTCGATTTTGTTTCAGGGAGACCACTGCATTTGCATAAATAGAAGAACAGCCTCTTCGTTTGGACTTGCTAATATAAAATACTCGTGTTATTCCAGATGTCTTGGAAATGTAAACGACTGGTGTGGTTACAATAATACCATAGCATGTTATGACGTCGTTGTTTGTACGTACCATTTCAAACAATCTAGATTTAAGTTTCGTGTATATAACTATAATATATACTGCAATATAATATATTGCATTTTTAGGAAAAGCAATTCAAGCATATAAATCAAAGAATATGTATAACATGAGTTGTTTAATTATTAAATCTGTAAACAGATGAAAAATTATAATGACATTTTGCCATGGCAGAAAGGGTAGAATCAGATCTATATAATTTCATAGAAAGAACAGTATCTGCAGGTGATACCTAAATGATGTCTGTTCAGGGCCTGCACAGTTTGCTTATGAAAATATAATAGATATATCTTTACAGTTTCTACTAATATCAAAATATGTGTACATATACCACATGTATTATAAAACTTCAGCTTATGAATATCCATAACGTCATTTTTCTTGCGTGAATATTCAACAGGTAAATTATTAACAACTTTAGCAAGTTGGTTCAGTGTAACAGAGTATATAAGCGATACTTATATATTTTGTTGTACAACATATGTCGAACAGTTACGAAACTAGATTATGACCCGAATAGACACTAACCCATCGGTGAATGTTTCATATCAAACACATGGAAGTTTTTTTTCCTTCTCCCGCGTGTTTCGATCGGTTTTCTTGCGATATACTTCTTTTAGGTATATAAACAAATTATTTATGTAATTTGCATACATTTTGAAAACACGATGCAAGTAGAGAATATCACTTAAAACTGTACATGAAGTATAAAGGCAGTGCTGTCATCGAATACATATGGTATCCCACCATCTATCTCGTGCCTAAATCGCATATCTGACATTTGCCATTCCGCATATCAGCCTCGTGCAAATTATTGACGTGCATTCGTTGGATACAAAAGGCGTTTAATTACATGACCGGAAATAATCATGGTATACTATTTCTTACATGAAAACGCTTCATAACATTAACTTTGGTTTATTATGTGCAACAAAATCCACAAAATATAGCAATGTGTAAGAAGGGCGCACTGATATATAAATACCAGTCACATTACGAAATCACATGATCATAATATGAATGAAAGTATTCTCCAAGAGGCAGTTACTCAATGAATAAAAAAGTTCGCGACGGATGACCTTAAACGTTTAGGTAATCACGCCTATCTGCGAGTGGTCAGTTTGATAATAAGCATATAAAGCGGGAAACGGCTGAAGTGTCAGCTGCAACTTAATTACCCACTATGAAGAGTGTTAATCCTTCCCCTTAGAGATACGCAAATTCACGCAAAAGCGCACTTAGTCGATATCAGAAATTTGATTTTCAACACGTTGATCCATTGCAAAGAATACTGCAGTGTCTGCAATGCTTTGGTTTTTAATTGTTGCTGTTCGAACAGTGTGTACTGATGAAATGTCAACTTCAGAATGCAAAGGGTATCTGTATTCAATTTGTCGTTGTCAACATTTACAAATACAGTAAACGTGCATGTATGAGTCATCAATACGTAGGTGGTATTCAACTATCGATCCCATGCCTAACCGACACATGACATACCTGACAAATACAAATTACAAATAAAGTAAAAGCTCGATTATTCGAACACTCAAATACGTATCTTTATCGATCGTTAAAACGTGTGGCAGCTTAATGCAGGGTGAAAATCATGCAGAAATATTAAAGAGGAGCTTTCTACATGACTTCTTCACTTCATTAAGCAGCTACCAGTCCTGTCTAAAAGGGTTAGAATTCTTCAGTATTTAAATTTCGAATAATGGAGGTTTTACTGTGTATAGTACGAGGCTTGTTCTAAAACTATTGAGACACTGTAAAAAATCGGTGACATATGAAACAACCAATACTGATAAGTTGTATCTGTTTCAATTGTACGAGGGGTGTTCGAAAAGTATCCGGAAAAGGTTCATAACGTATTTATTAATACGAATATTATGATACAATTTTTACAAGTTATATTTTGATATTCCATGCACATAATCTAAAAGAAATAATGATAAAAAATTATGGCAACGTCGGGTAACGTTGAGCGGGGCAAATTTAGAAAATTGCCACATTTATAGGTGTCTTTACTCTTTAGAGAGCAAAAAAGACATATTCTCAACGTTAAAATCAGTTTTATGTGACGCTCGTACAAAGGAAAAAAAAAGACAAAAAGGGAGAGCCACACACAAAAGGACACTGCACCAAACATTTTCAAACAAGAAACAGCACAAAAGATGACGGAACGCACATCAAGACATAAAACATTACACAATAACCATATAAAATAGCAATGCTTTTATCTTTGGGTTGTAGCAAGCAAATGGAAGCCAAGTGTAGTTATGGATAAAAGGTGCGTGGTTGTTGGCAGTACACCAGAATCAGTGTCCCCAGAAGCATGCTCCGATTCACACGGTTTCAAATGTGGTAAGTTGACATAATAATTTGTAAGCTGGTTTTATCGTTGGAGAGGGTAATCGTGAGTTGGATCCAGATCTACACTGTTCAAAAATCAAAACAGTTTACTTTTTCTCATGAATTGGCCCGTTTAAGACAAATGGATATATGAAAAACTTTCTAATGCGATTTATGCTGATGTTCTGGGAAAATTGATTTCAGTTGTACATGGCATATTATTTGATATTAAAACTGTTTAGATTAATTTCCAGTTATATTGTTAAACTCTTTGCCTGTATACAAATTTATTTTTTACTACATTGTCTTATTTAGTAAAGGGAATATCCGCCAGCTCTCCATTAAGCTAATTTGCATTACAAATTGCAGTTTACGTTTCTGATGTCTTTTCTAAATTGAGTTTCATAAATTGGCATTTAGAGTTCTATTACACTTTTCAAATTTAGGCTTAGTAAATATTTTCTGTATTCTTATTTCATTGAATGTTATATGTGATCTGCAATTTAAAGTCTCTGATTGAGACATTACCATTTATAAGCTCAAAATTAAAGTATAGTTTGTCAACACTCAAACAAGAGGACCATGAGGCCCTGAAGCGCTCACCTGAGATAACTCCATGGGCGGGGCCATTTTTGACCACAAGAAATCATTTGTACAACCTTGGCAGAGAACCACAATGCAAAGCAGTATGCCATTAATTAAAGATCTAAGCCTTATGGTTTCAGAGAAAAATAATACTTTATATTTTCCCATGAAAAACTGATAAGCCCTGAGACAGGGCGAAGTTTCGCCCAGTGGTCAGGGTCGTAAGTTGAATATTCTTGACAGGACCACAAGCCACAGCTACATATTTGTAGAGGACCATTAGATCATGTTACATACCCAACATAAAAGGTCTAGGCCTTACAGTTTCAGTAGATTTTAAAGATTTTCCTATAAAAAAACTGATAAGCCCTTGGGCAGGGCCATTTTTGATCCGGGGTCATAATTTGAACAATCTTTGTAGAGGACCATATGATCATGCTACATACCAAATATCAAAGCTCTAGGCCTTACAGTTTCAGAGAAGCATATATTAAAAGATTTTCCTATGAAAACCTGATAAGCCATTGAGCGGGCCATTTTTTGCCCGGGGGACATAATTTGAAAACCTTTGTGGAGGACCATAATATAATGTTACATACCAAATATCAAAGGTCTAGGCCTTACAGTTTCAGAGAAGAAGATTTTTAAAGATTTTCCTATGAAAAACTGATAAACCCTTGGGCGGGGCCATTTCCAATCTTTGTAGAGGACCATTAGATCATGCTACATACTAAATATCAAAGGTCTAGGCCTTACAGTTTCAGAGAAGAAGATTGTTAAAGATTTTCCTATGAAAAACTGATAAGCCCTTGGGCGGGGCCATTTTTGGCCCGGGGTCATAATTTGAACAATCTTTGTAGAGGATCATAAGATCATGCTACATACCAAATATATCAAAGGTCTAGGCCTTACAGTTTCAGAGAAGAAGATTTTTAAAGAATTTCCTATGAAAAGCTGATAAGCCCTTGGGCGGGGCCATTTTTTGTCCGGGATCATAATGTGAACAACGTTTCGACCCCCCTAGCCAGCCACTGATGCTTCTGACAAAATTCGTTAAAATCGGGTCAGCAGTTTTGGAGGAGATGTCATTTGAAAATGTGGACGGACGCCGGACGCCAGACGCCGGACGCCGGACACCGGACACATCGCGTTCACAATAGCTCATCATGAGCCTTTGCATTCAAAGACATACATTGTAGTTACGACACCAATCTAACTAAGATTCATTTTTGAATTCATTGATGTGCTTTCTTTTTGCACGCTAAGTAATGTTTCGGCTGCAAAAATTGTCATTTGCTTCATTTTTTAAAAAAGAAGATTTATCTCATTCTTTTGCAAACTGTGGTCAAAGTGTCATACAGACTGGATTCTGATGAAACGCCACATAATGCGGGGTGCCACGTCTGGATACAAACTGTTTGCAAAGAGTTATCTGACTCAATACATGTAATTCAAGTTGAAACTTTTCTCTTACAATGCAGCACACTCTGATATGAACCATACAAGTGTATCTTTGTTTGAGGCTTTGCGGTTTTGCCGTACACAGTCTGGAAAACAAATTGACGATGTGGAAAGTAATTACAAGAATATACCAAGTGGGAAGTCCGTGTGGACAGGAGTGATGCGCAGTTCTGATATAAGCTGGAACAATACTGAAGGTAGGGGATTTATCGTTTTCCTGGCATGGACATTATTTGGTATATTATGTATTTTATTCTGTAATTTATGGCGTGTCAGGCGTTGCAATATTGTATAAAATATATTTTATTGTATAATTATATATATTTATTTATACGTCATATATTTATTGTATATTTTATATATTTATTGTATAAAATATATTTTTATTCAATATACAATTTATTAAGTATACAATAAATATATAAAATTATACAATAAATATATTTTTACACAATAATACATTAAATATTCAATACGTATATAAATTTATACAATAGAAATATATTTTATACAATATTGCAACGCCTGGCACGCCATAATATTTGTGCGAATTAAAGACCTGCTCCTGAGTTTAAACAACATTTTTGCTTCAGCCATTCTCGAGCATCTGATTGGTTAGATTTTGAGTTCCCCTCTGTATTTGTGCAAAATTAAATATCGGGTGCATTTTACAGTTTATCAGATGCACAAGCTTAGTTGCGTACAACGTCATAGTTTTTCACAAGGTTATGAAATCTTGAATAATGTTCATGCTGAAATCGGTTAAAGACTGATATAATATAATAATGATTTGGGTTTGCTGTATTAAAAAGGTTAACCCTTTCCCTATTTTCTCCATTAAATATTCAATGTCTGGAAACCTTGAACGCCAATTTCTAATTGTCATCTGCAATCCATTTTTTGTTAAATCATTCGGTACAATAAGGAAATGAGATAAATAAATGCAAATTTCAAAGGAATAAATCACATCATTATATAGAAATAGAGATTGAGACAAAAAGTGAAGTCCCTGATCAGACGCCGTCTGATCTGGGACTGCACTACATGTATTTCGTGGTGCATTTATGCGACATTGGCGGTGAAAGGGTTAAATATTCAGTGTCTTGCAACTTTGAACGAATCGGAATATAATTAAAGCATGTAACAGGTCAGCTGTTTGGCATATATGTAACATACGAGGGTTAACCCTTTACTCCATGAATATACATGAAAGAAATAATCATGAATATTAATTATATTAATTGTTATAATACCACACTAACACGGGAAATTTTGGCCATGGCATAAACTGTAGGTAAAGTATACACGTTAAACCCAATGTTAATCATGACTACTTGAGCATTGATCGAAAGGGTTAAAATATCAAATCCGGCTCCAAGAACCACAAAATTCGTAAACACAAATGCCTGTTGGCGCGGAGCAATGATCAGACTGTTCCTATAGGAGCCGTCTGATCTTGGTATACCTGTTTGCAAAGGTATATATATATATGTATGCTCAATGCAAGGTAAAAGTACAAACATGAGTCATGCAGGAAACACCACATACAGAACAAACACTCGCCCGAACAGCACCACAAGGAAACAGCAAATGTACATAGGTAGAAAAAACAACAAGAGACGCACAAAGACAAAACAAACATACAATAGGAGGAAGATGGAAGTACCGCCTTGGAACGGTCAGTGACAAAAGTCACATGTTTGTGTATCCTAGTGTTATTTCTCAAAACATTGTACAGTATAGGCTATGTATAGTAACTACTTATGGGTAAACATTATGGGGTGAAACCCTATACTCCATAAATACGCCTTATAACGTATTTGTAAACGGAGTAGATCCAGATCAGACGGCTCCTGCTTCGGGGTCTGCTTCGTTTGCTGATGAAATAATATACGAAGTAATGTGTTGAGAAAAGGTGGTTACATTAAGGAAATTTCCCAAACGGAAAGCTCCGTATTGCGGAAAGCTCCATAAGGAAAGTTCTTCGTGTCCTGCATTTATTCTTTGATTGCCATTTTTTGTCGTCTGCAAACTTTATTGTCTGCTACAATTTTCTTTTTTAATGTTTTTACTCAAAATGCATATTGACAGTGACAAACAGCGAGTTGAAACGCCGAGTATATAATCGGTTTAACATAAATACTGACTTTATCATAAAGATTAACTGCATGCAATGAAAATATATTGCTACTCGTATGTACCATTAACGTATTTATATCATATGCATATGTAATTTGAAATACATGACCGACCAACTCTTACAATATATACATGCTAGTTATCATATGTACTAGGGTAAATAGAGCTATGTAAATTTAAAGAGTTGTGTAAATATATATATATATATAAATGGATTAATGTACCGCGCTTGTCCTAAACATTTCCGAACACTCCTCGTATATATATTGAATTTTACAATACAGAACACATACAGCAAAACTCCTCTAAACGGGAATTCTAGCAGAGAAGAATTTAGATATTTTAAGGCAATTGGCTGCTTAATGCATGTTGAAAGTCACGCAGAAAGCTCCTACAGGAGCTTTCGGCATGAATTTCATCCTGCATCAAGCTGCAACCTTTCTCGAAGGCCGATATTTATACTAGATTGAACGCCCGATTTAGAGGGGTTTTACTGTATATATGCTAGATGTTGATTTTGGCAACGTTTAATGATAATTGTGTGTTGTTTGTATATTTTCTACATGATCCACTCTACCGACAGATGACTTGGAGTTTCCTTGGTGTGTCTCAGTTCGTATGAGCAAGAACCAAGACCTGTCTTTGCACGAGGAAGATTGCCAGACGAAGCGAAAGCATTTACTAGTGTGTGGACATAGCGATGGCGGAAATAAGTCATTGACTAACGGGAGCGTGTCAAAGAGTGATGGAGATGGCTCACAGGGTGACGGGAATGAGTCAAGGGGTTGCGTGGATGACTCAAAGGGTGTCGGGTGTGAGTCAAATTGTCCATTCTACAATTCATTACATTGAATTACTTCGCCGTGAAAAAATGAATCTGATGCAATTTTGACTAACTCTGATCCGATCAAACTTTTAACTTTTAAGAAACCAAGTGTCAAACAGCTTGGATCCTGATGAGACGCCCAACTACACTTATACTGAACGAATCCGATATGAGTATTCGCTCCAGACAGAGGTGTTATCATTATAAACGTTATAAATGTCATCATCCATACCCATCTGTTGATCCTATATACATGTTGATGTTATCATCCATATCCGTCTGTTGATGTTGTTATCATCGATAACTGTCTGTCGATCCTGTATCAATGTTATCATCGATACCTGTCTGTTGATCTTATATCGATTTTGACCTTCAAAATATCGATATAAATGAACATGGACCCATTTTTTGGTAAAGGCAGAAACTCTAGAACTCTAGAACCATATATATATATATATATATATACAGTACAAGCCCCGCGGACTTTTTGTTTTCCGTTTTACCAGCGCGGACAAAATTATTTGAGAGCGGGTTTCCAGCACGGACAATTTTTATGGATCACCGCGGACAAATTCTGTGTCCACCGCGGACCGAAATTTACCCTACGGGATATTATCGCCGCCGAGCCATCGCTGTCCGTGCTGATATCAGCGTGGATTGCGGGGCATCACCGCGGACACTACCTTTATGACTGGCAGTCGTTTAATCGATTTAGGTATAAATTATTTAGATAAGATATATACAAAAGCTTACATGTACATATAAACACACATGTGCATTTTTTTCAACTGAAGAAACGCATATTGAATATACTGTCAGATCTAGAATTCAAAATGAAATTAGATAGCATACGTATATAGATAGCCTTCACCCAAAACCCGAGACTGAAACGGTTTCTTTCTGCTAAAACTACAATTTATAGTCAAATTTTAACGAATACCAGACTGTAAATGCTCGAGAAAAAAGAAATAGATACAAAATATCAGCAGCAATTGTTTTCACAATCTGATTTTCAGAAAATGCGTAGCGCAGAGATTATAGATATCAGGAGCACTCGGTCATATTTTTTTTCGACCCCACGCGCGTATTAACCCTTTCCCTGTTCTACATGTGTTCCAAATTTAAATACAAATGTACATGTACCTACTGAATATTCATGGACAACATAGTTATAATGAATTACGGAAGGTGGAGCATTGTATACATTTTAGGAAAGCAAATAAACAGATCTATTAAATTCTATTAGCAAAGTGAGTAGACCCTGATCAGACGGTTCCTCTAGGAGCGGTCTGATCTAGGTCTATTCTCTTGACAAATGCGTGAAAACAGGTTTATATGAGGGAAAGGGTAAAGGGGTGGAGAGTTGTATCCAACCATTATTTGTTGAAATACTTTTTTTGAAACCTTAACACTTTACTCCATAGTTTGTGTTCAGTATTGAAGACAGATGTTTGATTAAAACAGGCTGAATGGGACCATTTTGCGTTTTTCTCAGCCTGCCGTCTACTGTGATATAGAAATATTTCTTATGGCGCATATTCATGAATGTATCAAGTGGAACTATTTTTGAGTGGAGGAATGGATTAACGCACTAAAATGAGTACCTATGGAGTAAAGGGTTGAACTGGGTATCATTCGACGAAGAGATGCAAACAGTTGATTAAATAATTATAAAGTTCCAAACGCATCTACACTAATACACTGATACACCGCATCTACACTAATAATCTATACTGTTACAGCTATTCTTGTTTGACCGACCATGTAGTGCAGCTACAAGATTTAATTTGATATCAGAATAAGATGAAAACTATTGTAGCTTATTGTATTATAATTTATTTTGAAACGGCGCAAAGAAGTCGCCTGCATAAATCATTACTCTGTATAAATGAGCCACCTGAAATAACAGATAGCCAAATATTGGTATGTCGTTGTCTTTCAGATGAGTTCAAAGCTGCGATCGTAATGTTATTCATTTAAGTCATATTAACCCTTTTCATGCTAATAGCATATATTGACGCAATTTAAAAACAGTGCAGACCCAGATCAGACAGCTCTTAGAGGCTGTATGATCAGGGTGTGCATTGGTTTCTTATAGGATCTGTCAAGCATAAATTGCCATTCGTCCTGGGGAAATTATTACTCCAATACCAATATAAAAGTTGAAATGATAGATAGTCATACGTAATCCATTCATATCTGCGGGAAGAGAGAGAGAGAGAGAGAGAGAGAGAGAGAGAGAGAGAGAGAGAGAGAGAGAGGATGGGGGAGAGAGAGACACACACACAGAGACAGAGACAGAAAGAGAGACACACAGAGAGACAGATAGATAGGGACAGACAGACAGACAGACAGAGAGGGAGAGTAAGAGGTGGAAGAGACGGACAGAGAGAGAGGGGGGAGAGAGAGAGAGAGAGAGAGAGAGAGAGAGAGCGAGAGAGAGAGAGAGAGAGAGAGAGAGACGGGGGTGAGAGAGATTTTGACGTCCCTTCTGGCCTTGTGATTGCGTATCATTGTAAATGTTTATTTGGGGAGAGGACTTCTTAGAAACAACAACAATTGTACACAGAGAGAGGGACAGGGACGGTGAGGAAATATATTATGGGCTTATTAATTATGTATCAGACAATAACCAAGTCTAAAACATGATAAATATTTCATTTTCATACAGTGCCCCTGTATTGATTCACAGGTGCTCGTAGCATGCTATGTATCCACGACAACAACAGACAAATTCAATATAACTGGTCTATAAGGCCTTGTTCGATCTGATAGCATGGATGGATATCTTGTATTAACAATTTCTTAAAATAATACTTACATGTAAAATAACATTGACTGGTTTTAAACCTAACGTCAAACCCTCACCGACATCAATTTCAAGCTTATAGAAATTGTTTTATTTAACATTTCCCTGTTCTATGTTTATTCAAAATTTCAATACTACTGAATATTCATGGACAAAAATAGTTATAAATGAAATATGGAAAGGGGGGGGCATTGCAGCTATTTAACAAAGCAAAGAAATATATCTATCAAATTCTATTAGCAAACAGAGTAAACCCTGATCAGACGGCTCCTCTAAGAGGTCAGAGAAGACCCTTCTCTGTTTGCAATTGCGTGAAAACACGTTCATATGAGGGAAAGGGTTAAAGTACAATATGAAGAAATTTTGAATACATAATACCCATTCATTCTATATTTAATATTGTGGGAAATATAGATGGCCGCTCATCAATTATGAAAAGCAATATCAATTATTGGTGATTGACACGCCTATAGGTGACAGTTGATTGGATTATGTCTTTTCAATGGGTGGGTCTTAAAGATACTGAACCAATGAGCTGTGACATCTTGATAGTAGCAAAAGAGCGGAAATACCCGATAGTCTTTCTTTAAAGTTGTCGGAACTTTATTGATGACCAAATAATTAACACAATGATGACCATAAATCAATGACCCCCTGCGCTGAAATACCAAGGTAGTTTCCGTACATTGTAGAGCACGCAAAGCGATCATTGTTTTAATGTATGACCAAAACATTTGACCCTTATTATACTGAATTATCGTCCGCTTAAAAAATGTAGTCTGCAAAATAAATGAAATAAGCATTGCTTTAGTTCGTTGAAAACAAACAGAAAAATGAGAGTCAGACATATTTGACCCTAGTAACACTCTGGGGAACTCATCATCTGTTCAGTATACAAACTGTTTGTAAATATTAAGGAAGCCACGCTCGGCGGGCTAAGGGTTGATCTGCATATATTTTTTTTAAAACTTTCAGGGTCCTATAGAAAATGTCCAAGTTACCTACATTTATTATGCTGAAATAATTTGCTTTTAAAAATGTTTTTTGTTTTCTTACCGGGTTTCCTTCTGTCTTCTTTTAAAATAAAAATCGACTAAATTTTGTTTCCGCGTAAAACATCGAATTAGTGTTAGTGTATCATTTTCAAAGGCAAGTGACTGCTTAATGCGGTGTGCGGAAAAATGCAACTGGAAAAAAACTGCCACCGGAAAAAATGCCACTGGAAAAAATGCCACCCTGATTTGGAAAAATGCCATTGGAATATATGCCACTGGAAGAAATGCCACCCTTTTTTCAAAATTATATTTTATCCTTTTTTTAAGGCCCCAAATAGGGGGCAAAGGTCCGGGGGCAAGTGTCCGGGGGTCAAATGTCCGTAAATCGAAATGCCGATATCATGAATATTTATTAAATTTATTTTTAAAATAGCTTATGTACTGAGGCTGATTCGGTGTTGGAACAAACTATATAGTTAGATTCAACATAAATTCATAAGCAAACAGAATACCCTGATCAGACGGTTTCTATAAGAGCCATCGTATCCGTGTCTACTCTGTTTGCAAGCACGTGAAAAACGTCGATTCTTTCAGATTTTTTACTTCTGTTGCCGGTTCATGTCAGACGTGCGGATCTCTAGCTGAAGCGTAACCTAAAGTTTGGTTGTCGGTGGGTTTCAACCATTTCCCTGTTTAATATTTATGTCGGAAAAGATGACATCATGCTATTTATAAGTTGATTTTTATAATGGTGTAGGTACGCGGTCCATGACTTTTCTTGGTACTTGTAGAAAATGTAGAGTCAGATCTTATATAATTTCACAAGTAAACAGAGCTGGTCCCGATCATACGACTCCAATAGGCGCCTTCAGATCTTGGTCTACTCTGTTTGCAAAGGCATGGACATTGTTTATATATGGTAAAGGGATAAGCAAACAGAACAGACTCCTGGTCAAACAGCTTTTATTTAAGAAATCTGATCTGAGTCTTATCATTTAAGAGTTTTAAATTAATAAACATAGTTTTATGAATTGTATAACTATGAAAACATTCTTGTAATTCTGTTACTTTTGCTGATTAACCATTTCCCTGTTCAGTATTCATGTAAGAAATAATGATATCATGAATATTTATAAGCTAATGTTTTGAATGGCATTTGTAGACAAGATTGTTTTGATGTTGGTAGAAATTGTAGAGTCGGGCCTATTACAATTCCATAAATAAACTGAGTAGGCCCAGATCATGCGTATGATCTGGGACTACGCTGTTTGCAAATGCTTGAAAACACGTTTATATTAGAGAAGGTTTGTATTTTAAGGTGAAATGGCCCGTCATTGTTTAACTGTAGATTCCATTCATTATATAAGAACTAACTTAGCTATTTGATTTTGAATAATACACAGTGAAGACCCTGGTCAGATGGTTGCTTTTTGAGCCAACTTGTCTGGTTCTACAGTGTTCAAATGTCAGTAGTTTTATTTCCCGCATTTAACAATACAAACTGTTTGTTTTATATACTGAAAATGATTTGTGTTAGGCAGTTGGAGACTATATTATTATATTACTTACTCAGCCTAAATACATGTATGCTGTAATTTACTAGCTAGACATAAGAAAATAGTAACGATCAATGGTGCAAGATGGTCACTAAATCCCCTAATTTCTCAGCAGGGGGCAAGGGTCAGTGTCACACATCTGCCATCTATCACCCACTGTCAACAAAGTTATGAATTATTACGCAACAGGAAAGCGTGTAATGAAACCGAACTACCTAACAATGTGCCAATTGTCTAAAGTTATGATTTGTTAAACAGTTTCCCGAAAAATAGAAGAT
Organism: Azorinus chamasolen; assembly: GCA_963576725.1. Classification (NCBI taxonomy): domain Eukaryota; kingdom Metazoa; phylum Mollusca; class Bivalvia; order Cardiida; family Solecurtidae; genus Azorinus; species Azorinus chamasolen. The sequence goes on from OY755248.1 coordinate 81,169,288, forward strand.
AACTATGCTTTGACTAATTAGATCTATGGCTAAGCATAATTAAACCCTACCGATTAAAACCAGTTAGATTATTGCGAATTCTAGTTCTAAAGACAGTTTAGATTGATATGATCTAGATCTATACTAAAATACTTTTACTAGATCTGATATGGTACTTTACAGTAGCCAGAAAGAAGACATTTTACAACACATGAATGAACGCCGTGAGACTGTACATGTATATCTTAATATCTAGATCTTATCAAAACAAAACGAGATTTAAAATTCTAAATACTGTTGATCTAAATTATTCAACGCGTGTATCACAATAGCCCCTCAGGTAAACGGACATTAGCCCACCCGGACCACAGCCCACCCGGACATCAGCCCATCATTTCTCTAAGGGCGGACATTAGACCACTCGTGTTTTTGAGAGGGGCGGACATTAGCCCACTCGTGTTTTTGAGGGCGGACATTAGCCCACTCGTGTTTTTGAGGAGGGCGGACATTAGCCCACTCGGACAATAGACCACTCGCGCTGAATATTAACGAGGCGGACATCAGCCCACCCGGACATTAGACCCCTCGAGATTATAATATGTGTTTATTCACACTCCCAATTAGTTGAAAGTCGTTGAAATTACCCATGATTGGCTCTTTATGTTACAGAAAATAGTCTCTTTCGGACCGAGGATGTTTGGCCCCTAATTATCTTAGTTATAATGTTTGTTTATGTTTCATTGCACTGTTTGATAAATCATGGGTTATTAGCTTCAACCTGAAAAATACTGTACTGATACTGTAAATTGAACGACTCTTATTTATTTTTTCCCCAAATTTATTTCTATTTATAATATAATAATTTCCCTTGTCGGGCCATGTATAAACCTTTAGCCGAATTTCTGAAACAATTGATTCTCTGTATAAACCAAATTAAAACATATTTTTAATGAAATAGGTGAAGATTTGTGAAACACTGAGATAATCGATATCTTAGGTATATTCAACTGATACAATGAACACGCGCATGTCTAATTGGATTATCAAACACACGCTTGTCATTAATAGGATTATAACACCTGTAAGTGTTTAACTCTTTCCCTGTTCTATGTTTATTTCATAATGAAACATGGAGGGTGGAATATTGTAGTCACTTTAAAAAGCCACACAGAGCAAACAGAGCAGATCCTGATCCGACGGCTACACTTCTAAGATTGTTTTGATTTTATCTGCAGTCGTCTGGGAATTTGTTTTACCCCTGACCCGTAACATATCTTGTAGTTCAACGTACTTGTTCGAACATTACCGAAAAATAAAATTGTGTGTAATGTTGCTCCGATCTATGGTCGAAGATATTATTTTTAGTCATTTGGCCTTACTGACATACAGAAATAGGTGAGCAAATGACGAGGGGTGTAATGTCCGGGTGGGCTGATGTCCGCCTCGTTAATATTCAGCGCGAGTGGTCTATTGTCCGAGTGGGCTATTGTCCGCCCATCAAAAAACACGAGTGGGCTAATGTCCGCCCTCCTCAAAACACCGAGTGGGCTAATGTCCGCCCCCCTCAAAAACACGAGTGGTCTAATGTCCGCCCTTAGAGAAATGGTGGGCTGATGTCCAGGTGGGCTGTGGTCCGGGTGGGCTAATGTCCTAGAACCACAACCAGCCCCTCACTACAAAAGCCCCTCTTGCAAAAGCCCCTCACCAAAATGGTCAAGGTTTACAAAAGCCCCTCACAAAAAACAATACTAACATTAATTGAACTTTAAGTGCTTTGTTAAGTGTACTTTTAAAAGGAGTGTTCTAATAACCTTACTTAACGAATCTTTATAAGCTTGTCATTGAGCAAACAGGGTAGATCCAGATCAGATTGCTCAGTATTTTGATTTTGGTCTACTCTGTTTGAAATTTAAGAAAGTTAAGGAATTAGAAAATGGAAAAAGTTTGTGTTTAAGTTAATTGGGGTAATATTATAATAATTTATAAATAATATGGCTAATATTACATCATCCATAGCTATTGGATCTATATTAACTGTCACAAAGCAAACATGGTTGAACTAGATCATATAGCTTTAGATTTGATTTGGGTCTACCCTGTTTGAAATAAATATAAGGAATCTCCTCCTTGTGATCTACAATGTTTACTTTTATAAGTATAGAGTGTGCTAATTACCTTACTTAATGAATCTTTATAAACTGGTCATTCAGCAAACAGGGTAGATCCAGATAGCTGTAATTTTGATTTTGGTCCACTTTGTCCAAATATTTGAAGTATAATGATTAATTAACAAAAATAGTGGGGGGGCTTTTGTAAGCCTTGGCCATTTTAGTGAGGGGCTTTTGATCGAGGGGCTTCTGTAGTGAGGGGCTTTTAGATGAGGAGCTTTTGTAGTAAAGGGCTTTTGAGTGTACCCCTATTCGACATATGAGGCATGTCCAACACATAAATAAAAATGTCTTCCATTTCAAAGAAAGGCCAGATCATGGGATCTTTTTTCCAAAGTTCAGCTGGTAATGTATAGGGCGTTCCTGAAGGCCGATTCATTCCAGCTTCTTGTTGAACATTGTATCTACCCTTCGGTATACGGACATTTTCTCTCTAGGACATTTGTTCTCCTATTTGGGCATGGGAGGATATGGCTGACATTTGTCCCCTTCAAATTTTATTTTATTTTACTTGCTCTACTTGCTCGCAAAGGATAAAAAAGAAAATACCTACATTGTTCTAAAAACGGACGGTTGATTACACAGGAAATCGGTAATGCAGAAAGAGTACGGAGCTTTTTAAATTACTTCAATTCTGCAATTAGCTGTCATCTGTTTTAAACGATCGTCAAATCAACATTTTTAAGAATGGTTGTTTACAATCGCCGCCCCTTAACCGATAATCTTTCTAAACCGATATTGGAGCTACATGTATCCTGTGTTTAGTTACCACCTTTTTTAAATGACAGCCAATTCAACTGTTTTGAATTGTTATTTTACTTCGCTACACCGGTTTGAGAACCTCTCTAATCAGGTCATTTTCTCGGTATGGTCACAGGGTTCGTTTTATAAGGTTTTGCAGTAATTTTGTTATTATCAGGGGCAGTTACATTTTAAACGCATCGAATATTAGACCACCGGCTTACTTTAAAACTAGAAATTGGCATTTAAATTAAGAAATATGCTTTTAAAAAGAAAGAAAGTTGGCGTACATGTATGAGAGATATATTTTGCTGTACGTATATATTAATAAATGATAACTACAGTATTACCTCTGCAAAGCAAGACTCTGGGGGATATAAACTTCTGTATTGTCGTTGTAGAGAGGTTGTTGCTCATCGGAGTTACATGGCAAATCTCTCTCAAGAGACAACCCAGTAAGGAATACATGGGCTCTTTTGAATACAAGTGGCCGCTTAATGCAGGACAAAAATACTTTTATCCTGCATTAATCTGCCACCTGTCTTATAACAGACATTTTATTTGTACATGTATCGATGTAGAGAGGTTCCACTGTAAGTTTTGGGGATTCATTTAAAGTGTTGTTGAAAGGAGGTGTTTGCTGTAATCTGTACTGTATGCTATAAACCCCTTCACTGTCATTATGACGTAATAATCCACTAAAATAGTCACTGTCAAATCATTGTCTGCTTACATGTTTCATCTACTTTTCTTTAAAAAAAAATTATGATAGTTTTTACTTAATTCTTTCCTCCATAAATACTCCTTTCTACGCCTCTGTAAAAGTCACCTGTTGAAACCAATGTGATAAAAAGAGCATTTGCTCCTACACGTATAGGAGTATATGCTCTATTTAACACAATGGTTTCAAATTACAAAATTCTAAAAACAATAATTTTATCTACTTAATGCTCCTTTTCGGTAGATTTATTCAAAGAAGTTGGATCCAAATTGAGCCTACATGTATGGAGGAATGGGTCTTAGAAACTTTAATATAAGTGTCAAATGGTTTGGATCCTTATCAGACGCGGCGTCTGATCAGGATCCAAACTGTTTGCAAACATTAGAGTTTTCAAGTTTGACATGGAAGGGTTTAATAGTAAATACAACTTACAATGGGGAATTTGTGATCTATTTCTAGATAAGGAATACGTCATGGAATTTAAGCAGGCGACACGTTGGTTTAGACATATCCGTTTAACGAAAGAATGTGGGTGTACGAGGTCCGTGGTTTGATAAACCATGTACATACTGTATACGCTTCTTTAATAACATTGATTAATTTAATTATGCCCCTTCACTCCCAGAATTCGGTTGCCATGACATTAACAACACTTTAGATCTAGACCAGACGTCCAATATCTCATTATCAAACCAGAACCAAAAACTGGTTTACATCTATATCTACGTTTTTAGAAAAAAATGGATTATCTTTTTTAATCCATAGGATGCAGGTACATCATGGCAGTGAATCGATTGAGCAGAATCTAAACATGCAGTACATGTACATCAAGCAGAAAGACAAAACATGTACACAGGTACATTTGTACACAGTAAAATATTAAGCACAAGGGTAATAAAACAACCATACAAGTATTATTCGAATGGCTATTGAAACTGGTTAAAACGTACATTTAAGCTGCCGAACCAAGACTAAATAATGGAGAAAACTTCTAACTTTACAACTCACCTGGCTGAATTGATATTAGATGTATTAGTAAATAAAATCCCTCAATTCTTTCGTCTGCCAGAACAATATTTATATACATGTAGATCTATACAGAAATCATAAGAAGACCAGTCAGGACTATTCTCATAACAGAATCAATAGGTTTTGTTGGTCGTTTCCAGTAGATTTCTGATAATTAAAATTTACACTGATGTGAAACTGAAAACAAAATCGATTGGGAATTAGAATTGGAACCTAAAAGATAGAGTCGAAATGAAGATGAATTCACTAACAATGTGCACAAACGTATGCAAACCTGATACAAGTTATACAACCTAGTAACTTATTGTGTGTGTGTTTTGTGTTTAACGGGTGTTCCGTGTTTCTATATAAAACATCTTACGTATTGAACAACAAATAATTGAAATAGAAAGCATACTAGAATATCGCACCCATATTATGCAGAAACGAATCAGACAATTCACGGACAGGTTATATTCCAGTACAATCAAACGCGCCAAAAATAATGGATGAATTAATTTGTGTTTGCCGAATGCAGAACAGTTTCGGTTTGGAATTAGTCTAAACGAACCATTTCTCGAGTGTTTTATTTCATACATTTCATATCAATTTTGCAAAATGTGGATGTATATACATGTAAAGAGAAAGATAAGCCGTGAAAATGGATATAAAAGGATGAAAAGGATATAAATATCAATCCAGGTAAGGTCAAGCGCGATCCGCAGTAGTACACAGTGGTCCACGATGATACCACCGCGACCTGCGGTGATAACGATCGCGCCCGGCGACGAGTGCCCCTACGGAGGGACCAGCGCGGACCCATCACAACCCGCGCTCGATTGCGGAAGACCGCATATCAGCGCGGACAAAAATACCCGTGTCCGCGTTGGATAAAATTGCGATGGGCCGCGGAAAACAAAAAGTCCGCGGGGCTTGTACTGTAGCCAGAATCGAAGGTTTTTACATGTAGAAAATGGTGTTTTAAAGCTTATAAACTTAATATCCACAACACGGTTTTATATAGAAAACTTGTTTGAGTTGTCTCCCTTTGCTCTTGGCTCATTTCCGTATATATCCGCCATTTTCCGGGTTCTTCCGGTAGACTGGTTCATATCTTAGTGTCTATATATACCCCGTAGTGCCTATATACACCCTGCACCTGATGTCATAGGACTGGTTCAGAATTGCTGCACATATATGCCCCATATCTCTGCGCTACATTATAGTTTGATGCGACGAAACACAACGTTTTCAGACTTATTTTTATAAAAAGAATACTATATGTGACTGTGCATGTGACAATTATTTAATTGAACAGAATCCCATCCCCTCTCAAGTATCTTCATGTCTTTACATAAAAGGTGACTTAAATGCTTCATCTGTGAAAGAACTGTGTAAAGGTGTTATGCAGTGTATAATTAATGAAATAGTTGGATAGTCTTGTAAAATAATGTTGTCTTCTTTGAACATGTATCAATATGTAAAGTATTGAGATGACATACTCCCACGAACCCTTATGATTGGATTCATATTTATCTCATCTCGTCGGTTACAGAAATGGGAGCAGACAGTCTGCACAAACAATGTTTCCCTTGTTCAAACGATCTTAAGAGTCTTGTCGATCACATCTAAGAGACATGACACTTCAACGAAGCAGCACTTTTACTTTTCTCAAGCAGGTACTATCAAGCTATGACTGATATACTATTAAACGACATCAAGTTCTTAAACACTGCGACAAGAAAGTTTTAAACTATCCATATGATTAATTAATAAATCAATGGTTGAAGGAAAACCCGACGGCCGATCGACACGATTGCCCAAGTATTGTATCTCAAACAATTTGTGTAGCGGCACACGACACAATTATTAGTATGACACCTGCGCCCTTAACACTGGTCTTCAAAACTTTTCCAGAGTTACATGCAATATGGCAATCAACTCTTCCATTTTATTCCAAACAAAAACAAAAACCACAAAGACATGGTAGCACGAAGGTGAAAAAAGAATGAGTACAATTTTGAGGTCCGTTCTGCATGTCTTTGAAGCAACTTAATAATGCATATTCGCAACTTAAAAATTGCGTTTCTAGACCGTGGTTCCATGCCATTTATCTAACATTGAAACAGATTTAGAATAGGATCGTCACACACAACAATGCTTCGTTAAAAGCTTCGGTCACAACCGGTCAGACGACTACTCTACGGGAAATCTACGACAAAACTTCTAAACGACTCACGGACATTGCATGCCCTTATTGCGAAATTTCGAGAGCGCAAACAACCCGTAAGCACGCGCGACGACCAAATTCATGCACAACAACTTAATGAATTACAATTTGTACGTAATGAACGTCAATGACGAATGTTTGAATTGCGCGACGCAAACATTAGGTCAGGTATGCGTGGCTTAACAATCTTCTTCTCTGAAATTGTGAGGCCATGGCTTAATAGCTCAATTGGTAAGATAAAGGACCTGGGTTCGAGTCCCGTTTTCACCACGTTATGATTGGTGCCCACCCGTAGTGTGATTTGAATAAAAAACAAATGTAATATTGAAAAACCCGTGGCGTGTTCGTAGTGTGAGAATTATTGTATAGATGGGATGAGTGTAGCAAGGTAGAGATTGTTATGAAATAGTTGATAGGCTTAAACTGCGAAGCTTGATATCTAAGTCGGTAGAGCATTGGCATGTTAAGCCAAAGGCCCTGGGTTCGAGTTTCCCATGTTACAGAAAGGTTACCTCAGTTATATAGATACAGTTTTAGAAGAAATTCCATCAAAAGGAAACACTGGGAAGAGCAGAAATAACACGTGTTTAACTTTCGTGTTCCTTGATTCGATTGCACGGTACTTTTGCGTCTTTGTCAGCAGGCTCCAAATTGCGCAAGACGAACTTACGTGACCCGTGCATTCCTTGGCATTGTTTTGTCATAGATATCCCGTAGGGTTGTCGCACGATCGGTTGTAACCAAGGTGTTTTCATTTATTGAAAAGTATTTGCTCTAATTTCATGCTGAAATGCCGCCTGTCTCAAATATATGTTTTTATGCTTTTTAAACTGAAGAAAAGTTGAACATGACTGCCAACAGTTTGGATCTAGATCAGGATCAGACGCCACGTTGCGCGATGTCTGATCTGGATCCAAACTGTTTGCAAATGGTGAATTTGTCAAAGCGTATTTCCTAATTCTTCACAGAGACAATTTTATGCATTTACCGTGTCCTGTTAAGAGATAGGGACAATTTTGTTGTATTTTTTTTGCAGCCTGACAAGTGTATGCTTAAAACAACCGAGAAATAAAACAAGACGCTTCTAAAGGAGTTATTTTGCTTTACTTTAAATGGAAAAGTAGTAAAGTCAAGCAGGCAAAGCCACATGCAAGACGCAACCACCACCAAAACACCGATAGACAGCATGACACACACACACACAACCACACACCCAAACGCACACACACACACACGAAATGAATACAGAAAACACCAAAAGACACACAAGAAACAGGGACAAACGTTCCACAACATGAACAAACCACAAGTACAAAAACGCAAGGCAAACAAAAGGAAGGGTGACAAAGAGAGTACCGCCTTGGCACGGTCAGCAGCAAAAACACCACTGGGGGTTTAAACCGGTTTACGGACGTCCTAACCTCACCCTTCTCTCAAAGTCACCCTAGCTTTACAAATATTGTAAATAAAGGTATCCCCGCTGGACTTACCCACAACATAGACGACGGTGAACACAGGACAACATGTAAAACATAGCATAATAACTGTGACAATCCGTCAAATATGTACTCAATGACTTTGCTGAAGTCAGAGCATCTGCAGGTAAGCCGTTAAAGGCACGACAGGGAAAAAGTAATACATGAGTCTGGTAAGCTCATCCTGTATCGAAGTTTAAGAGTATACCATCATAGAGGACAACATGTAAAACATAGCATAATAACTGTGACAAACCGTCAAATATGTACTCAATGACTTTGCTGAAGTCAGAGCACCTGCAGGTAAGCCGTTAAGGGCACGACAGGGAAAAAGTAATACATGAGTCTGGTAAAAAAGCCTTCTTTAGACAAATACCTGTCCTAAAATTTAAAATAAGCTATGGGAAATGGTTAAAATGTATAACATCTGAACAATAGCAAATAGCTAAATTTAAAATGTAAACCTCTAAATACCATTTCCCACTTCCGATATTGCAATAAAAAGAACCTCGATGAATTTGGTCGGATCCGCCAAATCGCGAAGTCACCGTTAGCAACGGTTGCATAATGTCGATTAACTTTTCTTCTTACATCAATGCTCCAGCTCATGGATAAAATGTCAACATTTAAAATGTCAGTTTTGGAGGTCCGAACCCCGCTAGACTGTTTACGAATCAAGGAACTAGGCTTGAACGTGTTTCTTTTTGTCAAGTTCTATCTATCGCGTACAATATATCAATTATAACCAGACATGAGGTAATCGTAATCGTGTAATCGTAATCGATTGCAACCAAATACATTTTTTCAAAGTAATCCAATGCATTCGGTTACATGTTATCGTAATCGTAACCATTACAGGGCAAAAACGTGGTGTAAACAGCGATTACATTTCGATTATTTTTCGATTACTTTGGAATGTTATCATGTGCTTCTTATGTAGCTCGTTCAACATTATTAGCACACCCAGTCTTATAATCTGGGTCTACAATGTAAGCATAGCCAGTCTTATGATCTAGGTCTACATAATAAGCATATCCAGTCTTATGATATGGGCCTACATTATTAGCACATCCCAACGTATGATATTGGTCTACATTATTAGTACATCCAGTCTTATGATCAGGGTCTACATTATTAGCACATCCAGTCTGACGATCTGGGTCTATGTTATTGGCACATCAAGTATTATGATCTGGGTCTACATAAATGAAAGGATAAGTGGTTATTTATTTCATTTAAAGCGCTACTAACTCTGATCAAAGTTGTCTGCTTAAAGTTACTTGAATGACTATAATTAAGTTTTAGCAAAATACATGAAAACATTAATTGACAATTAAATCAATTATAATGTGGTACATGTATGTTGCTGAAAGATTTGCAGAGTTTGATAATACATAAACTGTTTGCAAGGATATTTTAGGGTTATCACAGTTTGCTTGAATACCTGTATTAACAATTAAATAGGTGAAAAGTCTAACAATATCCTGAGACTCAGTGGAAAATCAGTATTCATATTATGCTCTATTATATTGTGTCAACGCACTCACGTCATAAAAAAACAAAATTTGAATGTAACATTCTATGCACAGTGCCGGTACGTCACATAGTTTTGACCCAGACCCAACAGAATTGGGTACATTTTTTGGCATACAACACTACACATAAAATATTGCAGGAAAATTGGGTAACATAACAGATCAATTTGAAGTTCGTGCATATAAACTAAGTAATACAAATAAACAACTGTAATATACGCCCCCCCCCAGTCAAACAATATTCGACCCGCCATGGCAATGAGGGGGCACACAAGGGATAATCCGTATTTAAACGGAGTTGTAACAGGGTATATCCGAAATTTAATTACAGAGTAATATGTCCTATTATGGGAACCCTAAAAGCCCAGCCAAAGTAAAACTAAAGAGGGTATTCCGTATACTGTTCCTACAACATATCCCACCGGCTGCAATGGAAAGGAATCATATCGGACAAATCGAGACTGACTGAGACATGCGATGCTGCATCGGACCGTACATGGTAAAGCATGTACGGTCCGATGCAGCATCGCATGTCTCAGTCAGTAACAATAATAGATTTACCACTGAACCCTTTACAAAGGTGACAGGTGTTTTATGTCCCAAGTGCGAAACCTGTTATTTTAATTCATCCTTTCTATTTTTTGTTTCTTATTTTCGATTTGAGCTAAGCCAGAACAGTGGCAAAATTGAACGGTTTTCAATCTAATGTTCAGTAGAACCTTATAAACTGGATCATTGTAAATATTGCTGCAAAACATCTGGGAATACCAGTCACTTCTGCTCCAGCATAGCTGGCAATATCCTACCCGGGGCTGTGTAGGTTGAATGATGCAACGTTTGAAATGCTGATGATAATAAAATGCAACTCAAAGTAAATAGGATTGACCCTGAACAGAAAACTCATACATGAACTTCTGATCCTGGATAACCCAGTTGGCAGTGAAACCTTACATTATATAAATATCATATAAATAAAAGGTTTACCTACTTATACTTATCACTGAAATACTTAGTTTCGTAGAAACTGATGTATTACATGCTGAATACCTCCAAATAAAATAGTTTAATAATATAGTCAGTGTGTGTCTGAACGTATTCTCCAATATAATCTATTGTAATCGAAACGTTTTTCACGTACATGTAATCGTAATTTAATCGATTACAGACTGTAGTTTGTAAAATGTAAACGTAATTGTACTCGTATTTGCTGTTATCATAATCGAAAGTAATCGATTATTTTTCAAAGTAATCGATCTAATGTCTGATTATAACTCATCCAGGTTCGATTATCAACACTCTTTCTTTGAGGCGTGTATATAAAGTTATCTTAAAATTTTTAATGAGTCAATGATACAAGATAAGAACAGGATATAATGACAAAAGTTTATTAAAATTTCAATCTCTACCAAGAATTTGTAACCTTACATTTCCTCACATCGGCATATCGTCGAATCAAATATATTTTAAACGAAAGCAGTTACCTAAAAAGTGTAAAATCGACAGTTTCTTGAAATACAAAGTTATATTATCATCGGCGTCGAGTTTTTTTCTATTTGTCATTTTCAGTGTTGCTTAAAATAGAAACTCGTCGGAATATGGTTGGATCCGCCAAATCCAAAACGCCACCATGTAGGCTGAGAAATTTCAAACAATTTTGCTTCTAACCTCAATTGCCGTGCTAGTATGGTTAAAAAGTTACATCTTCTGGAATACCCTAATACACTGGACGTGCTCGATTGGCGTTACGCGGGACAGCCTGCGACAAAGGTCTCCATTCCTCATGGAAGCTCCGCGCTTAGAGCGGACAACGACAGAATTATTATTTTAACATTTATATATTTAAAACGGAAGCAGAGAGCTAAACAGAGTAAAAACAAAAATGCCTGATATTGGACACTTTCATTATCGGCGTCATGATTTTTTCATTTCTCACTTCCGGTGTTGCCAAAAGATTTAGTACGTATCAGCGAAATCTCGACGCCATCATGTAAGTTGTGACAATCATATTGGCTTCTAACATCAATGTTCTATCTGAAATGGTTCGAAACTTATAGCTCATGAGATACGCTGAAATAGTATCGGTATGTCATAGTGTGTAGGTTTATCATCACTTGTATGGCCTTGCTGTACAAGCGCGCTTTTATGGCGGCGTGTTAGAGTGCATGACTGCGAACCGGGTTCGATCCCGGGTCTGAACGGGTATGTTTCCTTATAAGAACACCCGGTTATATTTGGCGCCCAACGTTAGGCTATGACTGTAAGTGCTCCGAGTTTGATTCCCAGTCGTTCTCATACCCATAGAAATTCTGGACAAATTTCAACTTGCTGAATGGGGAGTATGTCACAGTGTGTAGGTTTATCAAAACCTGTATGGCCTAGCTGTACATGCGCGCTTTATGGCGACGTGGTAAAGTGCATGACTGCGAACCTGACGACCCGGGTTTGATCCCGGGTCTGAGCTGGTATGTTTCATATTGAATTGAATTGGATATCATGCACATATTATTTGCATGGTATACCCCGGAACCGTACGGACACAAATGTCTACTTTATCGTATAAATTAGCTGCCCAAGAGTACGAAACTCATTTTCATCATATAGATTTGATGCTTAACTACAATTCTAAACCAGTTTGGCAAGTCCTGTGCATTCGTGGATAAACGTCCAAATTATGTCAGTTATGGAGGTTCGAACACTGTCAGACTGTTAACGGATCAAGGAACTCGGTTCGAACTTGCTCTGAAGTTTCTTCTTTTACAGTTCTATCTATCGCGTAAAAGAAATCAATTCAAACTCATCGAGTTCTTTTTTCCGATTTTCAAAACTCTTTATTTGCGGGATATATATAAATTTATCTCATATAATTCTTAATATCGTAAAATTAGCTGCACAAGAGTACGAAACTTATTTTCATCGTATAGATCTTATGCTTGAATACAGGTTTAATGCAATTTGGCAAGTACTGTTCATTCATGCATAAAATGTACAACGTTCAAAATAGGTCAGTTTTGGAGGTTCGAACCCTGCCAGACTGTTAACAGATCAAGGAACTCGGCTCGAACTTGCTCTGATGTTTCTTGTTTTATAGTTTTATCTATCGCGTAAAAGAATAAATTCTGAAGGGTGGTGATCCCTCGAAAGCAAAAATTGCAACACAAAAAGAGAAAATTGCAGACTCAGTTTTATTGAGTCTGTTCATGAGCAGTAATTGAAAGTGCAACACTGCTCACGCCCCCTAGCACCGGCTTAAGCGGTATTCAATTTTCAGAACAAGAAGTACTGAAATTCATGATCTCGAAGGATCAGAAGGTATAACAACACTGAGAATGAACTCAATTCTAACTCATCAAATTCGTTTTTCGATTTTGAAAAAAAACTTTATTTGCGAGGTATATATACATTTATCTCAGATAATTCTTAATATAAAAGAACTCAATTCTATCTCATCAAATTTTATTTTCGATTTTGAAAAAACACTTTATTTGCGGGGTATATATACATTTATCTCAGATAATTCTTAATATAATCAAACTGAATGCCCAAGAGTACGAAACTCATTTTCAACGTATAGATCTGATGCTTGACTACACTTTTAACGCAATTTGGCAAGTCCTGTTCATTCATGCATAAAATGTACAACATCCAAAATAGGTCGGTTTTGGAGGTTCGAACACTGCCAGATTGCTAACGGATCAAGGAACTCGGATTGAACTTGCTCTGAAGTTTCTTCTTTTAAAGTTCTTTCTATCACATACAAGAAATCAATTCTAATTCAGCCAGTTCTTTTTTCGATTTTAACACTCTTTATTTGCGGGGTATATATAAATGTCTCTCAAATAATTCTTAATCACGTTAAATTATCTACCCAAGAGTACGAAACTCATTTTCATCGTATAGATTTGATGCTTGACTACAATTCTAAAGCAATTTGGCAAGTCCTGTGCACTCGTGGATAAAATTTACAACGTCCAAAATACGTCAGATTTAGAGGTTCGAACACTGCCAAACCGTTAACGGATCAAGGAACTCGGTTCGACCTTGCTCTGAAGTTTCTTCTTTTTAAGTTATATCTATCGCATAAAAGAAATCAATTCTAACTTTTAAACCCCCATTGGTGTTTTTGCTATTGACCGTGCCAAGGCGGTACTCTCTTTGTCACCCTTCCTTTTGTTTGCCTTGCGTCTTTGTGCTTGTGATTTTGTTCATGTGTGGAACGTTTGTCTCTGGTTCTTGTGTGTCTTTTGGTGTTTCCTGTGTTCATTTCGTGTGTGTGTGTGTGCGTTTGGGTGTGTGGTTGTGTGTGTGTGTGTGTGTGTGTCATGCTGTCTATCGGTGTTTTGGTGGTGGTTGCGTCTTGTATGTGCCTTTGCCTGCTTGACTTTACTACTTTTCCAATCATCTAGTTCTTTTTTTTCGATTATCAAAACTCTTTATTTGCGGGGTATATACATGTATAAAGTTAACTCATATACTTCTTAATATCTCAAACTGAATTCCCAATAGTACAAAGCTCCTTTTCAACGTATAGATATGATGTTTGACTACAGTTTTAATTCACTTTGGCAAGTCCTGTTCATTCATGCATAAAATGTTCAGCGTCCTAATTATGTAAGTTTTAGGGGTTCGAATACTGCCATACTGCTAACAGATCAAATAACTAGGTTCGAACCTGCTATGAAGTTTCTTCTTTTAAAGTTCTATCTATCGCGTACAAGAAATCAATTTTAATTCATACAGTTCTCTTTACGTTTTATAACACTCTTTATTTGCGGGGTATATATGAATTTCTCTCAAATAACTCTTCATATAGTTCAATTATCTGCCCAAGAGTACGAAACTCATTTTCAACATATAGAAACTTAACTACAATTCTTAAGCAATTTGGCAAATCCTGTGCACTCGTGGATAAAATTTACACCGTCAGTTTTGGAGGTTCGAATGCTACCAGACTATTTACGGATCAAGGAACTCGGTTCTCGGTTCGAAAAGTTTCTTCTTTTAAAATTCTATCTATCGCGTAAAAGAAATCAATTCTAAGTCAATCAGTCCGTTTTTTCGATTTTCAAAACTCTTTATTTGCGGGGTATATATAAATTTATCTCATATAACTATTAATATCGTTAAATTATCTGCCCAGGAGTACGAAACTTATTTTCATCGTATAGCTGTGATGCTTGTCTACATTTTAAAGCAATTTGGCAAGTCCTGCTCATTCATGGATAACATATACAACGTCCAAATAACTTTAGTTTTTGGGGTTCGAACACTGCCAGACTGTTAATTGATCAAGGAACTCGGTTCGACCTTGCTGTGAAGTTTCTTCTTTTAAAGTTCTATCTATCGCGTACAAGAAATCAATTCTAAATCATCCAGTTCTTTTTTTATTTTCAAAACTCTTTATTTGTTGGGTATATATAAATTTATCTCAAATAATTCTTAATATCGTCAAACTGAATGCCCAAGAGTACAAATCTCATTTTCAGCGCATAGATCTGAAAGTTCTTAAAGTTTTAAAAGCGTTTTATAATTAAACCATGAAACTGGATATGACCCCGATATTCTCCAGGTTTGTAGCTAGCATCATCATAAAAAGTTTGTGATATCTGTAACCTTGCTTAAAACGTTTATCAGTTATAACTAAATTAAGACCAGGCTCGGACAAACCCAATAAGTTGAAAATATAAACCCCTAAAGTTGTAGAACGGAGCATATTTCCATCTAGAAAAGGATGATTAATAATTGTAAAATTAAAATGTTCCCTTTTATCGTTTTTTGGATGAAACTTTATCATTTGTGATGGAAAGATTCAAATCTAAAAAGGAAGCCATAGTGTCAGATTGTTTCGCTTTGTTTAAAGACAGTTTGGTAAATTGAAGAAATCATTGTTTCAAAATAAGGATTATCTAAATTCAAACTATCGTCTAAATACCTTGAAGTTTTATTAAAAGCATTACTTAAAATATAGAATTTGAAAACTTAAAGATAAATACTACAAATTTGCGTTACCGCACACACAACAAAAAATCAGGTCTAGGTTAAATGTGTAACAGTTGCATGTGCACGATTTTTTGTCATTTAAACGTCTTACTTTAAACAGTATTCACAATATTTGTCATATTTACACTGAGTTCCGTTATAGTGGATCTTGTATCCGCTTGTTAGATATATAGGCATACACTCTGGAGATATGATTAATTGTTTATGTCACCTAACGCATTATGTTTTCGATTGAGCTGCAGTCAGAAAATGAATATTGAGGTTGAAGTAATTTCTAATTTTGCGTATAGCAGAGTATGTACTATATCGATGAAATTAAGTTATTCTCACATTAATTAAGAAGAAAATGTTCACAGCACCGCCTGGACCAGAGTCTAGTACTTCGATCGGTTTGATTGTTGGAGGAGCAGTAGGTGCATTGGTGGCCGCCTTATGCGTCGCTGCAATGGTTGTCTTCATCTGTTGGAGACGGAAAGGAAATAGTTCCCCTGGTAGGCAAACACTGTTTTCAATTTTTTCTATTGTATAATGTATGTTCAAATAGTCTAGAAGTGAGAGATCCTTCGAAAACAAAAGTAGCAATGCGATAAGAACAATTTTGGACTCGGTTTGCTACTTTTGCTTTCGAAGGATTTCAAACTTCCAGACTATATTTACTTCACAGGAGAAGTGCTTGCACGTGTTATGTGCTTGTGGGCCACCGTATAAAGTCTCATCGTACCTTATTCTTAGTGTTGTTATTTGTTCTGGTCTTTCGAGATCATTAGTTTTGATGTTGTTGGTTTTGAAACTTAAATATTGTTTAAGCCAGTGCTAGGGGGAATTGGTAGTATTCAATTTTTGGTTACAACTCATCAACAGACTCAACAAAACAGTGTCTGCAATTTTCTTTTATTTGCATGGCTATTTTTGCTTCCGAAGTATCTCCCACTTTCAGACTATATTTATTGAGTCTGATTTTACTGAGTAGTCAAACTCGGTTTAATTGAGTATATTCATGGGTTTTATTAACAGTGCAATACTTCTCACACATCTAGCACCGGATTAAGCAGTATTCAATTTTAATAACTAACAAAATCAAAACTAATGATCCCGAAGGACGAGAAAACAACACCAATAATGAAGTATGGGGCGACGTTTTACGATCGCCACACAGGCACTTTATCACCTGTTGTTGTGAAGTAAATATAGTCTGAAATTAACAGATCCGTTGAAAGCAAAATAATATGGGAAGGGTATCGCGCAAGAGTTCTTCTGTATTCAGTGGGTCCTGTCTCACCGTCTCTCTAGGACGTCCAGTTTGCCCATAGTTGAAACTTACGCTTATCAGGAATTGACATTCATTAAATCAATCAATCACAATAAAAGTAATCAACTTTAATTGGTCAATTTCTGTCAATATGTTTACAACTATTTACCTGTTGAGATAATAATCACGCCCACACCATGAATATTTATAAGATGCAATGGAAACTGTTATACTTAAATGGAAAAGTAGTAAAGTCAAGCAGGCAAAGCCACATACAAGACGCCACCACCACCAAAACACCGATAGACAGCATGACACACACACACAACCACACACCCAAACGCACACACACACACACGAAATGAACACAGAAAACACTAAAAGACACACAAGAACCAGAGACAAACGTTCCACACATGAACAGAATCACAAGCACAAAGACGCAAGGCAAACAAAAGGAAGGGTGACAAAGAGAGTACCGCCTTGGCACGGTCAGTAGCAAAAACACCACTGGGGGTTTAAACCGGTTTGCAGACGTCCTAACCTCACACTTCTCTCAAAGTCACCCTAGCTTTACAAATATTGTAAATAAAGGTATCCCCGCTGGACTTACCC
Source organism: Azorinus chamasolen (assembly GCA_963576725.1). Classification (NCBI taxonomy): domain Eukaryota; kingdom Metazoa; phylum Mollusca; class Bivalvia; order Cardiida; family Solecurtidae; genus Azorinus; species Azorinus chamasolen. The sequence continues at coordinate 81,187,006 of OY755248.1, forward strand.
ACAACATAGACGACGGTGAACACAGGACAACATGTAAAACATAGCATAATAACTGTGACAATCCGTCAAATATGTACTCAATGACTTTGCTGAAGTCAGAGCATCTGCAGGTAAGCCGTTAAAGGCACGACAGGGAAAAAGTAATACATGAGTCTGGTAAGCTCATCCTGTATCGAAGTTTAAGAGTATACCATCATAGAGTACTACCCTCGGCCTGTCATCGCGCAAGCAAAGTGGGAAGCGTAGCTACCGACTGTAAAAGGGTCGATAACCAAACATGCTGTGCGTTGCAATATAATAGGATCATAACCTTTCTTTTTAAATGTTTTAATGCGTTTTATAAACAAATCATGAAAATGGATATGACCCCGAATTTTCCTAAGTTTGTAGATAACATCCCCATAAAATTCTCGTTGAGAAATGCCTTGTCGCAGTAACGTCCGTAGGTTGCAATTATATTTACTAATGAGAGGTAAATTTCGATAATAAAATTTAGAAAAAGTTTTCCGAAGTGATATCTGTATCCTTGCTTAAGAAGTTTATCAGTTATAACTAAATTACGTCTGTTAAAATCTTCAAGCAAAGAACAGGCTCGGGCAAACCTAATAAGTTGAGAAATATAAACCCCATAAGATGTAGAACGTGGCACATCTCCATCTAGAAAAGGATAATTAACAATTTTAAAATTAAAATCTTCTCTTTTATCCTATAATTTGGACGAAACTTTATCATTTGTAAATGAAAGATTCAAATCTAAAACTGAGGCATTAATGTCAGATTGATTAGCTTTGTTTAAAGATAGTTCTTTTGGGTAAATTGAAGAAATCATAGTATCAAAATAAGGATTATTTAAATTCAAAATATCGTCTAAATACCTTGAAGTTTTATTAAAAGCATTAACAATATCTGTCTGTGTATCAGGTTTTAAGCTAAGCATAAACTCCCTCTCGTAGCAATACAAAACAAATCTGCAACAAGAGGGGCACAATTTGTACCCATGGGTATACCAACAACTTGACGATATATGGTATCCCCATAACGCACAAAGATATTATCTAAAAGAAAGGTAAGAGATCTACAAACATCAAGGCAAGTCCACATTGTGTAATGTTCAACTTCTGAATTCGAAAAGAATGAACGTTGAACATTACAAGCAATGAACATTTTGTCTTCTCTGGCAAAAGTTTTTTTCTATTAATTTAATAAGTTTATCCTTTATAAGATGGTGAGGTAGAGTAGTATAGAGTGTAGAGAAATCATAAGAGCTCAGTAAAGAAATGTTATACTGTTCATTTTCAAGTTTTGTTAAAACATCGTTTGAATTTTTTATGGACCAAAAAACATTAATACCAGAATTTTCATATATTTTATCACAATAGCGTTTTACATGTTCTTTGATCTTAGTAAGACAGGACGTCAAAAGTATAGATAATTTAGTAGTGGCACAACAGCTAGAGTTGGCAATAAAACGCGCCTTATAAGGGTTTTATGTAGTTTCGGAATCCAGTACAAAGTAGAAAGTTTATGTTGTTTTACGCTAGGACCAGACTTAAAATTATTGCACATTTTTACATGTTCCGAGACTATATCTTTTTCAGGTGTTTGAACTGTTATATAAGTTTTTGAACCAGTTAGCTCCTTCTTTAAAACATCAACATAATACAATCTTCAAATAATTATTACATTGTTTGATGCCTTGTCAGCAGGAACAAGAACATAATCTGAATGAAAATTAGAAATGTTTGTCTTCAAGTAGCGAAATGTAACTCTAGGTCGAGGTGGTAAAAGATGGTAATTTGATTTGTAAAAAGTAATACGTGTATCAATAATATCGAAAATACATTTCTTCCAATCCGAAAGGGCATTAACATCAGCATGTTCTCGTCGACACCATTTGATGCAGAATTCTTGAATAGCTTCCGCAATATGAGTTCGACAAGCGTCAAAATCAATAAGGGAAGGTAATCTATATTTAGGTCCTTTAGTTAGGAGGGTCCTGAGACGTTTATCCTTAATGATATCAAAATTACCAGTAATGACATGACCGACTGGTTTATAGCAAAAGCTAGAAATGCTACAATCTCAAGAAATAGGGGTATTAACATCAATATTTAAGTCAGAGACAATTTTATTGTAGTTAAAAATAACATTTCTAATAGGTTTATTATATTTATAACAGATGATAGGTGATTCAGAGTTGATGAAATATTTGGGAATAGTATCGATTACATTCTTATCACGAAATATACTTTGAATATCAATAAAATCGATACCTTTATTTAGGAACTGAAGTTTCAGAAAATGTCTTTTATGTTCAGATTCTTTATCAATACGTGGACGAAGAACATGCTGTGTGTAACTTTGTATAAGTGAGGCAGTATTAATTAACGGATCTGTACGCATATAGATTTTATCAGCCTCTTCGTTATGGACGTAAGACAGGAAAAGGGTAAAGAGGATAAACAAGATAACATAGAATGTTTACCAGTTTGTTTTAGAATGGTATGTAAATCATGAATAGACATATTACGACGTAATTTACGCTTAATATTACCATTTCTACGTCTGCCATGTGATCTACTTTTACGTTTTCGAATAGAAAATATAGATAAAATATCGATACTTGGATCTTTAGAAATGTTGCCGCTTTGGAAAATGTTATCATTAAGGCCTAAAGGAAAAGGTGTTTGAAATTTCATTATCCAGTCTAGCTCTGTGATAAAACGAGCTTTAGATTTTAAACTACTAGTTGTTTTAGAATCATAATAAATTTGTTCTACTGGTTGAACCGAAACATATTTGAAAGAATGTCCTGTATGACGAAAATGCTGGTAAAGAAACTTGCGTACTTTTTTGATCCGGCAATGGTAACTGTGTTCACGAAACCTAGTTTTTAAAGAACGTCCTGTCTGACCTACATATTGAATACCACAATGTGGCGCATTTCATGTAAGAACATACATAATATTAGATGAGTTTCAGACTAAATCAGAATTAATCTTCACACTAAACACTCTACCATTAACAAGAGATTTAATTGTTGATCTAGTATAAATGAAATTGCAACACATACACCTCTTACTATTGCACTTAGTAATTATTGGATACACCCTATGTCATTGGTTCAAATAATGTGAAATTAGATGGACTTTATTATAACGAAGGATAGATTGCTTTAAAGGAGACAGAACGATTTTAGGTCCAGTATGAAAAATGTAACTAATAGCCGAAGAGGGAACATGAAAAGATGAAGCAGAAGAAATTTTAGAGGTTTAATACAAACTGACGGCTGTAGTGATTGGAAATTAGCCAGGTTATGAGGAATCTGAACGGAAGACACAGAGTGTAAGTTTAAGTTAAAAAGGGATATGATCCTGTAGTACTACAACATACTGCATGTTTGGTTGTGAACCCTTTTACAGTTGGCAATCACGCTGGCCTCTTTGCATGTACGCCGACAAGAAAGGTTTAGTACTCTATGAAGGCGACCTCTTAAATCCAGAAATGGAAGGAGAACGTCGGATATCTGTACTATTTCATTTTTGTAGTACCCTTTATTACTTTTCTACAGTTACTCTGTTTGCAGCTCAATCATTGAGTACACTAGCGATAGGTGGATACAGTATGTTCACTTAAATGTTTTTTCGTTATACATGCACTTTACCAATGTATTTGCTGTCGCGGTTGTTGTAGATTAGTCGGATAGGGGATACGTTTATTTACACTGTTTGTCTTTTAGGATGGGGATGGAATAAGTGTGCGGTTGGGCGCCCATAAACCGGTTTAACCCCCCAGTGACTTTTGTCACTGACCGTTCCAAGGCGGTACTTCCATCTTCCTCCTGTTGTATGTTTGTTTTGTCTTTGTGCGTCTCTTGTTGTTTTTTCTACTTATGTACATTTGCTGTTTCCTTGTGTTGCTGTTCGGGCGAGTGTTTGTTCTGTATGTGGTGTTTCCTGCATGACTCATTTTTGTACTTTTAGTAATTTTGAGTTTAGGGAGACTATTCATAATTTGTGTAGTAATTGTAGCACCCTTCTGTAAATAGCGACATACGTATGTAACGAAAAGTGGTGTAAAAGAATAAAAACATACCAGAGTTTATGACAAAAATAAAGAAGACTAAGAATATGAAGGGAAACATTGAATAGGGAAACATTGAATGGGTAAAAAGTAAGAAGAAACACAAGTAAGGTAAAGTCACAGTAGAGAAAACGCAAAGGGTACAAATCTTAAAAGGGAAATTAAAATAGTCACACAATATGTCGGTGAGTACGGAAGCCACCATGAAGTGCAAAGTACGGTGTAAAGGTATGAGGAAACACATTGAATGTAGAGCAATTCCTGCAAGAGGAAGAAAACAATATTGATTGGATGTACGGGGAGACGTTTGACGGCCGCAACACTGCTCCAACGGATTCATTTCCCTGTGGATATTTTCAGGCTGTGGATATTTTCAGGCTGAATAACTCCTTTGTGTTTGTATAAACTGTATATAACACAGTAGTCATGAAGCGAGTTTTGTTGTTACATCAACCTGATATGCAATGTATATGTAAGACTCAAATCGTAGGTCGGTCCCAGATAGAGGGTCGATTCCAAAAGCGTCGGCCAATCCAAAATCGGTGATCGGTGGCCGTTTTCTAAAATCTTAAGCGCCAATCCAAATCATTGCGATCTGAAATCTTGATCACTGATATCCGAACGAGCATTCATAACAAATAATGGTGTGCCAAAAGTATGACCTTATTACCATAAAGAGCTAGGATTTCGGAGTGTACAGACCTTAAATAGTTTCATGGTCTATAATCAGATCACGGGCCGATTCGACAATTGTGGGCCGGTCTGAAATCGTGAGCTCCTATTTCCAAAAGTGCATTCATAACAAATAAGGATGCCAATTTGAAAATCGTTGGCCTGTCTGAAATCGATTTCGGAGAGTACACATATTACATATTAATTCATTGATTATAAAGGATGACTACAATATACTCGAGGTACACATTTTAATACTGTGTAATTTGTAAAACATGTGTAGACATTGTTGTAAACAACCATTCCCAGGTTCTATATTTGTAACGGACGAGTATAGTCGTCACTAGGGTTGAATGAGATGAACATGAATTTATGGTAATATAGGGTCAACTAAAATTACTATTTTAGCACATTTACCAAATGGCACGTGAGTGTGGCTGTCTTTTTGTATTTGGAGTCGGACGGTTTTTAATGATATCCAAACAAACGCCCGGTGTATAAAAACTAGTTTGTAAGAATGCCATTCCTGTAGACAGCGCCGATTTCAGTCTCTAGTAAACCGCCTCCCCAACGTTCGGGTAGAAGAGAGCCTCACCCTGCAAGTGTGTAGCAAACTGCTGCAACGGATTCATTTCCCTGTGGATATTTTCAGGCTGAATCAATCTGGCTGGTTTCTTTCGAGGCTGAAATTAATATAGGACTTTGTTGTCATGTGTTCACCGTCGTCTATGTTGTGGGTAAGTCCAGCGGGGATACCTTTATTTACAATATTTGTAAAGCTAGGGTGACTTTGAGAGAAGTGTGAGGTTAGGACGTCTGTAAACCGGTTTAAACCCCCAGTGGTGTTTTTGCTACTGACCGTGCCAAGGCGGTACTCTCTTTGTCACCCTTTTGTTTGCCTTGCGTCTTTGTGCTTGTGATTTTGTTCATGTGTGGAACGTTTGTCTCTAGTTCTTGTGTGTCTTGGTGTTTTCTGTGTTCATCTCGTGTTTGAGTGTGCGTTTGGGTGTGTGGTTGTGTGTGTGTGTGTGTCATGCTTTCTATAGGTGTTTTGGTGGTGGTTGCGTCTTGTATGTGGCTATGCCTGCTTGACTTTACTACTTTTCCATTTATATTTAATAATAAATATTGACATTCTTTGTGAGTTGTACGATGGAACTGGTACACACACTGTGCTTACAAGCACTCGTAATATCAGGACTAGAACTTCATAGAAGGGTGTAAAAACGTTCCATTCACCCGCTATATCACATATAAATCATTTAAGAACAGAAAACGAAATCATAAGAACATGTTGTATTAGGCAAATCTAGGTATTTCAACATACCGACATCCTAGCCGGCAGTTTCTCTCGGGTCACTACATTCGATGTTTGTACATGCTACGGTAGCACTAACTCATGTCTGCAATGTATTGAAATCACATATGATAATTAGCGTTACTGTCACAGGGCATTCCTAGTCCATTTGAAAGTATTCACCATTTTATTCATAAGAACTGTAAGCAACAAGTTGAGATGTAACATGTATTTGATGCCGTTCCGAAAACTCGCGCTCTTTAGGCTCGGCTTCGGGATCAAACACCGGTCGACTTGGCATCGGGGATTCACCCGCTGCCGTTATCATGGCAATTCTGTAATAATAAACGATTTGGTCCATAATTACAGTATGTTTACAATTATTTTATATTTCATCTGGATTACAAAGACTTAATGTCTAATATTATCATTGTTTTTGTTTTTCTAAAGAAAAGACATAGGTGGCTCTACTAAAGACAAGATGTCGTTTGACAAAGATTTAACTGTACATTCCATATATGAGCGGTGACGTCATGATCATATATCGTAAATACCACAAAGAATAGGACAACTATAGAAACCTAGCCTGTTTCACTGTTTGACTTATGTGTTCTAGGTAATTTGAATGTTTATGTCCGGCAACTATAGTCTTGGCAAGTTATGAATGTTTCTTTTGGTTTCAAACGATGGAGATCTAAACCACATTTGTTTATGAATTATGTTAGACTAGAATGCACTTTACCGGTACGGATTCCTGAATGCAATTTACCGGTACGGATTCCGAAAGTGTAATCAACAATTGATACGGTTGAATAAGAAAAATAATAATTGTATTAGACGTTTTGTGTACGAATGCATATGGAGTCTTTCATTTCAGTATTCACAAATGAACATTTATGGAAATACAGTACATGTTAGGTATAATGAATTCTTACCTCAAGACAGATAAAACTAGTTCATACCTCAGTCTTGAATAATGTGGCCGGCGCGTCTCGAACGATAGGAAAGAAGGGTTTTCTCATTGATTCATACCGAGAGACCACTTTCTGATGCTCCAGTCCGTGCTTTTCCCTTGGAAATCATTACGTCTTTGACAATGCACCTTCTATGACTTTCTCCCACTTATCGACTTTTTCTGTATAAAAGGTTTTCACGTTTCCTTTTCATAGAAGCAACTTTCTATTTCTCGTTCACCCGACTTTCAACTCTAAAAGGAACTTTGGTCCCCACATAGGAAGGAGTTTTGGCCTTCAATCTTGCAACTTTTGTTATCAAAGTCATTTCAGTCCAGAACTAGATCGGGTTTTGATCTTTTGACATCGGCCCTGTCCGTGTCTGAGCCGACATCTAGGAGCGAATCCATTGTTTCGTTTTTATTCTATTCTATTCAACGGTTGGAAAAAATTGACTTCATTTACGCATAACGTCGTCCGTTTTGACGTCGTGGTATTTCGTGCCACCAGTGTTTTGGCAATTTTTTTTTTAACTCCGCCAGTCTATATAGATCTTTGTTTTATTTTACATTATTGGATCTATTCACAGTTTGTTTAATTAGAACTTAGATCTTTATCAACTTTTGTAATATTTGCATTGTGTCAGGTGGGATGTTGTTTTATTGTGGATTATACATCGGCCCAAGATTTGGGAGAAAACTACCCACGATTTAGATCGGCCCTTGATTTTCACATCGGTTCTCGATCTGGCACAGGCCCTCGATTTGAGTCTTACATTTTTTATCCCAGATTGACAATCATAATAGAACTCGAAGGCCAGATCAAAAGATCCCACTCGGGTATGTATGACAAATTCTAAGATATCTATGGCAACCGTCATAATTAAATACTTGTTCAGTTAGTCTCATACAAGGATTGTCTCAAAACTCGAAATGTGACAGTCTGATTGATTGCAATTCGGATAAAGTACTATTTCTTAAGACTCGTAGGCAACCTGGTAACAACACATTGCCCTGAGACATTTTACTCTTCAAATAAAGGAACTTCATTTTCTCACATAACTTCCCTTATCTCCGGGTTAGAACAGCAGGTTAAGATTTTCTTATCAGTAACACGTGTAAAATCACCTTAGAATATATATGACGTCATGCGTCATATATGACGTCAAACTGGGGGAACACCGATGTTTAAATATCATTAAAAGGGCGAAAATAGATCTAGATCTACACTGTTTGGATAGGTGAGAAAAATAATCTGATGATCGATGTTTTTTAAGATCACATATTCCTAAATTCACCATGAAAATGTATTAAGCTCGCCAAAGGCTCGCTGAATAACATTTTCAAAGACATTATATTTTATTGTTTTGAAACATAGAATATGTCGTTTGCACTAAAAATTATCAAAGGATGCAATATGCCATTTATTTACCAATTAGGCCCATTGTCTACACATTGGAATAATACTGTCGCATACCTCCGTTACACTCTGAGAGTTACATCATTTCCATTTATATTTCTGTCTTGTATTATCAATCAACAATAATAAATAAGTATGCTGTTTTTCCATTACATTGTTTGACTGTCATTATAGGAAACAAACACACGAACACAGAGAACGCCGGGAGCAGGTAAATTTCTATTTTGTTCTAAGATTTGTCTTTATATTTTCCGGGTTATTTCTTTGCTCGCATTGTGTATTTCCGGAAACAATATGAAAAGTACACAAGAGTACCGCATACGGTACATAATACGCCCACTTGCAAACTTTCTCTGATTCAACATGCCTTATAAGTGTTGACATTTTCTAATCTGTGCTTCAGATCTTGATTTCCATATTAAGGTGATACTATTTTTTTTAAAAATGAAGTGAATATCATTTTTGCGGATTCACATTAAGGTTTAACCATATAAAAAATTGAAGTAAATATCATTTCAAATGAAAAAGCTATGACCATCCTCATACTTGCATAGATTTGCATTATTTTTTTAAGTGCAAGGGCCATAACTCCGAAACAAAAAATCAAATGATCCTCAGAATCGACTTAGCTTCAGGTCTTGATACATTAAACATGTGTATGAAGTTTCATAAATATCTGTCAAATAGTTTTGCCAGAAAACAGCGGACAAACTATTTGCATATATTTGCATTCTTTTAAAGTAAAAGGGCAATAACTCCGAAACAAAAAATCAAATAAACCTCAAAATCGACTCAGCATCAGATCTTGATGCATTAAACATGTGTGTGAAGTTTCATTAATATCTGTCAAATAGTTTTCCCAGAAAACAGCAGACAAACTATTTGCATGTATTTTTTAAGTAAAAGGGCCATAACTCCAAAATGAAAAATCAAATGAACCTCAGAATCAAGTCAGCTTCAGATCTTGATGCATTTAACATTTGTGTGAAGTTTCATTAATATCTGTCAAATAGTTTTCCCAGAAAACAGCGGACAAACAAAATGTTGATGGACGAACGAACGAACGAACGAACGAACGAACGAACAAACGAACGAACGAACGAACGAACGAACGGACGGACGGACGGACAGGGCCACGACAATATACGACCACCTTTATTAGGTGGGCGTATAAAAAATGAGTCATGCAGGAAACACGACATACAGAACAAACAGTCGCCCGACCAGCAACACAAGGAAACAGCAAATGTACATAACTATAAAAACAAAAACAAAATGTATTTTACCAAATCGTTGGGAATATAGTACGTGTACGTCATGACTGATATGTATTCCAGCGAGTCCATTAAGCAATATGAAAGCCTGAATGCTACAAAAGACAATCGTGTGTACGACGTGTTGCGATCCAATACGACCAGTGACCATCAACACGAATTAATTAATTAAGTAATGTTGAAAAGTATTTAAACTACTTCATTATACATCATATCATGTTTCACAACCAGGTTACTCGTCCCAAAATGAACTAAGAAATGAATATAAGTAGTGCGAATGACACAAACGAAAGGCGAAATATAATTGTATCTATTTATATCTAAAGAAATCGATACAGTTATACGATGTTATTAATACATGACGTATCTGCTTCCATATATAGATATAGCTTAATAATATAATACGATAAGTCGGAACCAAATGAGTTGCATCGTTACGTTTTAGTTTGACATACGAATGCCTACACAGGAGAGCAGACGACGAATAACAAATGTGTTATACTAATTTGCCTTATACAAAGGCATGCGCTGAATTGATTTCAGCAATGAAGGGCCGACAATCGCACACAAATGCGTTATACTGTTTTATTTTAGTTACGGGAATTCGCCGTACGAGTCCCTGCACAGGGGCGCGGACAGTGACACACGAACATATGAAGAGTTACAGCAGCATGGTGAGTAGAGTATCTAAGGAGGTATCAACACATATCAAATATAACAAGCAGGACCAGTACTATCACTTCTTTTGAAAAGCACGAATTTTAAGCATTCTATAAATATGGTTTATAATTGTTTGGGGGCAAAACTGCATAACAGAAAGGGAGAAGACTGGCTCCAAGCAAGCCGCCTTCTCCCATCATTTCCTTTAAGAAAGGATTAGCTTGAGTAAGCTCCCTTTTTAATTATCAAAGGTTCCTAGTACGCCCTGTGGTTCTACACATTCAATGGAACTATTTTCAATGACTTTGGCCTTTTTTCTCTGACAAGGAAACTTGACAAACAATTTAAACAGATTGAACTTGTTTCTGATCGTTGTTTTGGCGTGAACAATATGTACCAAAAATGAATTTTAAGCCAATTCACTGAAGTTAATGCAAATCATTTATTAGCAAATTCACATCACTAAATATAAATAGCACAATTCACTGAAGCAAATACAAATCAAATATTAGCGAATTCTCTGCACCAAATGTAAATATCTCAAGTAACTAAAGCAAATGCAAATCAACTATTATCAAATTATCTGCACCAAATGTAAATATCTCAAGTAACTAAAGCAAATGCAAATCAACTATAAGCAAATTCACTGCTACACATTTTCAATATCAAACTTTTCTCAACTACATCAAATGTAATTCTTAGCAAATTCACTGACTGTCTGTAAATTTAGTACAATGAATAATGTAGCAAAGTGGTGTCGCAAAATAGCACGTTGGCACCTTCTGCAAATCAATCATAATGCTTATTGCAAATCGGGCATAATGGATAGTACAAAAAAGGCACCGAAAAACAACACGCTGGCATCCTAAGCAAAGTACAAATATTGTCCATACGGACACTGCTTGTCAGATGCGACTCCCAAGAGCAGCTCGTCTGCGATGCGACCACCGTCCGACGGAGTGACAGCAAGTCCCAAACCGGTAAACAGGGTTCACTCCCATTAGAAAGGTCAACTGGGTAAAGTAATGGTTTCACACTTAAATATTTAGTATGGCTGTTCGCTTTTCATGATTTGTGCCTAATGTCACAGGAAACAGTTTGTTATAATATGGCGATAAATGCATACCGTATCACAAACAAGTAACATCGTTGACACTCAGTAAGTTCAAATGCCGTTTGTGAAATGCAAGGCAGTGCGAGTGTGTGGCATATTTCTTTAAAAAGCCAGCTACTCATACACTGTGACAACAGGCTATGTCTTGAAAATTAGTTTTCTGGTCCCTCAATGTTACCATTTCTTCCAAATAAAACTGATCAACTTGTCAGAAATTAGGGGACTGGGGAGACTATTATGATTTGGCTAGAATTAGTGTTGTAAAGCTTATAAGCGTTTGATGACCATCTTCCCGAAATTAGCCAACCGACCACCGCAATTGTTCTGCGGACAGGGCGCCGCTCCAACCTGAAGCTGTGGGAAGAGCAGACCTTAGATTGAGGGTTCAGTGTGAAATGTGCCCTCCATAAAATGGCTGAAAACTGGAATATCCGTATGCGTAAAACAGTGTACATGTTGTTTACTTATTACAGTCTTGTTTATATAACGGTCCAGACTAGTTACCAGTGACAATCTGACTACCTACTGCGACCTGCTCTTACTTTTGCAATTATTGTTATTATTAACTTTCCATTTTCAACAAAAATAAATATAAATGTAATACAGCTTGGATACTGACCAGAGATAGATAATAAATATCGACATCAGTAAAAAAGATTGTATTTGAATTGTCCGTTCTGTTATTAATATTAAATACCTGATATGAGTCAATATCTGTACAAAGTCACTGAATTGTGCAAAGTAAACTGTCTCTTTTCTGTTTGCACTACAACGATATTTGCAGAACAAACAGTGCATACCTCTAAAACATCACTAAAAGTGTCAACACAATGCCTTGTAAACTGGTTTCCTACATTGAAAGGGTTAAATCTTTTTAATTTAATTCTTCAGATTTGATATCTAAAGTAAGTTTTGATATAACATATACATGTAATATGTATTGATTTTACAATGAAGCACAATTAGGATAAACGACTGACCTGGATCGATACTGCTTAAAATCATGAAAAGTTATTTTGTTAAAATCATTATATCTAAAGCATTCAAACATATCGTCATTCAAGTTCATTTATAATATCAGTGTTAAATCATAAGGATGGAATGCACCACTTCTGGGCTATTCCATAGAAACTGGTCAACTTTTACCTGTAACAATTAAAGTAATTCTTACTGATTAAACGAACAAAATTAAAGACACCTTAAAGACAAAGCGTATACCCATGTGCATATCAAATAATTATGTATCTTCAAAGTTTATTTGTTATTCATTATGCCAAGAGAATTGTATTGTCTGGTCCTGAAAGTGTAACGCCCGCCCCCCCCCCCCCCCCCCCACCTGTGCAAAATGGTTGAACGAAAAATTAAACTGTATTTAAGATCCACATTTAAGATGTTTTCATTTCATCTACACTAGATCGTACAATACCTGTCTTAAGGTCATTGTCAAATTATTTCTAAGAAATACAATACTTACATAAATACGCAGAAAGAAAATAATCTAATGCAGTTTGCACAATGAGGGTTCTTTAAATCTTTCACAAAAGGCATTCTTCTACAACTATTTCTGGTGTACCCATTGAAAAGTATAAAGATGTGTACGAGTACGTCTGTTTGTGAATAAAGAAAGCAGTTCAACACACCAGTCCGTCAGTACGTTTCAGATATAACCCTGTAATGCATTAACCCTTTCACCGCCAATGTCGCAAAAATACCCCACGACCAATAGTGCAGTCATCAGACGCCGCCTATTCACTTTTTGTCTCAGCTCTATTTCTCTATCCGTGCTTTATTCCTTTGCAATTTGCATTTATTAATCTCATTTCCTTATTTTACAAAATGGTTTAGCAAAAGTGGTTTGCGGAAGACAATTAGAATTTTGCGCCGAAAATGTTAAGGTTAAAGGGTTAAGGGTTTAGGGCCAGTCCCCTATATACCTAGTGACAGACACATGTAAAAATAAGAAACTATGCGCAAGAAGCTATCTTTTAAATACCTCGGCATGACTGTATATATAAACATTAATTGATATAGTGAACAAATAAAATAAACTTTATTTTAGACCAGATCCTAACTTAATTTGCCCACCCACTTATACCTGGCCGTATTACATTGTAACTGCAACCACCTTTTCCGACTGGTCTGTTTGAGAACCGAAGAATGGTAAATGGCTAAAAAATGTATTGCTATTTTCATCCCATCTCAAATCTTGAAATCTTTGAATTGTATAGTCCACCGCATACTGGTCTCCATGTCCAATCTCCAGTAGTGCATTCCTTGAACGTATCATGCTCTCTCAGATTGGCTGCTGCCTATCTCGTTCTCGAACGTTGCATTATCCAATAATATTTAAGACAGACATTTCCAATATATGCACGTAATAGCATGTCTCATTACGACGTGCAATGTATAGATATGGTCAAACTTTAACCACGTTTAACTGTTACATTGACAGTTGATGTTATTTACAGTATCTACACCTTCATATGTATGTGCCTTGACATCTGCCATATTACTGTAGTGCTAACTAATATTAGTATACGGAAACAATAATTCCTAATTAAAATGTTTACTACAAACTTTCAACGATATTAGCTTATGTTGTATGAGCTTAAAGATGACTACAAAAGGTTGTCTTAAATTCAGCACTAGCTTAAACTGTAGTAATAATAATATTAAATTACGGAGTTATACTGTATAATTCCGTGCTTAAATACTTTAGTTAGGTCTTTTATTCTTTTATACATATTAGGGGAGGCGAACCTATGATAGACACATTTTAACTAGGTCGGTGTTGCCTCCCCTGGCCTAAAACATGTTACGCCTTCATACATTCTTTAATAATCCAGTCTTAGCGAAAGTTCACAGGACCTCAGACATATCTGGTAGAATTTCGTCTGGTCTGGAATAAAACTGCTTAACCAGCGGTCCTCCTGACCGGTAAAATGTAGCCTGGCTCGCACAGCTTGTGAAAATCTACCTGTATTCTTCACAAATTTAAATAGCAATGGGGAAAGTGATCACTGTGTAAAAACTAAATCAATAAACAATTATAACTTTACACGCCTTCTGTAAATATCTTTAATCAAAATATCAAACATGTTGTATAAGTACATGTGTAACTACATATATGTTAATCATAATTACCAAAATGTATCAGAAACAGCACATTCTATGGATGTGCACATTCAGCACTTTTTATTGGTTCTGTGCATTTTTGTCCGGACCTGGAATCTAAACCACTTCCACATAGACTGACAATATTGTCTTAGATCTTCACATTTATAGGAATATATTTTTATAAAAGATAGTAACACATAAGATTTTAAACACATCTATATATAATATATATGTAAATTTCCGATATGCTTAACTTAAGGCACATCGTGTATTTACAGGCTAAACTTTATAAATCTTAAATGTACAGGCTATTTGTTTTAAAGTTTCACTTTTTTGTTTTAAAATTTCATTGTGTTATGTTATTATAGTCGGCAAATTGCTATTACAGGGAATATTATTTGTTGTAAACCCGACTGAAAATAAAACTTCTTGTATCTTGTAACAACTAACATTGTAAAATTAGCTCCTGACATTTATAATAAAGGCTATTGCTTAAAATAGGCCGATTTATTTGGTGATGCGGAGGATTCCGGAGAGATGTATTGATTTATAATTTTTATTGCTTAATATTATCAAAAGTTAATTTGTACGGTGTGGAAAAGGAACTCGCTGCCGATCGATCCATTGGGTTAGGGATGCTACAGGGACAGGTATTTTGGCTGGCCGACTTATCCAGTGATTGATTCTAACGCTGGGGTTGTCGGTCAGTATTGTGGCTGGCCAACTGATCCAGTGATTATCCTAACGCTGGGTCCGTTGGTCAGTACCCTCCATATGAGAAAAACATCTGTGGAGGGTAGGGAAGGAAGTTTGTATAGGGGTTAGTAGGGATTAGACAATACCAGAGGTGGCCATGGGGATTGGACCCCAGGCCGGAGGTGGCTATGGGGATTGGACCCCAGGCCGGAGGTGGCCATTGGGATTGGACACCAGACCGGATGGCGGATAGGGATTGGACCCTTCCGGAGAGTATTTGGGGAGTCGCAGCTATTTCCTTTAAGGTTTTAAGATTTACATCTCTGCGGGGTTTTCCGCAGCATTCAGAACCACAACTGCCACTTCTCTACCTGCTGCTTTTTCCTTCATGATCTTTTCTTTAACAATTTCAGGATTTGCGGAAACAGACTTTAAATGTTTGCATTCATAAGAATTTTTAGGACTACATAATGTAGTGGAAAACCAAACTTAAAGCCCTTGTATAATTTGTAGCTATATCAGGATCAGGGTGTATGTTTAAATATGGTACCAAAGCATCAAGCTTGACAGGGGCTCTGCCAATGTAAACGTACTATTTCCGAAAATTTTTGTTCTGCCTGCGGAATCCCTGTGACGTGTTCTGATTCACATTCTGCTGCGCAGGCAAATAATTTGATCTTGGGCAATTTTGCTGATTGTGGGGGCCCTTGCAGGCGTCGCAAACATGGTCATACCTACTGCAACCCCGCATTGAGTTATAATCATAACAAGGTCTGACAGGCCTGGTAAAGCGTGCTTGGGAATTTTGGTTATGTATGGCTTGTGATTGAACAGTCAACAATTGCTGAGAATGAGCTTGCACAGTCATCGTTCTCAGCCAAAGATCAAAATTTATTCTTGACCAAATGCTGTGGTTGCACAGCTTGTCTCATTCTAAATTTTTCGTCGTATACACGCCATGCAAATGATCCAACTGACCTAGATTCCGCCTCCCTTATAAGTGCCATGTATTGCAATAATTCAGTAGCCAATTCAGGATTTTTCTTGATAAGAATAGATGTAAATACAATAAATGCATCTGTCCACTCACGGATATTGTTCACCGTTTTTGGTTTATTCTGTTTAAGCCCCAACTGGTCCTTTTCGTGTAACTGGAACGATGAGGCAGATGCTTGCTCAACATCCCTTTTTAGAAGAAGGGCTAAATTGATATAATCTCCTGACCATATTTTCATCCATAATTCTTCAGATACAATCATTGTCAAGCTATCGTCGGTGCATTTTATGGCCGAAGCAGGGAGGCAGAATCTATCATTAAGAGGCTGAGGCAACTCATTAGATTGGCGATCAATCGGAAATAAATCCGAAAAAACATTACCAGATGCAGCCTCGTCTGAGGCTAGCCACAAAATCACCGGTGGTTCCCTATCTCTGCCACCCTGTATCGGAGTCTGACTACCCCTCTCCGTCCCACGTCCGGGTACAAACTCTGGCGTTTCAGGAGTGTCAGCATCGCGCCCGTTTCTCGATCTACCCTGGTATGGAAGGCTTCCTCTTCCTTTCCGACCTCTCCTACCATTCCCACGCCGGCGAGTCCTCGGCATTTCGGATATTTGTGTTTGTGAAACTACGCAATAATTTCGAATGAATACAAAAACGTGGTCTGACCAGATGTATAATTCTGTGAAATTTAATTTACGGAAACACCGGCTACCGGTGCTACCGGCGCCACCGGAAAGCGGTTTACAAGTAAACTATAAACACGTTATCATTTTAGCCAGTAATAAATCGGCCTATTTTACGCAATAGCCTTTATTATTACATGATGGCTAAAATGAAGACTCACCACAGTTACATCTTTACATTTTATTAACAAATTATGATAACAAATTATGAAAATCTAAATACTGAATTAGCCTTCGCTAACATGAAGAGTGTGTTAACACGAAGAGTGTGGCAGTTGTGGTTCTGAATGCTACGGAAAACCCCGTAGATATGTAAATCTTAAAACCTTAAAGGAACTAGCTGCGACTCCCCAAATACTCTTCGGAAGGGTTAGGGTTAGGGTTAGGGTTAGGGTTAGGGTTAGGGTTAGGGTTAGGGTTAGGGTTAGGGTTAGGGTTAGGGTTAGGGTTAGGGTTAGGTTAGGGTTAGGTTAGGGTTAGGGTTAGGGTTAGGGTTAGGGTTAGGGTTAGGGTTAGGGTATAGGCACTTTGGCGAGTTGTCCAGGGTGGACATGTCCACCCCTAGTCTGATTGGCTGAAACAGTCACGTGGTGCAGCAATTTAAAAATCAAGAATCGAGCTACAGGCATTGTGCTTTGGTGTGTGTTATAAATTGGATGTGAATGTATAGTGTAGGATTAATTCAAGGGATTTGGAAACAAGGTATGTAAAAATAATTGCTCTGTTGGTTATTGTTTGGCCATACATGTAAATAAAGCTCCCGGTAGCTCCATGCAGCTCCCTCGGCAGAATGAATTGGACGGAGAAAGATAAGAATGAACGGTACTCAGGATTAGTTAGGTGATGTCAGTTTTGAAAACAAACCATTATTTTTGGCCTAGTTACGGGCCGTTGAAATTGTAAGTAAAGCTCCCTTTGGAGAGCTCCAGCTCCCGAACTATTAGTACTTGTTCATGAATAAATACCAGAATAAACATTACCCGCCCCCGTACAGGTAGCCTTGAAGTGCTGTCTGAAATCGGATCATCAGGGGCCGGGGAGGGGGCCTAGTTACCTGGAGCTGAATTTTTGAATAAAGCTCTCTTTGGAGAGCTCCATCTCCCGAACCATAAGTTCGGGTTCATTAATGTGCTAATAAACATTACCCAGTAAAGGTAGCCTCGAAGTCGTCTGTGAAATCTGACCATTTTGGCCTAGTTGCCTGCAGTTGAATGTTTGAATAAAGCTCCCTTTGGAGAGCTCCAGCAGCTCCCGAACTATAATTGTAATTGATATTGAATGTAAGAAACAGCACTAGCCAGCAGTAAAGGAGGCATCCTTGAAGTGCTTTCTGAAATCGGACCATATCGGGGGCCTGGTTACCTGGAGTTGAATTTTTGAATAGAGCTCCCTTTGGAGAGCTCCAGCTCCCGAACTATAAGTAACTGATATTGAGTGTAAGAAACAACACTACGCAGTAAAGGCATCCTTCAAGTGCTTACTGAAATCTGACCATTTCGGCGGCGCTGCGCAGTTGACATTTTGAATGAAGCTCTCTTCGGAGAGCTCCAGCTCCCGAACTATAAGTAATTGATAATGAATGTAAGAATAGAAAATGCTACATAAAGGGAGCTCTTCCGTCATGGCAAATTTGAGTCCAATCTGATGAGAAATAAAAGAGTTACTATATAAGCTATACTGGAGGATGGTGGCGTATACTCGGGGTTAACCGAGAGTAAAGGTTGTTACTAAAAATAGATTCCTTCGTTCGGAGAAGCGGCAGAAGAGTTAACCCTTGCACCTTATATTACCTTTACTCGGTGACTGGAGACATAACCCTGAACACTGTGTACCTTTACTCCGGGGCACAGTCTTCTATCTATACTCCGGGGGTTAACCCCGGGGATAACCCTGCAACCTTAACCTTAACCCTGTACCCTGACCGTAACCCTGCAACCATAACCTTAACCCTAACCCTTAACTCTAGCTCTGCCACCTTTACTCCTGGGTTAACGGTAACTCTGAGAGCATTACTCTGGGGTATGTATGGAAAGAGGTGAGTACGGCAAACTCAGAACCGTTGACATTTTGAGAATCGGAGCCGATTTGAGTGAGTTATGAGAGTATGCGTGATAGGAGTAGCCCATTGCGGCGCGGCGCACACAATGTAATTGTTTTGAGAAATCGGATTTCGAATGAGTACTTGAGCGCTAATTACTTGCAATATGTTCAACACCACACAGAGAGAAATGGTAAAGTCCTCGACTTTGTGGGTTCGATTCCCACATCTTTCTGGTGTTGACCCGGGCACCGGTCTCAGCGGGGGACCGACCCCCACTGGTCTCAAACGGCGGGGGTTAGGGGGACCCATTCTAAGGGGAGATAAGAACAATAATTACAGATATGTAATCCACCCTTCTCAGACAGAGTGAGCGGCCTTTAATAAGGAAACGGTGTTTAAAAATACGACTTCAAGTAGCCCCGACCCCTCTGTTTCGAGCATAAGGAGAAGGATTCGAACATAAATGTATGAAGCGGAAATGCTTAGAATAAGGATCTGAACATAATTATGTGTGAAGTTTCATTAAAATCGAAGAAGCCCAAAAAACCTTTGACATGTTTGGTACATGCGCGCGCGAGAGGTGCCAAGACTCGAGATTTCTTTTTTTTGACTGAAAGGTAGGATAACTATATGTATGTTTGGAAAGGTCTTGGCGAGAGGAGCTCAGAACCCAAGTCAGAATTGAAATCTGACCATTTTTTCCCGGAGTTACGTGCACTTGAATGTCTAAAATGGAGGGGGTTACCTGTCTTGGGAGAGCTCCAGCTCCCTAAATATAGCTAATTGAACAGGAAGATAAGAATGAAAGTTACTCAGGAAGTATAGATCTACACTGCTGCCAAGTTTCAGCGCGATCGGGGGGGACGTTTTCTTTTGCCAATTTTCGCTAAGGGGGTAGCCCACTTAGGGAAAAAGGTTGAAATTTGCCAACTAAAAAAAGAGTACGCTTTCTATACATTGTTGGAAAGCACTCGTCTAGCCGAGTTCAGAACCCAACTCCTTTTTGAAATCGGGCCATTTTTGGCCGAGTTACCTGCCGCCGCTGGACAAGGTGTGTTACGTGTTAGTTGTTACGTTTGCTTCTTGTAGCTCTGCTAATTGCAGATCTGTTGTACTTATATTCGCATATCGTATAGAGGAGGGTGCCAGCTGACGGAAGATGTCTATTTTCAGTAGGTAAAGGCAAACAGTTAAGCTCCAGTTCAAGTAGCGCATCTATTTCGGCACTATTTGAGTGACTTTTGATGCATTGTGTTACATGGGGGCGACTTGTAGGCCAGGTAATGGACGATCTGTTTTACTTACCGTATATAGAAGGGTGCCGGCTACAAGAAAATGTTTAGTTTTAATCGGAATGAGCAAACAGTGTGGCTCCAGATCCATTACATAATACAGTTAGGCAAGATCTGGGGGAATTTTTACGCAATGTGTTACATGGGCAACGTGTAGGTCAGCTAATTGAATATCTGTTGTACTTATATGAACATGTGCTATAGAGGAGGGTGTAAGCTACACGAAAATGCAGCGTTTTACTAGGAATAAGCAAAGAGTTCGGCTCCAGATCAATGACATACTCCAGTTAGGCAATATTTGAGTGAATTTTGCTTGCATTGTGTTACCTGGACCCGTTGTAACTCGGTTGATTGAGGATCAGTTGTACTTATATTAAGGTAGAGTATAGGGTAGGATCCAAGCTAGTAGGGAATGTATTATTTTAGCCAGTATAAGGAAACAGTTTGGCTCCAGATCGCTTACGGCATCCAGTTAGGCAGTGTTTGAGTGCATTTTGATGCATTGGGTTACCTGGACTGGCTGTAAGTCAGTTAACTGGAGATCTGTTGTACTTATATGAACATGCAGTATAGGGGAGGGTGCAAGCTAGTAGGAAATGTATTATTTTAGTAAGTCTAAGCAAAGCGTTTGGCTCCAGATCACCTCCGGCATCCAGTTAGGCACTGTTTGGGGTGTGTGTGTGTATATGTTAGAGTTTAGTCAAGGGAAGTAATTCATGTCCCTCTTTCTGCATTGGTTTTTTCTGCATGCATGAGTTGCCTCCCATTGACCGTCCTTATTTTTGTTTGCGCTTATATGTATGTATGTATATTTATGGATACCTCAAGCTCCCAAAACTAAACGCAATCGAACGAAAGCGTAGAACTAAAGTTTTCCAGAACACCTAGCCGGACAGCCCTACAGTCATGCGAAATTAGATCCAGATTGGACGAGAAATAAAAAGGTTACAGCCCATTACCCGCATATAGCTAACCTTTTGGTTGGCAAATAAGTGAATGATAAACAGTGTTGATCCAGATCAGATACATTGGCGTAGTTGAAACTTTTAGTAATTGAACATAATCGTAAGCCCTACACTCCTGCCAAATTTGATCCAGATCGGATAAGAAATAGAAAAGTTACAGTCTATTACCGGCCTATTACCCAGATGCAGCTCTCTAGGGGGGAGCTTCAGCTCCCAAACTATCAGTAGTTGAACTAAAACGTGAGACTCAAATTACACTCAAACGCGAGCCCTACAATCCTGCAAGATTTGATCCAGATCGGATAAGAAATAAACAGGTTACAGCCTATTACCCGCCTAGTACCCAGAAAAGGCAGCTCTCTTGGGAGAGCTCCGCCTGCCAGACTATATGTAATTGACCATAAACATAAGAATAAAAAGTACTCAGAAACCGCAGCCCTACACTCATGCCAAATTTGATCCAGATCGTATGAGGAGAAATACGGAAAATGACAGCCTATTACTCGCCTATTACCCAGAGCGATCTTTCTTGGGAGAGCTCCCGCTCTAAAACTAAACGTAATTGAACATACACGTAAGAATAGCATTTACTCAGGAACAATAGCCCTACGATCATGCCAAGTTTGATCCAGATCTGTTGATAAATAAAAGAAAGTTACAGCCTATTGCCCCCGCCTGTTACCATGCAGAGTAGCCGAGGCTATGTTATATATTACGGGGTTAGCTTTGCCACCTTTACGCCTGGATTGACCGTAACTCTGACAACATTACTCCGGGGTATGGATGGAAAGGGCTGAGTGTGACAAACGCAGAACCGTTTAAATTTCGAAAATCGGAGCAAATTTGAGCGAGTTATGGAGCTTTACTCCCGGGTTAGGGTCCAGTCATGGATCGGTAGGGTATAACCCTGTACCTTAACCCCGGGGTTACATCGTCCACCTTTACTCCAGGGTTAGGGTCCAGTCCTGGATCGGTAGGGTATAGGCACTTTGGCGAGTTGTCCAGGGTGGACATGTCCACCCCTAGTCTGATTGGCTGAAACAGTCACGTGGTGCAGCAATTTAAAAATCAAGAATCGAGCTACAGGCATTGTGCTTTGGTGTGTGTTATAAATTGGATGTGAATGTATAGTGTAGGATTAATTCAAGGGATTTGGAAACAAGGTATGTAAAAATAATTGCTCTGTTGGTTATTGTTTGGCCATACATGTAAATAAAGCTCCCGGTAGCTCCATGCAGCTCCCTCGGCAGAATGAATTGGACGGAGAAAGATAAGAATGAACGGTACTCAGGATTAGTTAGGTGATGTCAGTTTTGAAAACAAACCATTATTTTTGGCCTAGTTACGGGCCGTTGAAATTGTAAGTAAAGCTCCCTTTGGAGAGCTCCAGCTCCCGAACTATTAGTACTTGTTCATGAATAAATACCAGAATAAACATTACCCGCCCCCGTACAGGTAGCCTTGAAGTGCTGTCTGAAATCGGATCATCAGGGGCCGGGGAGGGGGCCTAGTTACCTGGAGCTGAATTTTTGAATAAAGCTCTCTTTGGAGAGCTCCATCTCCCGAACCATAAGTTCGGGTTCATTAATGTGCTAATAAACATTACCCAGTAAAGGTAGCCTCGAAGTCGTCTGTGAAATCTGACCATTTTGGCCTAGTTGCCTGCAGTTGAATGTTTGAATAAAGCTCCCTTTGGAGAGCTCCAGCAGCTCCCGAACTATAATTGTAATTGATATTGAATGTAAGAAACAGCACTAGCCAGCAGTAAAGGAGGCATCCTTGAAGTGCTTTCTGAAATCGGACCATATCGGGGGCCTGGTTACCTGGAGTTGAATTTTTGAATAGAGCTCCCTTTGGAGAGCTCCAGCTCCCGAACTATAAGTAACTGATATTGAGTGTAAGAAACAACACTACGCAGTAAAGGCATCCTTCAAGTGCTTACTGAAATCTGACCATTTCGGCGGCGCTGCGCAGTTGACATTTTGAATGAAGCTCTCTTCGGAGAGCTCCAGCTCCCGAACTATAAGTAATTGATAATGAATGTAAGAATAGAAAATGCTACATAAAGGGAGCTCTTCCGTCATGGCAAATTTGAGTCCAATCTGATGAGAAATAAAAGAGTTACTATATAAGCTATACTGGAGGATGGTGGCGTATACTCGGGGTTAACCGAGAGTAAAGGTTGTTACTAAAAATAGATTCCTTCGTTCGGAGAAGCGGCAGAAGAGTTAACCCTTGCACCTTATATTACCTTTACTCGGTGACTGGAGACATAACCCTGAACACTGTGTACCTTTACTCCGGGGCACAGTCTTCTATCTATACTCCGGGGGTTAACCCCGGGGATAACCCTGCAACCTTAACCTTAACCCTGTACCCTGACCGTAACCCTGCAACCATAACCTTAACCCTAACCCTTAACTCTAGCTCTGCCACCTTTACTCCTGGGTTAACGGTAACTCTGAGAGCATTACTCTGGGGTATGTATGGAAAGAGGTGAGTACGGCAAACTCAGAACCGTTGACATTTTGAGAATCGGAGCCGATTTGAGTGAGTTATGAGAGTATGCGTGATAGGAGTAGCCCATTGCGGCGCGGCGCACATAATGTAATTGTTTTGAGAAATCGGATTTCGAATGAGTACTTGAGCGCTAATTACTTGCAATATGTTCAACACCACACAGAGAGAAATGGTAAAGTCCTCGACTTTGTGGGTTCGATTCCCACATCTTTCTGGTGTTGACCCGGGCACCGGTCTCAGCGGGGGACCGACCCCCACTGGTCTCAAACGGCGGGGGTTAGGGGGACCCATTCTAAGGGGAGATAAGAACAATAATTACAGATATGTAATCCACCCTTCTCAGACAGAGTGAGCGGCCTTTAATAAGGAAACGGTGTTTAAAAATACGACTTCAAGTAGCCCCGACCCCTCTGTTTCGAGCATAAGGAGAAGGATTCGAACATAAATGTATGAAGCGGAAATGCTTAGAATAAGGATCTGAACATAATTATGTGTGAAGTTTCATTAAAATCGAAGAAGCCCAAAAAACCTTTGACATGTTTGGTACATGCGCGCGCGAGAGGTGCCAAGACTCGAGATTTCTTTTTTTTGACTGAAAGGTAGGATAACTATATGTATGTTTGGAAAGGTATTGGCGAGAGGAGCTCAGAACCCAAGTCAGAATTGAAATCTGACCATTTTTTCCCGGAGTTACGTGCACTTGAATGTCTAAAATGGAGGGGGTTACCTGTCTTGGGAGAGCTCCAGCTCCCTAAATATAGCTAATTGAACAGGAAGATAAGAATGAAAGTTACTCAGGAAGTATAGATCTACACTGCTGCCAAGTTTCAGCGCGATCGGGGGGGACGTTTTCTTTTGCCAATTTTCGCTAAGGGGGTAGCCCACTTAGGGAAAAAGGTTGAAATTTGCCAACTAAAAAAAGAGTACGCTTTCTATACATTGTTGGAAAGCACTCGTCTAGCCGAGTTCAGAACCCAACTCCTTTTTGAAATCGGGCCATTTTTGGCCGAGTTACCTGCCGCCGCTGGACAAGGTGTGTTACGTGTTAGTTGTTACGTTTGCTTCTTGTAGCTCTGCTAATTGCAGATCTGTTGTACTTATATTCGCATATCGTATAGAGGAGGGTGCCAGCTGACGGAAGATGTCTATTTTCAGTAGGTAAAGGCAAACAGTTAAGCTCCAGTTCAAGTAGCGCATCTATTTCGGCACTATTTGAGTGACTTTTGATGCATTGTGTTACATGGGGGCGACTTGTAGGCCAGGTAATGGACGATCTGTTTTACTTACCGTATATAGAAGGGTGCCGGCTACAAGAAAATGTTTAGTTTTAATCGGAATGAGCAAACAGTGTGGCTCCAGATCCATTACATAATACAGTTAGGCAAGATCTGGGGGAATTTTTACGCAATGTGTTACATGGGCAACGTGTAGGTCAGCTAATTGAATATCTGTTGTACTTATATGAACATGTGCTATAGAGGAGGGTGTAAGCTACACGAAAATGCAGCGTTTTACTAGGAATAAGCAAAGAGTTCGGCTCCAGATCAATGACATACTCCAGTTAGGCAATATTTGAGTGAATTTTGCTTGCATTGTGTTACCTGGACCCGTTGTAACTCGGTTGATTGAGGATCAGTTGTACTTATATTAAGGTAGAGTATAGGGTAGGATCCAAGCTAGTAGGGAATGTATTATTTTAGCCAGTATAAGGAAACAGTTTGGCTCCAGATCGCTTACGGCATCCAGTTAGGCAGTGTTTGAGTGCATTTTGATGCATTGGGTTACCTGGACTGGCTGTAAGTCAGTTAACTGGAGATCTGTTGTACTTATATGAACATGCAGTATAGGGGAGGGTGCAAGCTAGTAGGAAATGTATTATTTTAGTAAGTCTAAGCAAAGCGTTTGGCTCCAGATCACCTCCGGCATCCAGTTAGGCACTGTTTGGGGTGTGTGTGTATATGTTAGAGTTTAGTCAAGGGAAGTAATTCATGTCCCTCTTTCTGCATTGGTTTTTTCTGCATGCATGAGTTGCCTCCCATTGACCGTCCTTATTTTTGTTTGCGCTTATATGTATGTATGTATATTTATGGATACCTCAAGCTCCCAAAACTAAACGCAATCGAACGAAAGCGTAGAACTAAAGTTTTCCAGAACACCTAGCCGGACAGCCCTACAGTCATGCGAAATTAGATCCAGATTGGACGAGAAATAAAAAGGTTACAGCCCATTACCCGCATATAGCTAACCTTTTGGTTGGCAAATAAGTGAATGATAAACAGTGTTGATCCAGATCAGATACATTGGCGTAGTTGAAACTTTTAGTAATTGAACATAATCGTAAGCCCTACACTCCTGCCAAATTTGATCCAGATCGGATAAGAAATAGAAAAGTTACAGTCTATTACCGGCCTATTACCCAGATGCAGCTCTCTAGGGGGGAGCTTCAGCTCCCAAACTATCAGTAGTTGAACTAAAACGTGAGACTCAAATTACACTCAAACGCGAGCCCTACAATCCTGCAAGATTTGATCCAGATCGGATAAGAAATAAACAGGTTACAGCCTATTACCCGCCTAGTACCCAGAAAAGGCAGCTCTCTTGGGAGAGCTCCGCCTGCCAGACTATATGTAATTGACCATAAACATAAGAATAAAAAGTACTCAGAAACCGCAGCCCTACACTCATGCCAAATTTGATCCAGATCGTATGAGGAGAAATACGGAAAATGACAGCCTATTACTCGCCTATTACCCAGAGCGATCTTTCTTGGGAGAGCTCCCGCTCTAAAACTAAACGTAATTGAACATACACGTAAGAATAGCATTTACTCAGGAACAATAGCCCTACGATCATGCCAAGTTTGATCCAGATCTGTTGATAAATAAAAGAAAGTTACAGCCTATTGCCCCCGCCTGTTACCATGCAGAGTAGCCGAGGCTATGTTATATATTACGGGGTTAGCTTTGCCACCTTTACGCCTGGATTGACCGTAACTCTGACAACATTACTCCGGGGTATGGATGGAAAGGGCTGAGTGTGACAAACGCAGAACCGTTTAAATTTCGAAAATCGGAGCAAATTTGAGCGAGTTATGGAGCTTTACTCCCGGGTTAGGGTCCAGTCATGGATCGGTAGGGTATAACCCTGTACCTTAACCCCGGGGTTACATCGTCCACCTTTACTCCAGGGTTAGGGTCCAGTCCTGGATCGGTAGGGTATAGGCACTTTGGCGAGTTGTCCAGGGTGGACATGTCCACCCCTAGTCTGATTGGCTGAAACAGTCACGTGGTGCAGCAATTTAAAAATCAAGAATCGAGCTACAGGCATTGTGCTTTGGTGTGTGTTATAAATTGGATGTGAATGTATAGTGTAGGATTAATTCAAGGGATTTGGAAACAAGGTATGTAAAAATAATTGCTCTGTTGGTTATTGTTTGGCCATACATGTAAATAAAGCTCCCGGTAGCTCCATGCAGCTCCCTCGGCAGAATGAATTGGACGGAGAAAGATAAGAATGAACGGTACTCAGGATTAGTTAGGTGATGTCAGTTTTGAAAACAAACCATTATTTTTGGCCTAGTTACGGGCCGTTGAAATTGTAAGTAAAGCTCCCTTTGGAGAGCTCCAGCTCCCGAACTATTAGTACTTGTTCATGAATAAATACCAGAATAAACATTACCCGCCCCCGTACAGGTAGCCTTGAAGTGCTGTCTGAAATCGGATCATCAGGGGCCGGGGAGGGGGCCTAGTTACCTGGAGCTGAATTTTTGAATAAAGCTCTCTTTGGAGAGCTCCATCTCCCGAACCATAAGTTCGGGTTCATTAATGTGCTAATAAACATTACCCAGTAAAGGTAGCCTCGAAGTCGTCTGTGAAATCTGACCATTTTGGCCTAGTTGCCTGCAGTTGAATGTTTGAATAAAGCTCCCTTTGGAGAGCTCCAGCAGCTCCCGAACTATAATTGTAATTGATATTGAATGTAAGAAACAGCACTAGCCAGCAGTAAAGGAGGCATCCTTGAAGTGCTTTCTGAAATCGGACCATATCGGGGGCCTGGTTACCTGGAGTTGAATTTTTGAATAGAGCTCCCTTTGGAGAGCTCCAGCTCCCGAACTATAAGTAACTGATATTGAGTGTAAGAAACAACACTACGCAGTAAAGGCATCCTTCAAGTGCTTACTGAAATCTGACCATTTCGGCGGCGCTGCGCAGTTGACATTTTGAATGAAGCTCTCTTCGGAGAGCTCCAGCTCCCGAACTATAAGTAATTGATAATGAATGTAAGAATAGAAAATGCTACATAAAGGGAGCTCTTCCGTCATGGCAAATTTGAGTCCAATCTGATGAGAAATAAAAGAGTTACTATATAAGCTATACTGGAGGATGGTGGCGTATACTCGGGGTTAACCGAGAGTAAAGGTTGTTACTAAAAATAGATTCCTTCGTTCGGAGAAGCGGCAGAAGAGTTAACCCTTGCACCTTATATTACCTTTACTCGGTGACTGGAGACATAACCCTGAACACTGTGTACCTTTACTCCGGGGCACAGTCTTCTATCTATACTCCGGGGGTTAACCCCGGGGATAACCCTGCAACCTTAACCTTAACCCTGTACCCTGACCGTAACCCTGCAACCATAACCTTAACCCTAACCCTTAACTCTAGCTCTGCCACCTTTACTCCTGGGTTAACGGTAACTCTGAGAGCATTACTCTGGGGTATGTATGGAAAGAGGTGAGTACGGCAAACTCAGAACCGTTGACATTTTGAGAATCGGAGCCGATTTGAGTGAGTTATGAGAGTATGCGTGATAGGAGTAGCCCATTGCGGCGCGGCGCACATAATGTAATTGTTTTGAGAAATCGGATTTCGAATGAGTACTTGAGCGCTAATTACTTGCAATATGTTCAACACCACACAGAGAGAAATGGTAAAGTCCTCGACTTTGTGGGTTCGATTCCCACATCTTTCTGGTGTTGACCCGGGCACCGGTCTCAGCGGGGGACCGACCCCCACTGGTCTCAAACGGCGGGGGTTAGGGGGACCCATTCTAAGGGGAGATAAGAACAATAATTACAGATATGTAATCCACCCTTCTCAGACAGAGTGGGTTAGGGTTAGGGTTAGGGTTAGGGTTAGGGTTAGGGTTAGGGTTAGGGTTAGGGTTAGGGTTAGGGTTAGGGTTAGGGTTAGGGTTAGGGTTAGGGTTAGGGTTAGGGTTAGGGTTAGGGTTAGGGTTAGGGTTAGGGTTAGGGTTAGGGTTAGGGTTAGGGTTAGGGTTAGGGTTAGGGTTAGGGTTAGGGTTAGGGTTAGGGTTAGGGTTAGGGTTAGGGTTAGGGTTAGGGTTAGGGTTAGGGTTAGGGTTAGGGTTAGGGTTAGGGTTAGGGTTAGGGTTAGGGTTAGGGTTAGGGTTAGGGTTAGGGTTAGGGTTAGGGTTAGGGTTAGGGTTAGGGTTAGGGTTAGGGTTAGGGTTAGGGTTAGGGTTAGGGTTAGGGTTAGGGTTAGGGTTAGGGTTAGGGTTAGGGTTAGGGTTAGGGTTAGGGTTAGGGTTAGGGTTAGGGTTAGGGTTAGGGTTAGGGTTAGGGTTAGGGTTAGGGTTAGGGTTAGGGTTAGGGTTAGGGTTAGGGTTAGGGTTAGGGTTAGGGTTAGGGTTAGGGTTAGGGTTAGGGTTAGGGTTAGGGTTAGGGTTAGGGTTAGGGTTAGGGTTAGGGTTAGGGTTAGGGTTAGGGTTAGGGTTAGGGTTAGGGTTAGGGTTAGGGTTAGGGTTAGGGTTAGGGTTAGGGTTAGGGTTAGGGTTAGGGTTAGGGTTAGGGTTAGGGTTAGGGTTAGGGTTAGGGTTAGGGTTAGGGTTAGGGTTAGGGTTAGGGTTAGGGTTAGGGTTAGGGTTAGGGTTAGGGTTAGGGTTAGGGTTAGGGTTAGGGTTAGGGTTAGGGTTAGGGTTAGGGTTAGGGTTAGGGTTAGGGTTAGGGTTAGGGTTAGGGTTAGGGTTAGGGTTAGGGTTAGGGTTAGGGTTAGGGTTAGGGTTAGGGTTAGGGTTAGGGTTAGGGTTAGGGTTAGGGTTAGGGTTAGGGTTAGGGTTAGGGTTAGGGTTAGGGTTAGGGTTAGGGTTAGGGTTAGGGTTAGGGTTAGGGTTAGGGTTAGGGTTAGGGTTAGGGTTAGGGTTAGGGTTAGGGTTAGGGTTAGGGTTAGGGTTAGGGTTAGGGTTAGGGTTAGGGTTAGGGTTAGGGTTAGGGTTAGGGTTAGGGTTAGGGTTAGGGTTAGGGTTAGGGTTAGGGTTAGGGTTAGGGTTAGGGTTAGGGTTAGGGTTAGGGTTAGGGTTAGGGTTAGGGTTAGGGTTAGGGTTAGGGTTAGGGTTAGGGTTAGGGTTAGGGTTAGGGTTAGGGTTAGGGTTAGGGTTAGGGTTAGGGTTAGGGTTAGGGTTAGGGTTAGGGTTAGGGTTAGGGTTAGGGTTAGGGTTAGGGTTAGGGTTAGGGTTAGGGTTAGGGTTAGGGTTAGGGTTAGGGTTAGGGTTAGGGTTAGGGTTAGGGTTAGGGTTAGGGTTAGGGTTAGGGTTAGGGTTAGGGTTAGGGTTAGGGTTAGGGTTAGGGTTAGGGTTAGGGTTAGGGTTAGGGTTAGGGTTAGGGTTAGGGTTAGGGTTAGGGTTAGGGTTAGGGTTAGGGTTAGGGTTAGGGTTAGGGTTAGGGTTAGGGTTAGGGTTAGGGTTAGGGTTAGGGTTAGGGTTAGGGTTAGGGTTAGGGTTAGGGTTAGGGTTAGGGTTAGGGTTAGGGTTAGGGTTAGGGTTAGGGTTAGGGTTAGGGTTAGGGTTAGGGTTAGGGTTAGGGTTAGGGTTAGGGTTAGGGTTAGGGTTAGGGTTAGGGTTAGGGTTAGGGTTAGGGTTAGGGTTAGGGTTAGGGTTAGGGTTAGGGTTAGGGTTAGGGTTAGGGTTAGGGTTAGGGTTAGGGTTAGGGTTAGGGTTAGGGTTAGGGTTAGGGTTAGGGTTAGGGTTAGGGTTAGGGTTAGGGTTAGGGTTAGGGTTAGGGTTAGGGTTAGGGTTAGGGTTAGGGTTAGGGTTAGGGTTAGGGTTAGGGTTAGGGTTAGGGTTAGGGTTAGGGTTAGGGTTAGGGTTAGGGTTAGGGTTAGGGTTAGGGTTAGGGTTAGGGTTAGGGTTAGGGTTAGGGTTAGGGTTAGGGTTAGGGTTAGGGTTAGGGTTAGGGTTAGGGTTAGGGTTAGGGTTAGGGTTAGGGTTAGGGTTAGG
Organism: Azorinus chamasolen; assembly: GCA_963576725.1. Classification (NCBI taxonomy): domain Eukaryota; kingdom Metazoa; phylum Mollusca; class Bivalvia; order Cardiida; family Solecurtidae; genus Azorinus; species Azorinus chamasolen. The sequence continues at coordinate 81,218,027 of OY755248.1, forward strand.
GTTAGGGTTAGGGTTAGGGTTAGGGTTAGGGTTAGGGTTAGGGTTAGGGTTAGGGTTAGGGTTAGGGTTAGGGTTAGGGTTAGGGTTAGGGTTAGGGTTAGGGTTAGGGTTAGGGTTAGGGTTAGGGTTAGGGTTAGGGTTAGGGTTAGGGTTAGGGTTAGGGTTAGGGTTAGGGTTAGGGTTAGGGTTAGGGTTAGGGTTAGGGTTAGGGTTAGGGTTAGGGTTAGGGTTAGGGTTAGGGTTAGGGTTAGGGTTAGGGTTAGGGTTAGGGTTAGGGTTAGGGTTAGGGTTAGGGTTAGGGTTAGGGTTAGGGTTAGGGTTAGGGTTAGGGTTAGGGTTAGGGTTAGGGTTAGGGTTAGGGTTAGGGTTAGGGTTAGGGTTAGGGTTAGGGTTAGGGTTAGGGTTAGGGTTAGGGTTAGGGTTAGGGTTAGGGTTAGGGTTAGGGTTAGGGTTAGGGTTAGGGTTAGGGTTAGGGTTAGGGTTAGGGTTAGGGTTAGGGTTAGGGTTAGGGTTAGGGTTAGGGTTAGGGTTAGGGTTAGGGTTAGGGTTAGGGTTAGGGTTAGGGTTAGGGTTAGGGTTAGGGTTAGGGTTAGGGTTAGGGTTAGGGTTAGGGTTAGGGTTAGGGTTAGGGTTAGGGTTAGGGTTAGGGTTAGGGTTAGGGTTAGGGTTAGGGTTAGGGTTAGGGTTAGGGTTAGGGTTAGGGTTAGGGTTAGGGTTAGGGTTAGGGTTAGGGTTAGGGTTAGGGTTAGGGTTAGGGTTAGGGTTAGGGTTAGGGTTAGGGTTAGGGTTAGGGTTAGGGTTAGGGTTAGGGTTAGGGTTAGGGTTAGGGTTAGGGTTAGGGTTAGGGTTAGGGTTAGGGTTAGGGTTAGGGTTAGGGTTAGGGTTAGGGTTAGGGTTAGGGTTAGGGTTAGGGTTAGGGTTAGGGTTAGGGTTAGGGTTAGGGTTAGGGTTAGGGTTAGGGTTAGGGTTAGGGTTAGGGTTAGGGTTAGGGTTAGGGTTAGGGTTAGGGTTAGGGTTAGGGTTAGGGTTAGGGTTAGGGTTAGGGTTAGGGTTAGGGTTAGGGTTAGGGTTAGGGTTAGGGTTAGGGTTAGGGTTAGGGTTAGGGTTAGGGTTAGGGTTAGGGTTAGGGTTAGGGTTAGGGTTAGGGTTAGGGTTAGGGTTAGGGTTAGGGTTAGGGTTAGGGTTAGGGTTAGGGTTAGGGTTAGGGTTAGGGTTAGGGTTAGGGTTAGGGTTAGGGTTAGGGTTAGGGTTAGGGTTAGGGTTAGGGTTAGGGTTAGGGTTAGGGTTAGGGTTAGGGTTAGGGTTAGGGTTAGGGTTAGGGTTAGGGTTAGGGTTAGGGTTAGGGTTAGGGTTAGGGTTAGGGTTAGGGTTAGGGTTAGGGTTAGGGTTAGGGTTAGGGTTAGGGTTAGGGTTAGGGTTAGGGTTAGGGTTAGGGTTAGGGTTAGGGTTAGGGTTAGGGTTAGGGTTAGGGTTAGGGTTAGGGTTAGGGTTAGGGTTAGGGTTAGGGTTAGGGTTAGGGTTAGGGTTAGGGTTAGGGTTAGGGTTAGGGTTAGGGTTAGGGTTAGGGTTAGGGTTAGGGTTAGGGTTAGGGTTAGGGTTAGGGTTAGGGTTAGGGTTAGGGTTAGGGTTAGGGTTAGGGTTAGGGTTAGGGTTAGGGTTAGGGTTAGGGTTAGGGTTAGGGTTAGGGTTAGGGTTAGGGTTAGGGTTAGGGTTAGGGTTAGGGTTAGGGTTAGGGTTAGGGTTAGGGTTAGGGTTAGGGTTAGGGTTAGGGTTAGGGTTAGGGTTAGGGTTAGGGTTAGGGTTAGGGTTAGGGTTAGGGTTAGGGTTAGGGTTAGGGTTAGGGTTAGGGTTAGGGTTAGGGTTAGGGTTAGGGTTAGGGTTAGGGTTAGGGTTAGGGTTAGGGTTAGGGTTAGGGTTAGGGTTAGGGTTAGGGTTAGGGTTAGGGTTAGGGTTAGGGTTAGGGTTAGGGTTAGGGTTAGGGTTAGGGTTAGGGTTAGGGTTAGGGTTAGGGTTAGGGTTAGGGTTAGGGTTAGGGTTAGGGTTAGGGTTAGGGTTAGGGTTAGGGTTAGGGTTAGGGTTAGGGTTAGGGTTAGGGTTAGGGTTAGGGTTAGGGTTAGGGTTAGGGTTAGGGTTAGGGTTAGGGTTAGGGTTAGGGTTAGGGTTAGGGTTAGGGTTAGGGTTAGGGTTAGGGTTAGGGTTAGGGTTAGGGTTAGGGTTAGGGTTAGGGTTAGGGTTAGGGTTAGGGTTAGGGTTAGGGTTAGGGTTAGGGTTAGGGTTAGGGTTAGGGTTAGGGTTAGGGTTAGGGTTAGGGTTAGGGTTAGGGTTAGGGTTAGGGTTAGGGTTAGGGTTAGGGTTAGGGTTAGGGTTAGGGTTAGGGTTAGGGTTAGGGTTAGGGTTAGGGTTAGGGTTAGGGTTAGGGTTAGGGTTAGGGTTAGGGTTAGGGTTAGGGTTAGGGTTAGGGTTAGGGTTAGGGTTAGGGTTAGGGTTAGGGTTAGGGTTAGGGTTAGGGTTAGGGTTAGGGTTAGGGTTAGGGTTAGGGTTAGGGTTAGGGTTAGGGTTAGGGTTAGGGTTAGGGTTAGGGTTAGGGTTAGGGTTAGGGTTAGGGTTAGGGTTAGGGTTAGGGTTAGGGTTAGGGTTAGGGTTAGGGTTAGGGTTAGGGTTAGGGTTAGGGTTAGGGTTAGGGTTAGGGTTAGGGTTAGGGTTAGGGTTAGGGTTAGGGTTAGGGTTAGGGTTAGGGTTAGGGTTAGGGTTAGGGTTAGGGTTAGGGTTAGGGTTAGGGTTAGGGTTAGGGTTAGGGTTAGGGTTAGGGTTAGGGTTAGGGTTAGGGTTAGGGTTAGGGTTAGGGTTAGGGTTAGGGTTAGGGTTAGGGTTAGGGTTAGGGTTAGGGTTAGGGTTAGGGTTAGGGTTAGGGTTAGGGTTAGGGTTAGGGTTAGGGTTAGGGTTAGGGTTAGGGTTAGGGTTAGGGTTAGGGTTAGGGTTAGGGTTAGGGTTAGGGTTAGGGTTAGGGTTAGGGTTAGGGTTAGGGTTAGGGTTAGGGTTAGGGTTAGGGTTAGGGTTAGGGTTAGGGTTAGGGTTAGGGTTAGGGTTAGGGTTAGGGTTAGGGTTAGGGTTAGGGTTAGGGTTAGGGTTAGGGTTAGGGTTAGGGTTAGGGTTAGGGTTAGGGTTAGGGTTAGGGTTAGGGTTAGGGTTAGGGTTAGGGTTAGGGTTAGGGTTAGGGTTAGGGTTAGGGTTAGGGTTAGGGTTAGGGTTAGGGTTAGGGTTAGGGTTAGGGTTAGGGTTAGGGTTAGGGTTAGGGTTAGGGTTAGGGTTAGGGTTAGGGTTAGGGTTAGGGTTAGGGTTAGGGTTAGGGTTAGGGTTAGGGTTAGGGTTAGGGTTAGGGTTAGGGTTAGGGTTAGGGTTAGGGTTAGGGTTAGGGTTAGGGTTAGGGTTAGGGTTAGGGTTAGGGTTAGGGTTAGGGTTAGGGTTAGGGTTAGGGTTAGGTTAGGGTTAGGGTTAGGGTAGGGTTAGGGTTAGGGTTAGGGTTAGGGTTAGGGTTAGGGTTAGGGTTAGGGTTAGGGTTAGGGTTAGGGTTAGGGTTAGGGTTAGGGTTAGGGTTAGGGTTAGGGTTAGGGTTAGGGTTAGGGTTAGGGTTAGGGTTAGGGTTAGGGTTAGGGTTAGGGTTAGGGTTAGGTTAGGGTTAGGGTTAGGGTTAGGGTTAGGGTTAGGGTTAGGGTTAGGGTTAGGGTTAGGGTTAGGGTTAGGGTTAGGGTTAGGGTTAGGGTTAGGGTTAGGGTTAGGGTTAGGGTTAGGGTTAGGGTTAGGGTTAGGGTTAGGGTTAGGGTTAGGTTAGGGTTAGGGTTAGGGTTAGGGTTAGGGTTAGGGTTAGGGTTAGGGTTAGGGTTAGGGTTAGGGTTAGGGTTAGGGTTAGGGAGGGTTAGGGTTAGGGTTAGGTTAGGGTTAGGGTTAGGGTTAGGGTTAGGGTTAGGGTTAGGGTTAGGGTTAGGGTTAGGGTTAGGGTTAGGGTTAGGGTTAGGGTTAGGGTTAGGGTTAGGGTTAGGGTTAGGGTTAGGGTTAGGGTTAGGGTTAGGGTTAGGGTTAGGGTTAGGGTTAGGGTTAGGGTTAGGGTTAGGGTT